>JBBGZY010001152.1:0-137500 GCA_037952925.1 Lithobates clamitans
CCCCTCTGTATGCAAAGACCCTAAAGCAAGATCGTGCGAAAAAAAAAACAAAAGTCCTCCGCCGAGTTTTGTCATTTTATTGCCGGTTCTTGAAAAGGCTTCATGTAAAGCATTCGTCGAACAGCCAGCGCCCTTCTGGTCCCATTGTGCCAACATCTCGCCTCAAACGAGCCAAAAAACGTTTTCTGAGCCATTAAATTGCATCAGACGTGTAATTTCTGTTCTCTGCTATAACATCGGAGCAGATGGCAGGAGAGAAGGATCCTGCCTTGTCCTGCCTTCCAGCCTTCCAATATTTCAGAGTCAATGGCGTGAAGCCGTCTAATTTGTAACCCTTTTTTATTCAAGTCATTATGCAGCAATCTGTCGTGGATGGCGGGTCCTCTACTACAGGGGGTGGGGGGGGGGGAAGGCATAGACCTCCTCCATCCGAGACACAGAGAGAGACGTATGGAGCTCTCATCAGCGATGGAGGGAAAAGTCACTCGCAATTTCCCACAATGCCGGCTAATGATAGTGGCGTTCCTCGAATCTGCCCTGCGGTTGGAAGGAAGAAGTCGTATTGTCTAAGGTTTTTGTGGGCTCACGGTTGGCTAAGCTGAAAACTGTAAACCTCAGCTTATTTCCTTTTTTTTTTTTTTTTTTTTGCTTTTTTCCTTCCTCAGCAGTTGGGGATCTGCCTGACCACAGTTTAGTTTGGTGTGTCCGGTCCTCGCTCACAACCTATATGTCACGTATATCAGTAAGCTGATCTCCGGCTACAAAAACGTTCATTCAAAAATATTCCTCAGTAGCCACAAAAGGTGTGAATCCATTTTTTGTGCACCAAATGCCTCTGCAAACCCAGATTTTACCTAGTAAAAGGAGCAGAGAGATCATCGTTCTGCTGTAGATAGCCTGCAGTTTTAGGTTATTGACGGGGTGGTCTTTAAAGTGGAACTCTCAAACGGCTGCAGCAAGTGGTCAATTATTAAGTAGGCAAATTTAAGAGATTACTTGGTGGTGCCCCCATCCAAAATTCATACCAAACCCTCTTCTGAGCATGCAACCTGGTTGGCCAGGAAAGAGGGAAGATGAGCAAAACAGGCAGCGTGTCCTCAGTTTGGGGAGGAGCTTTGCCATGGTCTGCCCAGCAAGGCACCCTCCCCATGTTGAGGGCACGTGACCTGATCTGCTCGTCTTCCCCAGTGGTGTATTTTGGTCCTGTGCTGCCCTAGGCAAGACTAAAGTTGCCCCGCCCCATCTAATTCTATCCCACCCCTTCCTTTTTAAGTGGCTATTGGGGGTCCCTTGGGGCTATGTAGGGTCTCTGGGTGCTATGTATGGTCTCTGGTGGTTATGTGGGGTCTCTAGTGGTTATGTGGGGTCTCTAGTGGCTGTTGGTGTCAGCTGGTGCAAAAAAACATGGTGTCACCCCCCCTAGCCTTCCAAGGTGCTCCCCCCCCCCCACACCCCCGCTAGCCTGCCACAGTGCTCTCCCCTACCCCCTCACTGGCCTGCCACAGTGCCCCCCCCCCCCCCCCCCCGCTAGAAGATAGGAAAAAGAAGGAGAGAGAGATTGGGGAGATGAAAAAGGAGACATGGAGGGGGAAAATAGGTTGGGGGACAGAGGGGAATGGGGGGTGAGAGAGAGGGATAAGAGAGGGGAGGTGAGAGAGAGAGAGGGGGAGATTGAGAGAGAGAGAGAGAGAGAGAGAGAGAGAGAGAGAGAGAGAGAGAGAGAGAGAGAGAGAGGGGGGGGGGGGGGGGAAGAGAGAGAGGGGGGAGAGAGAGAGAGGGGGGGGGAGAGGGGGGAAAGAGAGAGGGGAGAGAGGGAGATTGAGAAAGGAGAGAGGGGGGAAAAGAGAGGGGGGAGAGAGAGAGGGAGATTGAGAGAGAGAGAGAAAGAGGGAGTGGGAGAGAGAAGGGGGTGAGAGAGAGAGGGGGGGTAGGAGAGAGAAGGGGGCGAGAGGGAGAGGGGGGTAGGAGAGAGAAGGGGGAGAGGGAGGGGGGTGGGAGAGAGAGGGGGGGTGGGAGAGAGAAGGGGGCAAGAGAGAGAGGGGGGGTGGGAGAGAGAAGGGGGCGAGAGAGAGAGGGGGGTGGGAGAGAGAAGGGGGAGAGGGAGGGGGGTGGGAGAGAGAGGGGGGTGGGAGAGAGAAGGGGGCGTGGGAGAGAGAAGGGGGAGAGGGAGGGGGGGTGGGAGAGAGAGGGGGTGAGGGAGAGAGATTGAAAGAGAGAGAGAGGGAGAGAGAGATTGAGAGAGAGGGGGAAGAGAGAGGGGGAAGAGAGAGGGGGTGAGAGAACGAGATTGGGAGAGACAGAAAGAGGAAGTGTGAGAGAGAAGGTGGGAGAGAGAGAGAGAGAGAGAGAGAGGGGGGGTGGGATTGAGAGGGGATGAGAGACATTGAGAGAGAGAGAGAGAGAGAGAGAGAGAGAGAGAGAGAGAGAGAGAGAGAGAGAGAGAGAGAGAGAGAAGGGGGAGAGATAGGGAGTGAGAGACATTGAGAGAGAGAAAGAGAGAGAGAGAAGGCGGAGAGATAGGGAGTGAGAGACATTGAGAGAGAGGGGGGGGGGGAAAGAGAGAGGGGGAGAGAGAGGGGGAGGGAGGGGGGGGGAGAGAGGGGGAGAGAGAGAGAGATTGAGAGAGAGAGAAAGAAAGGGAGTGGGGAGAGAGGGATTGAGAGAGAGAAGGGGGAGAGGGAGGGGGTGGGAGAGAGAGGGGGAGAGAGGGAGGAAAGGGGGGAAAGAGGAGGAAAAGGAGACAATAATTCTTTATTAAAAGATAAAAATCCATCATCAATCACATTGTCCAGAGATGTAGATCCTTATCGATCATAATGAATGATGCCCACCAAGAACAAAAAAACAGACAGTGGGTGCTTCACTTGTGAATAAGTGAGCATACACATTCACATAGGGAGGGGTGGTATCTAGCAATTCTATTTTAAAAGAAGCTTCCAGATTCTGATAAGCCCCCAATTCACAGACCCCCACAACCACCGGGCCGAGGTTATGTAGCAAAAGTCCAGATGCTTGAAATAAACAGGTTGGTGACCACCGCTCCAGGTAACTGGGTTTAAATTTCCCGTCCTCCGCTGGTGAATGGTTGTGAGAGCTCCAGGTGCTGGCGATTGCTATTCCAATGGTATAGGTGCAATGAAAAATCTGGACTGCGGCACTCCAGATTGGAATAATAAAGGTAAAATCTTCTTTATTGAAAAAATGACATGGTATAAAATGCGTACATTGCTCGAGCGCAATGTACGCATTTTATACCATGTCATTTTTTCAATAAAGAAGATTTTACCTTTATTATTCCAATCCGGAGTGCGGCAGTCCAGATTTTTCATTGCACCTACACCGGGCCGAGGTTGTAGGGAATAGGCCTTTTTTGTTGATGGATAAATGTGACCTATTGAAACAATTGATAGATTCAATCACATGGACCTTTTTCTTTTATGTGGTTTTACGATGTATAGGCAGTGGGTTTTTTTTCTCAGAGAATAGGTACAGGTCCTCCCTCCTTCTGAGTCACCCCCTTATCTCCGCCCACTACCCGCCTCCGAGCACCATTCCTTGGTTCCACCCCCTACCCACCTTCCAGTACCGCCCCTTTTAGAGAATACAGAACCAAATAATTTGTATGGAATTTAATAATGATAACAAGAAAATCAATAAAATGCAGCCAACAATAATCCCCCCCCCCCAATAATAGACCCCCCCAGCAACAATAGAGCCGCCACAAAAAAATACCAGCACCAATAGACCCCCACTAGCAACAATAGCTCTTCCAGAAGCCAGCAACAATAGACCCCTCCCTCAACAATAGATCAATCCCAACAACAATGAACCCCCTTTCAGCAACAGTAGATCCTCCACCAGCAACAATAAACCTCGCGAGCAACCAGGGTTTTTTTTCAGCGGGAATGCTAAGGAACGCAGTTTCGGAACCTCCAGCACTGAATGGGAAGCTGGGGTGTGCTGCAGGGTCTATTGTATTGATGCCTATTGTCGCTGGGGGGTCATTTGTTGCCGGGGAGGTATATTTTTGCTGGTGGGGGATCTATTTTTGCTTGAGGGATCTTATGTTCCTAGGGGTTCAGTTATGGCTAGAAGGGATCTGCTGTTGGAGGAAGGGGTCTATTGCTGCTGGTTGTCAAGAGATCTACTGTATTGTTACTGGTAAGCGTTTAATATTGCTGGGGAGATCTATTGTTGTTAGGGGGATCTATTGTTGCTGGTGGGAATCTTATGTTGCTAGGGGGTCAGTTATGGCTAGGAGAGATCTACTGTTGAGGGAGGGGTCTATTGTTGCTGGCTGTCTGGAGATCTACTGTATTGTTACTGGAAAGGGTTTATTGTTGCTGGGGAGATCTATTGTTGTTAGGGGGATCTATTGTTGCTGGTGGGGGATCTATTTTTGCTGGTGGGGATCTTATGATGCTAGGGGCTCGGTTGTTGCTGGGAGGCATCTACTGTTGAGGAATGTGTCTATTGTTGCTAACTGTCGGGAGATCTACTGTATTGTTACTGCTAATGGTTTATTGTTGCTGGGGGATCTATTGTTGCTGATGGTGGGATCTATTGTTGCTGGTGGGGATCTTATGTTGCTAGAGGGTCACCTGTTGTTGTGAGAGATCTACTGTTGGAGGGAGGGGTCTATTGTTGCTGGCTGTTGAGACATCTACTGTATTGTTACTGGCAAGGGTTTAATATTGCTGGGGAGATCTATTGTTGTTAGGGGGATCTATTGTTGCTGGTGGGGGAATCTATTGTTGCTGGTGGGGATGTTATGTTGCTAGGGGGTCAGTTGTTGCTGGGGGGATCTACTGTTGAGGGATCGCACGAGCACCGCCCCCTCTCTCCTGCCACACCTTCAAGCACCAATAGATAGATTCATGCATTGCATGAATCTATCTATGGCCGCCATTGCCACCCCCTATTCAGGTGCCCGGCACCTTTTCGGGCGTAGGGCGCTTGAATTACAGAGGCGGGGGGGGGGGGGGGTTTGAAGCACCTGATTAGAGCCATAGGCTCTAATAGGCATCAAAAAGGTGACCTGCGAGC
Organism: Lithobates clamitans; assembly: GCA_037952925.1. Lineage (NCBI taxonomy): Eukaryota > Metazoa > Chordata > Amphibia > Anura > Ranidae > Lithobates > Lithobates clamitans. The sequence goes on from JBBGZY010001152.1 coordinate 5,047, forward strand.
GCCATGCTCAGCTGTGTTAGAAAAGCGAATTAATATTCGCTTTCCTAACACTAAACCACCTCTCCGCCAATCAGGTGCTCGGATCTGTTCCCGTCACCTGATTGACTGAAACGACAGGCGCTGTGATTGGATGCCTATCAGGCGTCCAATCATAGCAGAGAACGGGAGAAGACATTGAGGAGCTGTCCCACCGAGACAGGGTAAGTGCAGACGACGGGCGGGGGGCACACTGGCAGCATTTGATGGCACAGTGGCTGCGTTTGATGGTACAGTGACGGCAATTGATGGGCACAGTGGCTGCGTTTGATGGCACAATGGTGGCATTAGATGGGCACAGTGGCTACGTTTGATGGGCACAGTGGCTGCGTTTGATGGGCACAGTGGCTGCGTTTGATGGCACAGTGGTGGCATTAGATGGGCACAGTGGCTACGTTTGATGGACACAGTGGCTGCGTTTGATGGCACAGTGGTGGCATTAGATGGGCACAGTGGCTGCGTTTGATGGGCACAGTGGCGGCAATTGATGGGCACAGTGGCTGTGTTTGATGGGCACAGTGGCTGCGTTTGATTGACACAGTGGCTGCGTTTGATGGCACAATGGTGGCATTAGATGGGCACAGTGGCTACGTTTGATGGGCACAGTGGCTGCGTTTGATGGCACAGTGGCTGCGTTTGATGGGCACAGTGGCTGCGTTTGATGGCACAGTGGTGGCATTAGATGGGCACAGTGGCTACGTTTGATGGACACAGTGGCTGCGTTTGATGGCACAGTGGTGGCATTAGATGGGCACAGTGGCTACGTTTGATGGGCACAGTGGCTGAGTTGGATGGGCACAGTGGCTACATTTGATGGACACAGTGGCTGCGTTTGATGGCACAGTGGTGGCATTAGATGGGTACAGTGGCTGCGTTTGATGGGCACAGTGGCTGCGTTTGATGGGCACAGTGGCAGCAATTGATGGGCACAGTGGCAGCAATTGATGGGCACAGTGGCTGCGTTTGATGGGCACAGTGGCTGCGTTTGATGGGCACAGTGGCTGCATTTGATGGCACAGTGGCAGCAATTGATGGGCACAGTGGTGGCAATTGATGGGCACAGTGGCTGTGATTGATGGTACAGTGAGGCTGCAATTAATGGGTTTTTTTTTTCGAGAATGTTTCAGTTTTTTTGCGCCCCCCCAAAATTTTCAGCACCAGCCGCCACTGCCTGCACCTATTCTCTGAGAAAAAAAGCCCTGCCAGCAACCCCTAGACCTCCCCACAACAATAGATCCCCCCAGGGACCGTAGAGTACCCCAGGATCAGTAAACCCTGCAGTATATTCTAGTACCCCTTGCCATACATTCTGTGCTGGAGGGTGTCGAAACTGTGTCCCCCCCCCCAGCATTCCTGCTGAAAAAAAAGCCCTGTGTATAAGTAATAAAAACTCTCTCTGGTATGTTACAGTCTATAATATTTATATTGTCCCGTATACAAGTAAGAATTTTCCGGAAAAGAACTTCCAATCTGAATGTATTATGGAAAGCCTTGTAGGACAGGAGACGACATTCCGGTGTGCAGGTGCAATGCCGGGACAGGTTGGAAGAATACATGGAGAGGATAACAATACAACAAAAATAAAGCTTTTTATGGGTTACCTGAGCCCCGACCACACCCAGCTAACCCTTTCACTGCTAACAGTAATATACTAAAAGAACAAAATACTGTAGGAGTTGGGTTGTCTATGCCCCTTTGTGTCACCTATACCACTTATTCAGCAGGTGGGCCGGTATTAACCTTAAACAAATTCTTTCCCACGCTCCGCAAAAAAATCAAAACACACAAAAATACATCAGGTATTGGTTTGTACTTTTGAAGGTAACAAAAGACAGATGCAATGAGTCTGATACACTATGTCATTAAAAGTATTGGGACGCCTGCCTTTACACGCACATGAACTTTAATGGCATCCCAGTCTTAGTCCGTAGGGTTCAATATTGAGTTGGCCCACCCTTTACAGCTTCAACAGCTTCAACTCTTCTGGGAAGGCTGTTCACAAGGTATCCCAGTCTTAGTCCGTAGGGTTCAATATTGAGTTGGCCCACTCTTTGCAGCTATAAATCTTCAACTCTTCTGGGAAGGCCGTCCACAAGGCTTAGGAGTGTGTCTATGGGTTTGACCATTCTTCCAGAAGCACATTTGTGAGGTCAGGCACTGATTTGGACAAGAAGGCCTGGCTCGCAGTCTCCGCTCCAATTCATCCCTAAGGTGTTCTATCGGGTTGAGGTCAGGACTCTATGCAGGCCAGTCAAGTTCCTCCACCCCAAACTTGCTCATCCATGTCTTTATGGACCTTGATTTCTGCACTGGTGCGCAGTCACGTTGGAACAGGAAGGGGACATCCCCAAACTGTTCCCACAAAGTTGGGAGCATGAAATTGTCCAAAATGTCTTGGTATGCTGACGCCTTAAGAGTTTCCTTCACTGGAACTAGGGGGCCAAGCCCAACCCCTGAGAAACGACCCCACACCATAACCCCCCCCCTCCACCATGATTTGGACCAGTGCACAAAGCAAGGTCCATAAACACATGGCTGAGTGATTTTGGGGTGGAAGAACTTGACTGGCCTCAACCCGATAGAACACCTTTGGGATGAATAAGAGCGAAGACTGTGAGCCAGGCCTTCTCGTCCACATCAGTGCCTGACTTTACAAATGCGCTTCTTGAAGAATGGTCAAACATTCCCATAGACACACTCCTAAACCTTGTGGACAGACTTCCCAGAAGAGTTGACACTGTTATAGCTGCAAAGGGTGGGCCAACTCAATATTGAACCCTACGGACTAAGACTGCGATGCATGTGCGTGTAAAGGCAGGCGTCCCAATACTTTTGGTAATATAGTGTATATTAAAGGCACAGAGACAGCTTACTTTGAGGGCCCATTCACACTTAAGTGTTGCGATGTGGTGAGTTGATGCACATTAAGGTACGCTTTAAAGTACCACACATAAACAAACAAACCGCTTGGTTATGAAGTATAGGAAGCCGGCTTCAGCTAGTCTTCTCTCAAGCTACACTCCTCTAACACGTTTCACCCTCTCATGGGCTTAATCATAGAGGTCCTCTACAATTAAGACAGTACAATGGTGAAACGTGTTTGAAGGGGACTGGCGTGGGATTAGATGAAGCTGGATCCTCCCCAAACCATGCCCTCTAACATATATCACCCTCCCACAGGCTTATTTGTAGAGATCCTCCTTGATTAAGCCAGTAGAAGGGTGAAATGTGTTAGTAGGAGGGGCTTGGGAGGTGACTAGCTGAAGCCAGCTCCTCTCCTAAACCATGCCCTCTAACACATTTTACCTTCCCACAGGCTTAATTATAGAGGTTCTCCACGATTAAGCCAGTAGGAGAGTGAAACGTGTAAGGAGTGTGGCTTTAGTGGAGACTAGCTGAAACGGTATCCCCCAAACCATGACCTCTAACTCATATCACCCTCCCACTGGCTTAATTGTAGAGGTCCTCCATGATTAAGCCGGTAGAAGGGCGAAACGTATTGGGGGTGGTGGTAGGAGGAGACTAGCTGAAGCCGACTCCTCTCCCAAGGCACATTTTACTTTACTACGGGCTTATTTGTAGAGGTGCTCCATGATTAAGCCAGAAGGAGGGTGAAATGTGTAAGGAGGACTGTGGCTATAGAGGGGACTATCTGAAGCTGGATCCTACCCAAGCCACATCCCTTTAATGCATTTCACCCTCCCAAGGGCTGAAATAGCAGAGGTTTTCTACGATTAAGCCAGTAGAAGGGTGAAATGTGTTAGAAGGGGGAGGCTTGGGAGGAGACTAGCTGAAGCTGGATCTTCCCCAAGCAAAGCCCCCCTTAACGAATTTCACCCTCCCACAGGCTTAATTTAAGAAGTCCTCCATGATTAGGCCAGTAGAAGAGTGAAACATGTTAGAGAGGGGGCTTGGGAGGAGACTAGCTGAAGCCGGCTCCTCTCCCAAGCTCTCCCAAGCCATGCCCACTAACACATTTTACCCTCCCACAGGCTTCATTGTAGAGGCCCTCAATGATTAAGCCAGTAGGATGGTGAAACAAGTTGGGGCTTGGGAGGAGGCTAGCTGAAGCACCCTGCAGTGTTTGGAGTAACCAGGAAAGTAGACAGACTGGGGTCATGTTGCAAATGCCCCCGAACTATATGCAATGCGTGGTGGTATGGGCTTTTAAGGGTTAAACTGGAGTGGTGAAGACACAATGTCTCCTTGTTGCCTGTCAAACTCACTCTGAAAAGCAACCCATGGAAGATCTCTCTTGTGCCTACCAGTCCTTACGTTTCTATTGCTTCCCTGCCATTCCATTCAGTTGCCAGTAGTGAAAAGAAAGTCCCACTTAAGGTACAAATTAAATGCTACCGTAATAAATGTCAACTGAATGTCTGAAATACAATGGATGTTATTTTATGGTTTTCTCTGGGATTGTTAAGCAAATGTCCTGCTGAATCATTTACAAGATAACCCCCGGGTCTGCTTTCTACGAATAAGGTGAAGCATTGCTGAATTATAACCCAATAGGAGGTCCAAAGAACCCTTGTACTAATTTGCTTTATTGAGGTACTAAAAAGACATTCTTCTACAGTAGATGTAAATCCTAACAGTATCTCGAAGTTTCAGGGACATTCTTTGGTCTGCGGGCTCGATTTTATTCTACTCCTTACTTTATCTCATAATAATTTTCTCATAAAAATTCTTAACTCACAAACATAATCATCACCAAGATCTGTGCTCTTTTTTATTGTTATATCTACCAATGGTTTGTGGGTCAACCCCAACAAACCCAAATCTCATCTCTACTCACTATCACCTGTTGGGTTCCACCATCCCTTAGCATGAGTCCTAGAAAAAAAGGTATTGAAAAATGCACTTGTCAGAGACATTGGCCATTTCTTTTTCCCTACACCAGGAACCCATGGTTGTGGCAAACCCGAATCTCATTCCTACTCACCATAACCTGTTGGGTCCCATCATCTTGTAGCATGAATACAGGAAAAAAGATACTGGAAAGAAGCACTTGACAGAGACTTTGGCCATTTCCCTTTCCATATACATCCCCGGGATGCACCAGGAACCCCATGGTTGAGGCAAACCCAAATCTCATCTCTATTCACCATGACCTGTTGGGTTCCACCATTTCGTAGCAAGAGAACTAAAACAAGTACTGCAAAAAAGCACCTACGCTATATTTTCAAAAGTATTGGAACGCCTGCCTTTACAAGCACATAGTTACATAGTTACATAGTAGGTGAGGTTGAAAAAAGACACAAGTCCATCAAGTCCAACCTACGTGTGTGATTATGTGTCAGTATTACCTTACATATCCCTGTATGTTGCGGTCATTCAGGTGATTATCTAATAGTTTCTTGAAGCTATCAATGCTCCCCGCTGAGACCACCACCTGTGGAAGGGAATTCCACATCCTTGCCGCTCTTACAGTAAAGAAACCTCGACGTAGTTTAAGGTTAAACCTCTTTTCTTCTAATTGTAATGAGTGGCCACGAGTCTTATTAAATTCGCTTCTGCGAAAAAGTTTTCTCCCTATTGTGGGGTCACCAGTCCGGTATTTGTATAATGAAATCATATCCCCTCTCAAGCGTCTCTTCTCCAGAGAGAATAAGTTCAGTGCTCGCAACCTTTCCTCATAACTAAGATCCTCCAGACCCTTTATTAGCTTTGTTGCCCTTCTTTGTACTCGCTCCATTTCCAGTACATCCTTCCCGAGGACTGGTGCCCAGAACTGGACCGCATACTCCAGGTGCAGCCGGACCAGAGTCTTGTAGAGCGGGAGAATTATCGTTTTATCTCTTGCGTTGATCCCCCTTTTATTGCCAATATTCTGTTTGCTTTACATGAACGGTAATGGCATCCCAGTCTTGGTCCATAGGGTTCAATATTGAGTTGGCCCACCCTTTGCAGCTATAACAGCTTCGACTCTTCTGGGAAGGCCGTCCACAAGGTTTAGGAGTGTGTCTATGGGAATGTTTGACCATTCTTCCAGAAGCGCATTTGTGAGGTCAGGTACTGATGTTGGGCGAGAAGGCCTGGCTCACGGTCTCCACTCTTATTTTTCCCAAAGGTGTTCTATCAGGTTGAGGTCAGGACTCTGTGCAGGCCAGTCAAGTTCCTCCACAACAAAATCGCTCATCCATGTCTTTATGGACCTTGCTTTGTGCACTGGTGCGCAGTCATGTGGAAGGGGCCATCTCCAAACTGTTCCTACAAAGTTGGGAGCATGAAATTTTCCAAAATGTCTTGGTATGCTGACACGTTAACAGTTCCCTTTACTGGAACTAAGGGGCCAAGTCCAACCCCTGAAAAACAACCCCAACACTATAATCCCTCCTCTACCAAACAGTGGATGGTGGACCCTCTTAGGGGCTTGGGCTGCAACCTTTCCGATACAACCTTGTAGTCGTTTCAGTAAGAAGACTTGGATAGGAAAGAAGGAGCATCTGGTGTTCAGAAAATTGCAACTTTTGATATATGGTTCATAAGACGTTTACTAAAACGTAAACATGTACATCAAGTCAATGTGTTTGAGGGGAAGGAGAAGGAGGAGTCCATCCTCCCAAAACACGTTGGCTCGATGTACATGTTTACAATTTTCACAAACGTCTTCTGAACCATACCTCAAAATTTGCAGTTTTCTGGACACCAGGCACTTCTTTCCTACCCAAGGCATTTTCGTCAGAGACACTGGCCAATTCTTTTTCCCTACACATACTATTTATATCCACACCTGCTATATACATAAAGACTTCCCGGAGAAGAAAAAAAGAAACCATCTACTGTCTTCATTATATGGATAATATAAAGTGCACAGCCTGCTTCTGGTTTCCTCTCGAAGCCTCACGCGGTCAGGAAATGCAGGAATTTTCTTTATAGCCCGCTAGTCTACCATTTCTAAGCAGAGCTGTCAGCATCTCCTTATGTCTGATTAGACGGCAAATATGGAAGTCGGAGATGGGAATATCCAAACAATGGAGAAATTGTTGAAACGTCTGGAATTACAGATTAGAATATAAAGGAATGATCAGACCTGTCAGGGCATTAGCATGGGTCTCTCTAGTGCTGAAGCGACACCCTACTGAAAACTGAGGATTCCCGACATGTTACTTCTTGATTGGGCTGATACATAAGAACGTTCCATTGATGACTAAGTAAGAGATGTAGCACGGTGATTACCGTAAATTGAGTGGGGGATTCACAGAGAACCCAGCCTTGAATGTGTCTCGGCAAGGTTTGTATTGCCTCACCTTGGCTTTTAATGGAAAAAACATTAAGTCTAGCTTTTTATTGTTTCAAGTTGTATACAGTGGGGGGGGGGGGGGGGGGGAATAATGATTTGATCTCCTGCAGATTTTGTACATTTGCCCACTTACAAAGAAATGAAGGGTCTATAATTTTAAACCATAGGTGTATTTTAAATGATAAGGGACAGAACGTCAACCAAAACCCCCCCCAAAAAACCACATGATACAAATGTTATCAAATGAGTTGCAGTTCAGTGAGTACGATAACAATAAGTATTGGATCCCCAAGCAAAACGTGACTTGGTGCTTGGTGGAGGAACCCTTGTTGGTAGGCACAGGAGGTCAGACGTTTCTTGTAGTTGGTGACCAGGTTTGCAGATATCTCAGGTAGGATTTTGGTCCTCTTCTTCACAGATCTTCTCTAAATCCTTAAAGTGACACTAATGCAGCGTATACACGAGCGGACTTTTCAACCGGACTGGTTCGGGGGAATTTGGGCAGAATTCTGACGGACTTTCCGAACAAATGGACTTGCCTACACATGACCACACCAAAGTCCGACGGATTTGTACGTGATGAGGAACGACCGGACTAAAGTAAAGAAGTTGATAGCCAGTAGCCAATAGCTGCCCTAGCGTCGGTTTTCGTCCGTCGGACTAGCATACAGACGAGCGGACTTTTCGATAGGAACTGGGCCTGGCGGAGTTCCGACGTGAAGATTTGAAACATGTTCCAAATCTAAAGTCCATCAGATTTTCGACCTGAAAAAGTCCGCTGCAGGTCCGATGAAGCCCACACACGGTCGAATTGTCCGCCGGACTTGGTCCGTCGGACCAGTCCGGTCGAAAAGTCCACTCGTGTTTACGCAGCATAAAGGTTTTTTTTTTTTTTTAAATAACAAACATGTCATACTTGCCTCCACTGTGCAGCTCATTTTGCACAGAGTGGCCCCCGAACCTGCTCTTCTGGGGTCCCTCGGCGGCTCTTGCGGCTCCTCCCCACATCAGATAACCTCCTAGGAGAAGTGCTCTCCCAGGGGGGGGGGGGGGGCTTACCTTGCGGGCGCGCTCCCGAGTCCAGCACTTGGCGTCCATAGAGGCCGAATGCAGGAGTCAGCCCCGCCCCCCCCCCCGGCGCTCGCTTCATCGGATTTGATTTCTTTCCTTTATACACTGTTATTTAAAAAACAATTGTGTCACTTTTATTCCTATTACAAGGAATGTAAACATCCCTTGTAATAGAAAAATAAGCATGACAGGTCCTCTTTTTAATGGGGGGGGGGGGGTCAAAAAGACCTCAGATCTCATATTTACACTAAAATGCAATAAAAAAAAAAATAATAATTTAATGTAAAAAATAAATAAATAAATAAAAAATGGCCCTTTAAGAGCTATGGGCGGAAGTGACATTTTGACCTCGCTTCCTCCCTGCAGTGATATGGAGACAGGTGGGGGCCATCTTCCCCCTCACTCGTCTCCATATCAGGCTAGGGAAAGGATCCGATCGCCTCCGTCGCTACCGACGACTGCGGTAAGCGGCGGAGGGCACCGGAAAGCGGCAGGGGGGGCGGACCCCCTCTCCCGTCGCTGATAAAAGTGATCTTGCGGCGAATCCGCCGCAGAGACCACTTTTATCTTGAAGCGGACTGCCCGCTCTTGAAGAGGATACCGGGGTTATGGTAGCTAGCTGCTACCATAACCCCGGTATTCCTCTTCAAAGTAGCCTTGTAAAACGACGGCGGGCGGTCCGGAAGTGGTTAAACAACATGTGTCAAAAACAAGGGCCATGGGCCGAATCCGGCGCGCCTGGCCATTTCATGTGGCCCTTAAAGCTCTCCTGCAACTGCAGCACCCCCCTTGTCTCAGCAGTCGGCAGCAGAGAGGAGGACAGAACTCCTCTGCCAGATCCTGCTCTTCTCCATGCTCCATGCAGCTGCAGAGGGGCCAAGAGAGGACAAAACATCTTCTACATGTCCTCCACCTCTCTGTGGAACCGCAGCAGCCCCTGGTCCCAGCCTCCCTTGGTTCAGCAGACTCCAGCCCTCCTTTAGGTCCTCCTCCAGACCCTGCATTATTTGCAGCAGCAGCACAAGGTAAGGAAGGTTTTTAAGAGAGGGTGGGGGGGACTCTTGACTTCTGATGTAAGGAGGGTTGCTTTGGACATCGCGTCTTACAGATACAACTGGTCCTCTGAGGGCGACCATAACCATAATGCTGATGTGGCCCGCGATGAAATTGAGTGTGACGCCCCCCTGATTTCAAGCACAAGACAAAATAATAAATAATAATAAAATATGCAGTATACAGTGCCTTGAAAAAGTATTCATACCCCTTGAAATTTTTCACATTTTGTCATGTTACAACCAAAAAACATAAATGTATTTTATTGGGATTTTATGTGATGGACCAACACAAAGTGGCTCATAATTGTGAAATGGAAGGAAAATGATAAATGATACAATTAAATATGTGAAAAGTGTGGGGGAGGGACATTTGTATGGCGCCCCCCGGAGTCAATACTTTGTAGAACCCCCTTTCTCTACAAGTCTTTTTGGGGATGTCTCTACCAGCTTTGCACATCTAGAGAGGGACATTTCTGCCCATTCTTCTTTGTAAAATATCTCAAGCTCTGTCAGATTGGATGGAGAACGTCCGTGAACAGCAATTTTCAAGTCTTGTCACAGATTCTCAATGGGATTTAGGTCTGGACTGTGACTGGGCCATTCTAACACATGAATATGATTTGATGTAAACCATTCCATTGTAGCTCTGGCTGGATGTTTCGGGTCGTTCTCCTGCTGGAAGGTGAACCTCGGCCCCGGTCTCAAGTCTTTTGCAGACTCTAACAGGTTTTCTTCTAAGATTGCCCTGTATTTGTCTCCATCCATCTTCCCATCAACTCTGACCAGCTTCCCTGTCCCTGCTGAAGAAAAGCATTCCCACCACATGATGCTGCCACCACCATGTTTCACGGTGGGGATGGTGTGTTCAGGGTGATGTGCAGTGTTAGTTTTCCCCACACATAGCGTTTTGCTTTTAGGCCAAAAAGTTGAATTTTGGTCTCATCTGACCAGATCACCTTCTTCCACATGTTTGCTGTGTCCTCCACATGGTTTCTCACAAACTACAAACAGGACTTCTTATGACTTTCTTTCACCAATGTCTTTCTTCTTGTCACTCTTCCATAAAGGGCAGATTTGTGGAGAACACGACTAATAGTTGTCCTGTGGACAGATTCTCCCACCTGAGCTGTGGATCTCTGCAGCTCCTCCAGAGTTACCATGGACCTCTTGGCTCTTCTCTGATGAATGTTCTCCTTGCCCGGCCGGTCAGTTTAGGTGGACGGCCATGTCTTGGTAGGTTTGCGGTTGTGCCATACTCTTTCCATTTTCAGATGATGGATTGAACAGAGCTCTGTGAGATGTTCAAAGCTTGGGAGATTTTTTTATAACCTAACCCTGCTTTATACTTCTTCACAACTTTATCCCTGACCTGTCTGGTGTGTTCCTTGGCCTTCATGATGCTGTTTGTTCACTAAGCTTCTATAACAAACCTCTGAGGGCTTCACAGAACAGCTGTATTTATACTGAGGTTAAAAAAACTCACACAGGTGGACTCTATTTAATATTTAGGTGACTTCTGAAGCCAATTGGTTCCTCTAGATTTTAGTTAGGGGTATCAGAGTAAAGGGGGCTGAATACAAATGTTCCCCCCCCACACTTTTCACATATTTAATTGTATCATTTATCATTTTCCTTCCACTTCACAATTATGTGCCACTTTGTGTTGGTCTATCACATAAAATCCCAATAAAATACATTTACGTTTTTGGTTGTAATATGACAAAATGTGGAAGATTTCAAGGGGTATGAATACTTTTTCAAGGCTCTGTATCTCTGCATAACATGCACATCTCTCCATGTTTTGTGCCGGACACATGGATTCCTGTGGCGGGGGCGGGAGGGGGTGGTACTTTTTGAAGCATCTGATTAGAGCAAGAGGCTCTAATAGGCTTCAAAATAGGGTTGGCTCGGGGCGCAGAGAGTGCGCCTTGATCCCACCCAATTGTGTGACGATAGCGAATTAATTTTCGCTATTTTCACACTAACCTTCCTCCCTGCCAATCAGGAGGCAGGACGGCAGACCTGTTTCCTGATTGGCCAAAACACCAGGCCACCCTATTTGATGCCTGGTGCTTAGGAAGAGGAGCAGAGAAGACACGCTGGAGGAGCTGCTGCGGTAAGTGGTGTTGGGGGGGTCGGTGGGCTCAGTGGCTGCATATGACGGGCACAAGTGGCTGCATATGATGGGCTCAGTGGCTGCATATTAGGGGCACAAGTGGCTGCATATGATGGGCATAAGTGGCTGCATATGATGGGCACAGTGACTGCATATTAGGGGCACAAGTGGCTGCATATGATGGGCACAAGTGGCTGCATTTGATGGGCACAAGTGGCTGCATATGATGGGCACAGTGACTGCATATTAGGGGCACAAGTGGCTGCATATGATGGGCACAATGTTCTTATTTCTGGTGTCGGTTGGAGGTTTATATTGAAGTTATTTCTGCTGTAAACGAATTCTGAGTCCAATAAACATAATGTTTTTTGATAGCACACTGCCCGGGGTCACTATATACTGACTAGGGGGAACTCTTCCCAATTTTCAGTGCAGCCCCAACAGTGCCTATCAGTGATGCCACTCTGTGCCCATCTGTGGTGCCGACCTGTACCCATCAGTGACACCAGTATGTGCCCATCAATGATACCAATCAGTGCTGCCTTTCAGTGCCCATCAGTAATACCAATCAGTGCTGCCTTTCAGTGCCCATCAGTGCCACTCATCAGTGCCCAACAGTACTTCCCATCAGTGCCCTTCAGTGCTGCTTATCAGTGCCCATCAGTGCCACCTAATATTGCCCATAAGTGCCACCTATCATTGCCCATCAGTGCCACCTATCAGTGCCCATCAGTGCCCTTCAGTGCCGCCTATCAGTGCCCATCAGTGCCACCTATCCGTGCCACCTAATATTGCCCATAAATGCCGCCTATCAGTGCCCATCAGTGCCGCCTATCAGTGCCACCTATCAGTGACCATCAGTGCCACCTATCCATGCCACCTATTGCCCATAAATACCGCCTATCAGTGCCCATCAGTGCCGCCTATCAGTGACCATCAGTGCCACCTATCCGTGCCACCTATTGCCCATAAATGCCACCTACCAGTGCCCATCAGTGCCGCCTATCAGTGACCATCAGTGCCACCTATCCGTGCCACCTAATATTGCCCATAAATGCTGCCTATCAGTGCCCATCAGTGCTGCCTATCGGTGCCCATCAGTGCTGCCTATCAGTGCCCATCAGTGCCGCCTATCAGTGCCCCTCAGTGCTGCACATTAGTGCCTCCTCATCAGTGCCCTTCATTGCTGTCTCATCAGTGCTTATCAGTGAAGGAGAAAAATTACTTATTTACACATATTTCTGACAGAAACGAGTGCTGCGTACACACGACCGGACTTTATGACATACTTGGTCCGGCAGACCGGAGTCCGACAATTCGATCGTGTGTGGGCTCCAGCGGGCTTTTTTTTCCCCAAAAGTACGACGGACCTAGAAATAAAACATGTTACAAATCTTTCCTACCGACTCGAGTCCGGTTGAAAAATCCGCTCGTCTGTATGCTAGTCCGACGGACAAAAACCGACGCTAGGGCAGCTATTGGCTACTGGCTATCAGCTACCTTGTTTTAGTCCGGTGTACATCATCACGTACGAATCCGTCGGACTTTGGTTGATCGCGTGTAGGCAAGTCCATTCATTCTGATAGTCCATCGACGCAGAATGCCGGACTTGACCCTGAACCCCCGGCTAACGCGTCATTGGGTTTGATTGACAGCGGCGGGAGCCAATGGCTGCGCTGCTATCAATCTATCCAATCAAGAGCTGAGAACACTCAGTGCCGGTTCACACAGGGGCGACTTGTCAGGCGACCTAGCCGCCTGACAAGTCGCCTCCCGTTCTGTACAATGGAACCGTTCTAATAGGAGCGACACAAGTCGCCCCGACTTAGAAAAAGGTTCCTGTACTACTTTGGGGGGCGACTTGAGGCGACTTGCATAGACTTCTATACAGAAGTCGTTTTGCAAGTCGCCGTGGAAGTCGCGTGCAGGTCACCTCGGTGAGGCGACCTGCAAGTCGTGCCGCCTCTAGTGTGAACCGGGGCTCAGGCAGGAAGGAGGAGCGTGTCTCCGCCGCGGGAATTACGGGGCTCAGGTGAGTAAAACGGGGGGGCTGGGGGGCCGGTCAGTGTCAGAAGTTTTTTCACCTTAATGCATAGGATGGTGATAGGACACGAGGGTTTACAACCCCTTTAAGGTGGTCATTCAGGTCTAAATGCTCATTCTCATGAAACATAACCTCAGTACAGGATACTGTGGACCATATTCTGGTGGCAGATAAAGTCCTTATTGCTCTTCTATATGATAGAAGCCCAGATGTTTCCAGGAATTAAGAAAGACAGCGGGTTTTATACAATTTAAGCTATGATGGATTTTCTTGGTTCATTATTTTTGTTAAGGTATATAAACCGATTATTTTAGCTTAATAAAATGTAAATATTTTTGGTTTTCTAAACATTATTGAGTGGATAAAGATGGACTCTTTGGAGGTCCTTCTTTAACGGTAAACATGCCACTGTATAGGAATTGTGCGCGTGTATATGTAAATTGGCTTTCGTCTCAGCTATGGAAGCCGTTTCAGGACTCCACTTGGTTCATTCTTTTGGGGCCAGAGTTTGCCAAAAACCGTAACAAGACCCATTCATTCTACCTCTGGGTATTTCCTTCTTTTCCCTTCTCAAGGCATAGAGAAGGTGGAGCCTGGCTGTCCATCACAGTCTACATGACTTTTTTTCAGCAGGAACTAGGGGGGAACTTTAGTCCCACCACCTCTGGCTCAGGTATTCTGCTTCCTGCTCACCACTATCACTTGGTGACACTGAAGTCCATCTTCTGCATTTACAAGTGATAGCTTATCTCCCAGGAGCTCCCACATGTCAGATCTCCTGTGCAGATCCCATTGAGTGTTGGACAGGGACCAGGGAGATACAGAACAGGTGCCCAGGGTTCAGTGCAGTCATGGGCGGGAGAGGGCCCATGGTAGGCTGCACCCTCTGTGGTCTCCATTGTTTCCCTGGTGACCAGTTGTTGATGCTCCTACTGCATGATCTCCCTTGTAAGTGAATGTGGTATAGTATAGTATTCTGGGAGGTACTACAGCCGGATGGGTGCTTCAGCTTAATATTGCAACAAACATAAGACATGTGGTAGATGGTGGAGCTTTTAAGGAGGGGGGAAAAGGTGAGGGCAGTGGAGGGAGGGGGTTGTATGTAGAGGGAGGAGCTACTATTTGATGCCATTTGGCAGGTATGTGTGTGGCGGGCATGGTTGAGTTACTGCACCTATTTTCTGAGAAAAAAAGCCTTGTATAAAAGACACCCCCTGCTGCCTTAAAACCTGAAGATACAATGAGGGCACCAAACATCCAAGAGTGCCAAGTTTTATGGCTAAAACCAGAGTTAGGGGGCTCACATTTACACTGAATGCCAATCAAAGCCCCTGTCACTAAACAAAACGGTTACCTTACAGTCCAGTTCACGCGTTGTGTTTGCTTTGCTTCAAAAATGCTCCCCATGTCACTTTCTTGGTGCTTTAAAGCGTCTCCAAAGCCTCCTTAGAAGTCCATGAACAGCACCTGAAGCTTTTGAAAGGCTTTTATTCAGCTTTAGCTTCACGAACATCTTGTAAGTGTTAGCTTCACTTTGTTTTGGACACCATCCCTTCAGAACACCATCCCTACAGTCAAGCACGGAGGTGGAAACATGATGCTCTGTGGCAAAGCTCGTTTGTAGCACCTGCGGCTTTTAAGGGGGTTTTGCTCAGTGTATGCTTCACTTGCAGGTATTGCAAGTATGAGATATCCCAGGATGCACTGGGAAACCAACAAGCAAACCGTAAAGACCTTATCAGCAGTCACTTCCGGTTCATGAGTATATATTCTGGGGGTGTCTGGTGCAGACGTCACATCTGGTGTGCAGCGTGGAGCAGCGGGAAGGTGAGTGGGGTCCGGGCTACAGCTGAGAAACTAGCAGACGGCACACGTGGTGTGGAACATATCAATGCTATAGAAGAAGGTGACCGGGGACCGGAGAGAGAGGACTGAGCAGCAGAGGATCAGCGGAGCAGGAGAAACTAGCAGATGCCACACATAGTGTGCAGCATGGGAGCAATATAGCGGGAGGAGCGGGACCAGAAAGAGAGCAGGATCAGGAAACCAGAGGATCAGCAGAGCTGAGGGTTACTACCGAGCGGAGGATCAGCAGAGCTGAGGGTTACTACCGAGCGGAGGATCAGCAGAGCTGGGGGTTACTACTGAGTGGGGGATCAGAAGAGCTGAATATCAGCAGAGCTGTTGGTACTATTGCTGAAGGAGAATGCTAATAAGTTGGGGATAATCTGAGAGAGGGTACCAATAAGCTGGGAATATGCTGAACATTGGTACTAATGTGCTGGGGATCTATTGAGTGGGGCTACTACTGAGCCAGAGTTCTAGCCCCTTTAAAACGAATGGAAAATCAACACATACACAGGGTATTTCCCAACCTTCATTAAAGCTTCAAAAAAGCACCACTGAAGCATCACCGAAGATTCACAGAAGCACCAAGAACACATATAAAAGGCATGTTGAAGGCGCTTTAATGTGTGTTAAAGTTGAAGCAAATATAAATGAGCACTTAGACTCACTGGTAACCCTTTTTCTAGGAGTTTTCCAAGACAGCGCCGAGGCATAGAGCTCCTCCCGTCGGGACAGGGAACATGTTACCCCCAACACTTACAAGATGCTATTGCAGGCCTCGACTTCAGTATATTCAAGAACCATAGGACAGCACTACAAAAATAAACAAATAATGATAAATTTATAGGCAGGAAATCCGGCTGTCCTGCAAGACTCCAAGAAATAGAGTTACCGGTAAGTCTAACTCTGGTTTTCTCAAGTCGTCTTCCAGGACAACCCCTGAGATGATGAGCAAGAACTTATCAGCCTAGGGAGGGACCACTGCCTGGAGGACCTTGCATCCTAACACCTGGTCCTAACTCGATAAAAGGTCCAGGCGATAGTGCTTAACAAAGGTGGAATAACTGGACCACATTGTTTTGGTGAGACACCAGCTCTCTTGACCCAGAAAAGACACAAGGCTCTTGTTGATTGTGCCTTAAGAGAACATGGAGAAACATTCATGACTATATGTGCCTCCATTGGTTCCATGGGAAACATGTTACTCCCCCCGCCTGGAACAAACACCAATAAATGAAGTGGAGGACCACCTTTTAAGTGTTGGAGGTTAATGTGTTTTCTGTCCCATCTGGAGGCACTCTACATTTTAGTGGTTGTTCTGGAAGACGACTTGAGAAAATTGGTTCACTTATCTTGGTCTGGTCTTGGTCTGGTTTGGTTTTTGTCTGGTGTGGTCTTGGTTTGTTCTTGGTCTTGTCATGGTTTGGTCTTGGACTGGTCTTGGTCTTGGACTGGTCTTGCTCTGACATGCTCTTTGTCTTGGTCTGCTCTGGTCTTGGCCTCTGACTTTTCTTGGTCTTGGACTGGTCTTGCTCTGGTCTGGTCTTTGTCTTGGTCTGATCTTGGACTTGGTCTTAGTCTGGTCTTGGTTTGTTCTTGGTCTGGTCTTGGTCTTGGTCTGGTCTGATCATGGTCATGGTCTGGTCATGGTCTGGTCTGGTCTTTGTCTTGGTCTGGTCTTAGTTTGTTCTTGGTCTTGTCTTAGTCCTGTCTGGTCTTGGACTGGTCTTGGACCGATCTTGGTCTGGTCTTGGTCTGGTCTATGGGTAAGCTCCTAACAGAGTGAATAGTGTTAGGGGGTTTTGTGCACTAGATTCTGAGGCCCTAATATGGTGAGCGGTTCCCCTCTTTCCTTCTTGGATCTTTTCCAGAGACTGTGTTATTTAATCGTTAACCAGTATTCTGCATAAATATACAACATTTTCTATTTTTAAAACGTTAATTTTTTTTATCCAGACCATAATAAAGAAGGAAGAAATTAAGTACACCACCACCGCACATCCTCTTTAAAGTGCTCTAAGTGTTCCATCTGACAGGGACCCATAAATTAGATATATTGTTTTAAATTGAAAGGTTTGATAAGAGCACTTCTTCTTTTTTCCGAGTAGTTTCTACAGCAGTGGAAGTGTGAATTCACCTCGAATGATCCTCCACATCTACAATTCATTTTAATGAAATGAAATTGGAACATTTGGTTTTGCACGGTAAATGTGAAGCGCTTGAGGCTGACTTAAAGTTGAGTTTTAAACGGCTTATAATTTGCCTTCCCTTGTCCCCCCCTCCCCCCTCATCAGTACGATAATGACATAAATAAATAAAACCTTTCCATTTTATGCCCAGTGATGTCATCACTGGGTCTCTGTACTCCTCTAGGCAATGCAGGCAGAACATAGCTGGTGGGAGGGTCCGGAAGCATTACAGCGCCCTGCCTCAGTACTCCTTCCTTTGAATGTCCTTAAAATGAAAACTTTTGTCTTTTGTCTACTAGCGTATGGACAGCTTCAGTATTTCTGGAGTTTTTTTTAAAAAGGAATAATTGAGTTATAATTGTGAATATCAACGTATTTAAAACTATTTAATTACATATATATATATATATATATATATATATATATATATATATATATATATATATACATTAAACTGTATATTTTATATACATTTTTTAAATGTATTTATTTATTTTATTCTATATATTTTTTTATATTTTTCATTTTTAATATTCTGTTAATGTTAATATATATGTATATATATATATATATATATATATATTTATAGACATTAAACTGTACATAATGAATATAGTACTTTTTTTTTTTAATTTATTTTATTCTATATTTTTTTTTATATTTTTCTTTTTAATATTTTGTTAATGTTAAAATATATATATATATATATATATATATATATATATATATATATATATATATATATATATATATATATACATATATATATATATATATATATATATATATGTATATATATATATATATATATATATATATATACATTAATTTATATATATATATATATATTTAATAATCTTCTAATCTTAAAAGCATTGGTATTTACAATTATAACTTAACTATTCACAATTATAACTTAATTATTTCTCAAAAAAAAAGTCTAGAAACACGAAAACTGGCCATACTCTACCAAATTCTTAACATTTTCATTTTAAGAATTTATTTATGTATTTATTATATTATAAATATTTTTTAAATTATATATATATATATAACAAAATATTAAAAATAAAAAATATAAAAAAAATATAAAAAAAATATATAGAATGAAATAAATAAATACATTTAAAAAATAAAATAAATAAAAAAGTACTATATTAATTATGTACAGTTTAATGTACAGTTTATGATCAATCACTTTAAGCTTCTTTTGAACAATTGATCTGTCTATCTATCTATCTACTGTATCTGTCTACCACTAATCGTGTCAATTTGTCCTGCTCTTCATGCTCATTCACTTTGCTCGAACATTTCCTG
The DNA here is from genome assembly GCA_037952925.1 of Lithobates clamitans. NCBI lineage: Eukaryota > Metazoa > Chordata > Amphibia > Anura > Ranidae > Lithobates > Lithobates clamitans. The sequence goes on from JBBGZY010001152.1 coordinate 23,969, forward strand.
ACTCTGAGAGCCTTTTGACATTTTCCCAAAGAAGCCATCGATCATGTAAAGCCTTGGGTGAAAGGTCAGGTGTCATTCCCTCACCTCCCACCATCCATGGCACATACTTAGAAGGGGCTTTGTTTAATGCAACGCTACATCCCCAACTGCCCCAATCTCACTAACATGTGTACAGAAGGAAGCAGATCATTGACTGGTTGAACCAGCAAGACACATGAAAAAACAATGGGCAGGGTGGGGGGTTCATCGTCTACCATAGAAGCTGCTCACAAAGACCACCCAGGTTGTAGACAACTCAGGCAGTAATTCCCTAAATAACTTTTTTATTTGGATTATTGACTAAGATATTAGCAACCGGGGAAAAAGCTAAAAAGTTTACTCTTTTTTTTTAACGTCACATCTATTTTTGTCTTTTATTTATTTGTATATATTTGTCTTTTCATATATCGAAAACACATAGCCAGTGGTGTATACATTGTATCTACATTCACCAGGACTAAGGTCAAAGTGTCAGATTAGTTTTGTTTATGAACATTTTTTGGAAGCCCTATTCACGTCCCTTGCTTTTTTTTTTTTTTTTTTTTTTTTACGTAACAGTTCTTTTTGTCTTTTTATTTATTTTTATATATTTATCATTTCCTATATGGAAAATACACAGTTTTGTTTTTGGATTTCTTTTTTTTTTTTTAGGGTGCCCTACTCGTCCCTTAAGTTATAAAAAAAAAAAAAAAAAAGAAAAGTTAAGGGACGAGTAGGGCACCCTAAAAAAAAAAAAAGAAATCCAAAAACAAAACTGTGTATTTTCCATATAGGAAATGATAAATATATAAAAATAAATAAAAAGACAAAAAGAACTGTTACATAAAAAAAAAAAAAAAGAACAGTTATTTTTGTCTTTTATATAGTTTTATATATTTTTAATTTCCTCTATGGAAAATATGCAGTCAGGAATGTATACCATGTATCTACTTTCATCAGGACTAAGGTGAAAGTGTCAGATTAGTTTTGTTGAACATTTTTTATTAATGCACTATTCCTGTCTCTTGTTTTTATTCATGTACTTATTTATTTATTTTTACCATACAGCCATTTTTATCTTTTATATTTTTTTATATATTTGTAAATTCCTATATGGAAAACACACAGTCGGGGATGTATACAATGTATCTACTTTCACCAGAACTAAGGGGAAAGTGTCAGATTAGTTTGTTTATGAACATTTTTGGGTGTCCTATTCCCGTCTCTTGCTTTTTTTTTTTTTACGTGACTTTTTTTTTTTGTCTTCTACAGTATCTCACAAAAGTGAGTACACCCCTCACGTTTTTGTAAATATTTTCTTCTATCTTTTCATGTGACAACACTGAAGAAATGACACTTTGCTACAATGTAAAGTAGTGAGTGTACAGCTTGTATAACAGTGTAAATTTGCTGTCCCCTCAAAATAACTCAACACACAGCCATTAATGTCTAAACTGCTGGCAACAAAAGTCAGTACACCCCTAAGTGAAAATGTCCAAATTGGGCCCAATTAGCCATTTTCCCTCCCCGGTGTCATGTGACTCATTAGTGTTACAAGGTCTCAGGTGTGAATGGGGAGCAGGTGTGTTAAATTTGGTGTCATCGCTCTCACTCTCTCATACTGGTCACTGGAAGTTCAACATGGCACCTCATGGCAAAGAACTCTCTGAGGACCTGAAAAAAAAGAATTGTTGCTCTACATAAAGATGGCCTAGGCTATAAGAAAATTGCCAAGACCCTGAAACTGAGCTGCAGCATGGTGGCCAAGACCATACAGCGGTTTACCAGGACAGGTTCCATTCAGAACAAGCCTCACCATGGTCCACCAAAGAAGTTGAGGTCACGTGCTCAGCGTCATATCCAGAGGTTGTCTTTGGGAAATAGACGTATGAGTGCTGCCAGCATTGCTGCAGAGGTTGAAGGGGTGGGGGGTCAGCCTGTCAGTGCTCAGACCATACGCCGCACACTGCATCAAATTGGTCTGCATGGCTGTCATCCCAGAAGAGCCTCTTCTAAAGATGATGCACAAGAAAGACGCAAACAGTTTGCTGAAGACAAGCAGACTAAGGACATGGATTACTGGAACCATGTCCTGTGGTCTGATGAGACCAAGATAAACTTATTTGGTTCAGATGGTGACAAGCGTGTGTGGCGGCAACCAGGTGAGGAGGACAAAGACAAGTGTGTCTTGTCTACAGTCAAGCATGGTGGTGGGCAGGGGCATAACTAGAAATAGCAGGGTCCCATAGCAAAATGTTGTAAGGGGCCCCCATGCAAACACCCCCCCCCCCACAGCTGCCCTAGTGTCAATGCAGCGTGACCTGTGCCCCATACAGCGTGACCTGTGCCCCATGCAGTGTGACCTGTGCCCAATACAGTGTGACCTGTGCCCAATACAGCGTGACCTGTGCCCAATGCAGCGTGACCTATGCTCAATGCAGCGTGACCTGGGCCCCATACAGCGTGACCTGTGCCCCATGCAGCGTGACCTGTGCCCCATACAACGTGACCTGTGCCCCATAAAGTGTGACCTGTGCCCAATACAGTGTGACCTGTGCCCAATGCAGCGTGACCTGTGCCCCATACAGCGTAACCTGTGCCCCATACAGCGTGACCTGTGCCCTATACAGCGTGACCTGTGCCCTATACAGCGTGACCTGTGCCCAATACAACCTGGTCTGCCTGTGCCCCATGCAGCCTCACCTATGCAGAGGAAGAGGCAAGCCACCCGGATCAGCAGAGAGCGGGATTGCCCGCTGTAATAGCTTTCATTTGAATTTCCCGTCTTCCCGGGGCTCATCGTCACATAGCCCCACCTCTTGGCCCGACGCCTTTGATGACGTCACATGTCCCGCATTGGATCGGTGTTCTGTCTATCAAAGGCGCCGGGCCAAGAGGTGGAGCTATGTGATGTGAGCCCCGGGAACACTGGAAGTTCTAATGAAAGCTCTTACATCGGGCAATTCAGCTCTCTGCTGATATGGACAGCTCGCCTCTTCCTCTCCTCTCTCTTCCCCTGGCTGGGAGACTGTGCCGTGGGTGCTCTCATCCTCACTGGGCCCCACTCGACTGCGGGCCCCATAGTGGCCGCATGGGTCGCTATGGTAGTAGTTCCGCCCCTGGTGGTGGGAGTGTCATGGTCTGGGGCTGTATGAGTGCTGCCGGCACTGGGAAGCTACAGTTCATTGAGCGAACCATGAATGCCAACATGTACTGTGACATACTGAAGCAGAGCATGATCCCCTCCCTTCAGAGACTGGGCCGCAGGGCAGTATTCCAACATGATAACCACCCCAAACACACCTCCAAGACCACCACTGCCTTGCTAAAGAAGCTGAGGGTAAAGGTGATGGACTGGCCAAGTATGTTTCCAGACCTAAACCCTATTGATCATCTGTGGGACATCCTCAAACGGAAGGTGGAGGAGCACAAGGTCTCTAACATCCACCAGCTCCGTGATGTCATCATGGAGGAGTGGAAGAGGACTCCAGTGACAACCTGTGAAGCTCTGGTGACCTCCATGCCCAAGAGGGTTAAGGCAGTGCTGGAAAATAATTGTGACCACACAAAATATTGACACTTTGGGCCCAATTTGGACATTTTCACTTAGGGGTGTACTGACTTTTGTTGCCAGCGGTTTAGACATTAATGGCTGTGTGTTGAGTTATTTTGAGGGGACAGGAAATTTACACTGTTATACAAGCTGTACACTCACTACTTTACATTGTAGCAAAGTGTCATTTCTTCAGTGTTCTCACATGAAAAGATAGAAGAAAAGATTTACAAACATGTGAGGGGTGTACTCACTTTTGTGAGATACTGTATATATTTTTATATATTTGTAATTTCCTATATGGAAAACACACAGTTTTATTTTTGACCTTTTTAGGGAGCCCTATTCCTGTCCCTTGATTTTTTTTTAACTTAACAGTTATTTTTGTCTTTTATATAGTTTTATATATTTGTAATTTCCTATATGGAAAACATGCAGTCAGGGCTGTAAACAATGTATCTGCTTTCACTACAACTAAGGTGAAAGTGTCAGATTAGTTTTGTTTTTGAACATTTTTTTCCTATTCCCTTCACTTGTTTTTTTTTTTTTTTTTTTTAGAGCTACAGCTCTGGCTTTTTGTGTCCCCTCCGCTCTGCATACTTCTTGGAGTTCAGTGACCCCTCCGCCGCTGTCATATATGGCAGGGAATGTGGATGGTATAGTAAGCCATGTAAATGTGTCCTATGAATGTTCAACACACATACAGATATATATATAATGAAAATAAAGAAAAAACTTTTTTTAGTGCTGCCACTTTAACGATTGGATTACATCGAGTGAATAGAAACCAAACATGTCAAGTCTTAAAATGTCACACGTCTGTGTAATTGCAAAAAAACTAAAATAACTTAAAAGAAATTTGAGTTATAGAGATGGGCGAGCGGTTTGAGCCGAGCAAAAGATCAGCGTTAACATCATCTGTTCGCCCGTCCCCGGAACCCTCGGATTTGCAGGGCACTCGGCGGGATGTTCTGTCGGTGACGTCACAGAAGGGGGGGGGCGGTGCCACCAGGTGACATCACCAGGTGGCCCCGCCCCTTACCTATTTAAGAACTGTGAACCAGCAGAGTAGGTAGGTATTTGGCGGTAGCCTTTGTTGTGGGTGGAGCGGTTTTTTTTTTGGGGGGGTGCGGCGGGCGTCGTGATTGACGATGGATCTACATTGGATGACGCTGTTTTTAAAAAAATGTTTTTAATAGAGGATGGTAGAGAATGATCAAAAGCTGCCTCTTGTCTTTTTTATTTTTGAAAGTTTTTTGGTGAATGGGTAGGTGTACAATGTACCCCATACTCATTCACATAGGAGGGGGCTGGGATCTGGGGGCCCTCTTGTTGAAAGGGGTTCCAGATTCCAATAAGCCCCTTGCCCGTAGTCCCCACAACCACTACCCAAGGTGTTTTGCTGCAGGGTGGAGGGCTCTGCTCGCCATATTGAGGGCATGTGGCCTGGTATGGTTCAGGAGAGGGGGGGCACTCGATGGTACCCCTTTCCTGTCCTGCCAGGCTGCATGCTCAGATAAGGGTCTGGTATGGATTTCGGAGGGGACCCCACACTGTTTTACAAAAAAAAATTGCTGTGGGGTTCCCCTTAAATTCCATACGAGACCCAAAGGGCCTGGTATGGATTGGGGTATGGATCAGTGGGGAAGCCTGCTGACAGCTGACGACTCATCCGTTGTCCATAAAGACATGGATGAGCGAGTTTGGGGTGGATGAACTTGACTGGCCTGCACAGAGTCCTGACCTCAACCTGACAGAACACCTTTGGGATGAATTAGAGTGGAGACTGTGAGCCAGGCCTTCTCATCCAACATCAGTGGCTGACCTCTCAAATGCTCTTCTGGAAGAATGGTCAAACATTCCCATAGATACCCTCCTAAACCTTGTGGACGGCCTTCCCAGAAGAGTTGAAGCTGTTATAGCTGCAAAGGGCGGAGCCAACTCAATATTGAACCCTACGGACTAAGACTGGGATGTCATTAAAGTACATCTGCGTGTAAAGGCAGGCGTCCCAATACTTTTGGTAGTATAGTGTATGTACAGTTAGAGCACACAGACAGTACACTACCACACCTCTCAACTTTTTGAGATCAGAATGAGGGACACCTATTAGCAAAAGTATGTAGGTATAGGAGCACCCCCCCCCCGCCACGCCCCATTAAAGGAGACTTATACAAAAGAAATTAGTTAAACCCACAAATGCTTTTTTTTTACCACTACTATTCCCTTATGCCGGCTTTTGAAATCTACCAATGAAGCAGTGTAAAAATTGGATGAAAGGTTTAGCACTGGGAAAAACTTTTTGAAAACGGAATAGTGGATTATATATACAACTATATAGATTAGACCCAAATGAGGGACAAATGAGGAGGCGTCAGGGACTTGCTGGGTTAGGGTTTAGGGTTTAGGATAGGGTTAGGGTTTAGAGTTTGGGATAGGGTTAGGGTTAGGGTTAGGGTTTAGGGTTTGGGGTTTAGGATAGGGTTAGGGTTTAGAGTTTAGGATAGGGTTTAGGGTTTGGGGTTTAGGATAGGTTTAGGGTTAGGGTTTAGGGTTTAGAATAGGGTTAGGGTTTAGGGTTGAGGGTTTAGGGTTTAGGATAGGATTAGGGTTAGGGTTTGGGGTTTAGGATAGGGTTAGGGTTAGAGTTTAGGGTTTGGAATAGGGTTAGGGTTTAGGGTTTGGGGTTTAGGATAGGGTTAGGGTTTAGGGTTTAGGGTTTGGGGTTTAGGATAGGGTTTAGGGTTTAGAATAGGGTTAGGGTTTAGGGTTCAGAATAGGAATAGGGTAAAGGTTTAGGGTTGAGGGTTTAGGGTTTGGGGTTTAGGATAGGGTTAGGGTTTAGGGTTAGGGTTTAGGGTTTAGGATAGGATTAGGGTTAGGGTTTGGGGTTTAGGATAGGGTTAGGGTTAGGGCTTGCCTTAGGGTTAGGGTTAGGGTTAGAGTTTAGGGTTTAGGGTTTGGAATAGGGTTAGGGTTTAGGGTTTGGGGTTTAGGATAGGGTTAGGGTTTAGGGTTTGGGGTTTAGGATAGGGTTAGGGTTTAGGGTTTAGGGTTTGGGGTTTATGATAGGGTTATGGTTAGGGTTTAAGGTTTAGAATAGGGTTAGGGTTTAGAATAGGGTAAGGTTTAGGGTTGAGGGTTTAGGGTTTGGGGTTTAGGATAGGGTTAGGGTTTAGGGTTAGGGTTTAGGGTTTAGGATAGGATTAGGGTTTAGGGTTTGGGGTTTAGGATAGGGTTAGGGTTTGGGGTTTAGGATAGGGTTAGGGTTTAGGGTTTAGGGTTTAGAATAGGGTTAGGGTTAGGGTTTAGGGTTAGGGTTTAGGGTTTAAGATAGGGTTAGGGTTTTGACACAAGCGGACACTAATGAGAGGTACTTAATGAGGGAGTGGGGTGCTCCTCACCCAAAAGGATTTGGTCAGAATCCATACAATAGACAAACAAAATATTTGGGGGGCACACCCTAAAAGATGCATTAAAGATGGTGAAGATGATGAAGCCTTGCTGGAGGTAAATTTCTTTTTTCCATGTGTGCGCTGTAATATTTTCTTCTATTGTATGGTCTTATGGCTGCACCATCTTTAATGCATCTATTATGGTGTGCCCCCCAAATATTTTGTTTGTCTATTGTATGGACTCTGACCAAATCCTTTTGGGTGAGGAGCACCCCACTCCCTCATTAAGTACCTCTCATTAGTGTCCACTTGTGTCATGGGTGGAGACCTCAAAGTTCTCCCATATAGAGGAGTGTATTGCTCTCATGGTTCAGAGAAGCAGGATCTCCCAACCTACGGATAGTGTAGGACCCAGTAATCATGGGGGGGTACTTTGTCGCAGTAAGTGGGCTTAACCACCATATAGCAATATGGTGTGACCAAATCCCCATATTTTTTTGATAATGTTTTTTGAAAATGTCTAGGTGTTTTAAACTAGCCTTGCTGGAGGTAAATATCTGTTTTTTTTTTGCATGTGTGCGCTGTAATATTTTTGTTCTGCTGTACGGTCTTATGGCTGCACCATCTTTAATGCATCTTGTAGGGTGTGCCCCCCAAATATTTTGTTAGTCCCTCAAAATCAGGGACAGTCCCTCGAAATCCGGGACAGTCCCTCGATATCAGGGACAGTCCCTTGTAATCCGGGACAGTCCCTCGAAATCCGGGACAGTCCCTCAAAATCAGGGACAGTCCCTCGAAATCCGGGACAGTCCCTCGATATCCGGGACCATCCCTCGAAATCAGGGACAGTCCCTCAAAATCCGGGACAGTCCCTCGAAATCCGGGACAGTCCCTCAAAATCCGGGACAGTTGGGAGCTATGCACTAGGCACACATGTATGAGAACACACAATAGGCACACACAGGCTGAGGACACACTCAGCACACAGGACGCGCACAGTCAGAGCACCTGCGCAGATGGGACAAGCAAACAAGTTACAGCACTACTTATATAACACCAATAATGTTGTGCAGCGCCGACGGTTTTCTGGCATGTAATGACTGATGGGTGCTTTGTGGGACATTTTCTACTTGTACATCTGCATGGGTCGACTGAGGGCCAAAGTCAGACGGTGGTTGGATGTGTTCAGCAACATCCAGGAGACGAGGACAGGGACAGCTTCATACAGACGGCAGCTGTGTAAACAACAGCAAATAATTATTTAGGATGAGGTTCCAAAAATAAATAAATAATAAATAAAAAAAAAAACACTTCCGGTTTGGAGGCCAAGCAGTTTGAAGCTATCGCAACGGTCACGCCATTTGCTGCGTGTGCGCTGGAGGGAGCGCGCCCTCGCCAGATGTTGGCTGCATCTGCGTCCAATAGTAAAATAGTGTCCAAAAGAGTCAATGTCTAATGAGGGAGCAATCTATGATAAATGCTAACATCGCAATATAACTGGAGCTTTTATACTGCTGTCCAGATGGCATGTGAAATAAAAAAAAAAAAGGAGTTTATATACTGAATTCTATCATATCTGGTATTAACCGCTTACAGCAACCAGATTACAATATTTTTTAAGGATTATAAAACAACATAAAACTAAACATAATGCACACTTTTTAGTTTTAGATGGACCTGTTATTGAGTTTTATTTTATTATCGTATTTTACTTATTTATTTACTATTTTATTATTAGATTTTTTTATGCACTGTTGTTTAGATTATTTTTAGATTTTATGTTATTATCTTTTTTTTAATTTTTTTTTATTTATTATTATTATTTACTCTTTTTATGTATTTAGCTGTTATTTAAATAGAGGTAGTATTAACCGCTTACAGTAATCAGATTACAATATTTTTTAAGGATTATAAAACAACATACAACTAAAGATAATGCACACTTTTTAGTTTTAGATAGACCTGTTATTTAATTTAATTTTATTATCGTATTTTACTTATTTATTTACAATTTATTATTAGTTTTTTTATGCACTGTTGTTTAGATTATTTTTAGATTTTATGTTATTTTTTTTTTTTATTAATTATTATTATTTACTTTTTTTTATTTTTTTTAGCTCTTATTTAAATAGAGGTAGTATTAAACGCTTACAGTAATCAGATTACAATATTTTTTAAGGATTATAAAACAACATACAACTAAAGATAATGCACACTTTTTAGTTTTAAATAGACCTGTTATTTAATTTTATTTTATTATCGTATTTTACTTATTTATTTACTATTTTATTATTAGATTTTTTATGCACTGTTGTTTAGATTATTTTTAGATTTTATGTTATTATCTTTTTTTTTATTTATTTATTATTATTATTTACTTTTTTAATTTTATTAGCTGTTATTTAAATAGAGGTAGTATTAACCGCTTACAGTAATCAGATTACACTATTTTTTAAGGATTATAAAACAACATACAACTAAGATAATGCACACTTTTTAGATTTAAGAGAGACCTGTTATTGAGTTTTATTTTATTATCGTATTTTACTTATTTATTTACTATTTCATTATTAGATTTTTTGTATGCACTGTTGTTTAGATTATTTTTAGATTTTATGTTATTATTATTATTTTTTTTATTATTAATTATTATTATTTACGGTTTTATTTTTTTTTAGCTGTTATTTAAATAGAGGTAGTATTAACCGCTTACAGTAATCAGATTACAATATTTGTTAAGGATTCTAAAACAACATACAACTAAAGATAATGCACACTTTTTAGTTTTAGATAGACCTGTTATTGAGTTTTATTTTATTATCGTATTTTTTCTTATTTATTTACTGTTTTATTATTAGATTTTTTTATGCACTGTTGTTTAGATTATTTTTAGATTTTATGTTATTATTTTTTTTTATTTTTTTTTTTATTAATTATTATTATTTACTTTTTTAAATTTTTTTAGCTGTTATTAAAATAGAGGTAGTATCATAGTATCATAAAGCGCTGCGTAAACTGTTGGCGCTATATAAATCCTGAATAATAATAATAATATTAACCGCTTACAGTAATCAGATTACAATATTTTTTAAGGATTATAAAACAACATACAACTAAAGATAATGCACACTTTTTAGTTTTAGATAGACCTGTTATTTCATTTTATTTTATTATCATATTTTACTTATTTATTTACTGTTTTATTATTAGATTTTTTTTATGCACTGTTGTTTAGATTATTTTTAGATTTTATGTTATTATTTTTTTTTATTTTTTTTTTTATTAATTATTATTATTTACTTTTTTAAATTTTTTTAGCTGTTATTAAAATAGAGGTAGTATCATAGTATCATAAAGCGCTGCGTAAACTGTTGGCGCTATATAAATCCTGAATAATAATAATAATATTAACCGCTTACAGTAATCAGATTACAATATTTTTTAAGGATTATAAAACAACATACAACTAAAGATAATGCACACTTTTTAGTTTTAGATAGACCTGTTATTTCATTTTATTTTATTATCGTATTTTACTTATTTATTTACTGTTTTATTATTAGATTTTTTTATGCACTGTTGTTTAGATTATTTTTAGATTTTATGTTATTATCTTTTTTTATTTTTTTTTATTTATTATTATTATTATTATTATTTACTTTTTTTATTTTATTAGCTGTTATTTAAATAGAGGTAGTATTAACCGCTTACAGTAATCAGATTACAATATTTTTTAAGTATTATAAAACACCAAACATCTAAATATAATGCACACTTAACCGCTTCAGCCCTGAAAGATTTGGCTGCTCAATGACCGGGCCATTTTTTTTTTTGCGATTTGGCACTGCGTCGCTTTAACTGACGATCGCGCGGTCATGCGATGTCGCACCCAAACAAAATTGACGTCCTTTTTTTCCCACAAATAGAGCTTTTTTTTGGTGGTATTTGATCGCCTCTGCGGTTTTTATTTTTTTGCGCTATAAACAAAAGAAAAGTAACAATTTTGAAAAAAAAAACACAATATTTTTTACTTTTTGCTATAATAAATATCCCACATTTTTTAAAATAAAAAAACACATTTTTTCCCCTCAGTTTAGGCTAATATGTATTCTTCTACATATTTTTGGTAAAAAAAAAAAAAAAATCGCAATAAACATATATTGATTGGTTTGCGCAAAAGTTGTAGCGTCTACAAAATAGTGGATAGATTTACGGCATTTTTTTTATTATGGTTTTTTTTTTACTAGTGATGGCGGCAATCTGCGATTTTTATCGGGACTGCGACATTATGGCGGACACATCGGACACTTTTGACACATTTTTGGGACCACTGACAATTATACAGCGATCAGTGCTATAAAAATGCACTGATTACTGTATAAATTTCACTAGCAGGGAATGTTAACACTAGGGGGCGATCAAGGGGTTAATTGTGTTCCCTAGTGTGTGTTCTAACTGAAGGGATGGGCGTGGTCAGCAACAATACTCAGGTAGGCCGTGGCAATCAAAGGGTTAAAGGCAGTGCTTGGTGCTTTTCACTAAGGGATGTGCTTTGCAGGGAAACCAAAACTGGCACATCCCCCCTGACAGGACTATATTGACCGGTCTATATTATTTACATTGACAGAGCTTTTTCCTTTCTTCCTTCTCGCAGATCGGCGGATCAATCATTGGCTGGCACCTGCTGATCGGCTTGTGCTGTGACTAATCACAGCACAACTGGCCCATACACGCCCCCCCCCCTACCCAGAAGTACAGAATAACGTACTAGGAACGTGACCCGGCACAGGAGAGCCGCTCTGCCACCGTACTCCTACGGGAGGCGGTTGGGTGGATAAAAGACTTGTCAAAAATGTTGGTGTCTTTATTTCTAGGTTACATTTTTCTAGGTCCAGATTTCATTAAGCTCCCCCACCTGCACACCCCCCTCCCACAACCACCAGGCCAGGGTTATGGGCAAGAGGCCTCTGTTCTCATCAACATTGGGGGACAAGGTGCTTTGCCAGTGGGAGTCCTGCCTAGCATGGCACCCCCCCCATGTTGAGGGCATGTGACTTTATATTGTTTATAAGGAGTGGAACATACTTGCCCCCCCCACCCCCTTCCTGGCCAGCCAGGCTGCCTACTCAGAATAAGGGTCTGGTTCAGATTTATAGGGGGATCCCTCACTTTTTGACAGGGGGGCTTTGACAGGGTCCCCTTCCCCTGGCCAAAAGTGACTGTGGACATTTATCAGTCCTTTTCTCTGTAGCCTCTCTGTATGAATAGGAAGGGCTCCGAAGCTTGCTGCTCATTCACGAATTGAAGCATAGTAAACACAGTATACTATGCTTCAGTGATGAATGGACACAAGAGGGATTGCTACCGATCGCTCACTATGTTCATTTAAGAGTGGAAGGGATCAGTATATGACATCCCACTGTGTACCTGCAGCAGCTTCCGGCAGGAGAGGAGGGAACCCCCATTGAGAACGTCCGATTGATGACGAAACGCGTCTGGCACAGAATTAGAAGTTCTGGTTGGTCCTCCAACACATGTTTTCATTAAAAGACAAGCTAAGCCCTGGAAGAAAGGTTCATTCATTATTGGTTGACCTCTCGGGGGACCGGCAATATCCGGTGTAGGGGGGGGCTGGACAGCAGATGGAAGGGGTGCATGGGCTAGAACCAATCCCCCTGCAGTGCAGCCAGAGGTAGAAAGAGGAGGAGAATCTCGCAGAGCTGCGGGGGGAGGTAGAAGAGGATCGGTGTCTGCAATAAGACAGTACAGCCGGGTCTCTTGCTCAGTAGGTGACCGGGCCCCCCCCCCAACCCTTTTTGGACTGATAGGGTCCAGGCCCAGTACAGGAGGTCTGGCTGTACTGCCTTATCAGAGGCCCTGTCTGTAGTAGCGGTGGTTACTACCGCAGGAGTTAGCCAGGTATGGAATAAGTGTACACACATTGGTCCGAGCTGGACCAACGTAACCAGGGCTTTTTTTCGGAGGGGAACTTGGTGGAACTCAGCTCCACCACCTCTGGCTCAGACCCTTTGGTGCCTGCTCACCGCAATCACTTGTAAACACAGAAGTCTGGTCTTTGAAATTGTCCCAAAATGCTTGTAGCCTGCTAATGAGGCCTTCTTCTGAGAAATATCAAAGAAGTTGAGAAGTGTTTTTGATGGGTATGCGGTATGGATAGGATCACCTAACAAAAATATTTTTTTCATTTTTCTCAAATTTGACTGCGAAAGTAGAAATGGTTGAGTTTTCACGGCACGTAATGAGAAGTTCTGGTCGGTCCTCCAACACATGTTTTCATTAAAAGACAGGCTAAGCCCTGGAAGAAAGGTTCATTCATTATTGGTTGACCTCTCCGGGGACCGGCAATATCCGGTGTAGCACCGGCCACAGAGAGGATAACTGCGGGTCCCCAAGGCTTATTACACAGCTATCATCAATTTCAAACAATGGCAGAGGAGATCAAACGAACGTTCCGCTAGAGTAACCACAGAGACAGACGTCCTTCTTCTAGTGTTGACATCTCACTTCATCTTTTTTTCTTTTTTTTTTAAATTTCCCCAGAACTATTCAAAAAAAAAAAAAAAAAGTCTTATTGTGATAACACATTCCCCGTCTATTGTTGTATCCAGTTCTGCTGTACAATAATTGGAAGAGCTTTGTCGAGCAATTACACCTATTCAGACATTTATTGCATGGTTATAAAAACACAGGTGTGCACTTAAAGGGTGTGTACACCCCAACACTTCTTGTATTTGCTCTTTAATGGTCTGTTCAAGCTGAATTTTTTTTTCCTTATATTTTTACCTTCCCTGGATCCCCTCATCACCCCCCCCCCCCTTCCCCCTCATCAACATAATAAATACATTTGTAGCGCTACCCCCACAGGAGCTGCTGGTTATGGGTTCCCCCTATACCTGCACAGCAGCGGGCACAGCATCCCCAGAGTCCCAAAACCTGGACTCTGTCTCCTCCAACCTTCTCTCCACTCCAGCATCATCAGTGAGGAGGAGAAGGGGGTGGGAGGCGCAGGCAGCCAGGGAGCCCGCTAGAAGGAGCAGCAGAGCTTCCCCCAGATCAAGAAGGTCATGGAAGGTAGCGGGCATCATACACCGATACACAGACCTACCTGCAGGCAAAGACTGGGATAGGGGGGCAGAGGAGGGAATGCAGATAGGGACAGGGCTAGGGGTCTCTCTGTCACCTTTCCCTCTCACCTGCCTCTCTTTCAGCCCCCCTCTCTCTCTCGGCTACCCCTCTCTCTGTCTGCTACGCATCTCTCTCAGCCACTCTCTCTCTCTCTCCCTCCCTCTAGCAGCCTCCCCCCTCTCTCTCTCAGCCCCCCTCCCTATCAGCCCCCACTCCCTCTCTCAGCCCCCCTTTCTCTCCATCAGCCCCCCTCGCTCTCAGCCCCCTCTCTCTCTCACAGTTACCCCTCTCTCTCTCTCTCACAGCCTCCCCCTATCTCTCAGCCCCCCCTCTCTCTCTCACCCCTTCCCACTTTCAGCCCTTTCTCTCTATCTCAACCCCCTTTCTCTTTCAACCCTCCTTTCTCAGCCTCCCTCTCTCTCTCTTACCCCCTATCTCTCTCACCCACCCTCTCGCTCAGCCCTCCTCTTTCTCAGCCTCCCTCTCTCTCTCTCTCTCTCTCTCTCTCAGCTACCCCTCTCTCTCAGCCACTCTCTCTCTCTCGCTCCCCCCTCTCTCTCACCCACCCCCTCTCTCAGCCCTCCCTCTCTCTCTCACAGCCCCCTCTCTCTCTCAGCTACCCCTCTCTCTTAGCGCTCCCTCTCTCTCGCGCTCAGCCCCCCCTATCTCTTTTTCAGCTACCCCCTCTCAGCCCCCCTCTCTCTCACTCACCCCCCTCTCTCTCAGCCCTCCCTCTCTCTATCAGCCCCCCTCGCTCTCAGCCCCCTCTCTCTCTCTCTCACAGTTACCCCTCTCTCTCAGCTACCCGTCTCTCTCTCTCTCTCGCAGCCTCCCCCTATCTCTCAGCCCCCCCCTCTCTCTCACCCCTTCTCACTTTCAGCCCTTTCTCTCTATCTCAGCCCCCTTTCTCTTTCAGCCCTCCTCTCTCAGCCCTCCCTCACTCTGGCTCAGCCCCCCCTCTCTCAGCCTCCCTTTCTCTCTCAGCTACCCCTCTCTCTCAGCCACTCTCTCTCGCTCACCCCCCTCTCTCTCTCACCCACCCTCTCTCTCAGCCCTCCCCTCTCTCTCTCAGCTACCCCTCTCTCTCAGCCACTCTCTTTCTCAGCCACCCTCTGTCAGCCCTCTGATCCCTCTTTCAGCCCCTCTCTCTTTCACCTGCTCTCTCTCTCAGCCCCCCTCTCTCTCTCTCTCCCTCAGCTCCTCTCTCTCTCATCCCTTCTCTCGCTCAGCCCCTCTCTCTCTCATCCCTTCTCTCGCTCAGCCCCTCTCTCTCTCATCCCTTCTCTTGCTCAGCTTCCCCTCTCTCTCAGCCTCCCCTCTCTCTCAGCCTCCCTCTCTCTCTCCCTTCATACTCTCTCACTCACTCCCCATCTCTCCCCCTCCCTCTCTCTCTCTCACCCCCTCTCCCATTCTCTCTCACCCCCTCCTTCTTTCTCCCTCACCCTACCCCCGTCTCTTTCTTGTGAACTGGACTGCTTAACTCCTGGAGGGGGTGAAGGGATTAATTCATTAACAATGTCGTTACTCAGTAAAGTGCAGAAAGAAGGGGTTAATGTTCTGCCACTGGTCACTGATGCATTAGTAGCCAGTGACGGTTATTTAACCCCTTTCTGCTGAATTAGTGATACCAGTGTCAGTATTATTACTCCTTTATGAAGGGGTTGAAAAACACTGCCATTGGCCACTAATGCAGCACGAAGGGTTTAATTAACTCCACCAATAACCACCAATGAGGGAGAGAGATTCAAGTGGAATTTCCAGTTTAAACCTAACTAGCCTTAAAAATTCTCCCCTTCTAACGCCTATGCTGGCTAACCTGTGTAGAAAAGATGTATCCACCTATTTTCAGGCTGCTCTAGTCCGGTCACGTTATCCCTGTGTGAGCCAGTGGTGTATGAAGAGGAGAGGAGGGAGTGTCAACATCAGATGGGACACAGGAACCTATGGGTGATGTCACTGCTCCAGGCTTTACCGGCCTTTGTTAAGCGCTCTCGCATCTCCCGTGCAGCCAC
This sequence comes from Lithobates clamitans, assembly GCA_037952925.1. Classification (NCBI taxonomy): domain Eukaryota; kingdom Metazoa; phylum Chordata; class Amphibia; order Anura; family Ranidae; genus Lithobates; species Lithobates clamitans. The sequence goes on from JBBGZY010001152.1 coordinate 40,093, forward strand.
TGTTGACTAATACAGGGGATCATGTGACCAGACCAGAGCGCAAAGAGGGCACAAGTTACTTGCCTTCCCCCGGGTGCTGACAACCCAAACTAAACCACTGATTGGATGTCCAAAGGTAATGGAGACTCCTCTCTTAGGCTTCCTCTCCTTCCTTTCCTCAGTTCCTGGCTGGAGGCAGAGTCCCCAAACCCGGGGTCCCCTCTCAGGCCACACGACAACAACCTCAGCACTCCACCTTCCACCAGACTCCCCTGCTGGCTAGACTCCACCAAATTTTGGGCTGGTTCAGCCACCCTGCCAGGCCTCCTGGGGATTAGTCCAAACTCCCATCAACATTCAGACCCAGCCTCTCTACCTCCACCCACCAGCTTCTAGAAGTTTCCAGGGACCTCCAGAACCAGGGGAGGCAATAGAGGACCGGTCTGCAAAGCCTTTCAGCCTGACCTGAATTCTCTATGCATTGCAGGCATATCATGGCTGGTGGGAGTGGCCAGCAGGATGCTGTACATAGCTTCCTAAAAACATCACAGCCCCCTGCCTCAGTACTCCTCTCAAGAGCCCTCAGTCCCAATTCAAGCAGTAGGTTGGCTCTTAGGGAGGAGTTAAGCAAATATTAAAAATGCCTTGATTTGATGGGTGTCAGTCTGGAGGAAGAGGGGGCGTTCTTGGTGAAATGCATTTGCACTGTAACACCCAGGGCCAGCACAAGGGGTGGGCAGAAGGAGTGGCTGCCCTTGGCGCAGCGTTTATTCTGGGAATGGGGATTCCACAAGTTCCTTCTACTATAAGACCATCAGGAGTAGTGACAGCGGCATCACTACTTTTGTGAGCCCAGTGCTCGAAGCAGTGAGGAGAGAGTCGGGAGGAGGTGCAGGCTGTGCTCTCTCTCACCCTCCTCCTCATAAGCTGGCACATAATGAAGGGGGGGGGGGGCGCAATTTGCCATCTTTGCCCTGGGCCCTGGATGATCTTGTCCCAGAACTGGTAACAATCTTGTGTGAAGATGATCCTCTATGAGTCGGTCTCTCCCTGACAGCGTCTGGTGATCAGCAGTGGGAAGCAGAGGGTGAGAGGACGCTCCGGTCTTCCTGCTACAGCTGCAGGTGCTGCGATGTGGGCGGTGCTGTGCTGCTCATGGGCATCCTCATCCCCAATCTCAGGCTTGGATCTCCATTGTTATGGGTGGCAGGTGAATATAAAGACAGAGGTGCTCTCCCTCCAACTCTCCCCCTGCTAAGAGGAAGAACTTTCCCGGGCAGTTTAATAAAGGTCCTCTCTCCACTCCTATTAGAATCTGTAGTGTAACCAATATATGGCTGCCGTCTTAAACTACAACTCCCAGCATTCTCAGTACTCTGCATAGATGTCTATAGACAAACAAAATCTCCTGCGCTTAAAAGTGGTGCAACGCCAGTGGAAATAGGCTAGAATTTCTATGGCTCCCGGTAGATGCACAGGCCTTGCTGCCCTCCAAGGGTCAGTGGACACCCAATGGAAACGCTATAAAAGAACGAAAAGAGGGCGCACCAACCTTGCGCATTACACAAGTGGTATTTATTAAAATCAAATGGGCTCTGAGGAATAGGGGGGGTCTCCCTTTCGAAATGCGTCAGCCATCGGGAAGATCTTCCGGCCTGCTGGACACGGTCCTGGTAACCTGGTTGCTCTGTCTCCATTGTGGACTTTGATATGCTTTTATTATCCACTTGATTGTGAGTATGTTTTCCTTCTTTTTGATCTCAATAAATACCACTTGGGTAATGAGCAAGCTTGGTGCGCCCTCTTTTCGTTCTTTTACAGTGTTGCCATTGGGTGTCCCCCCTGACCCTTGGAGGTCAGCAAGGCCTGTACATCTACCAGGAGCCATAGAAATTCTAGGCTATTCCCACTGCCATCGCACCACGTTTAAGCACAAGAGATTTTGTTTTGTAAATGTTCATAGGCCTGCTTGGCTTTAGCTCTCCCCCTGCTTGCTGGAGGATTATGATGCCGAAAAACATTACGACCACAGTAGAGGGAGAGAGGTGAATAAAGGGCAATGTCTCCTTCTCCATGTTGTTGTAGCCCAGCACCTGGCTACACAAAGAATGCTTTGCATTCACTGAGAAAATACAAAACATTCTCTGAATGGTGTCCATGCCCGGTGGCTGATCTCCTGTGTTCGCAGTTGAGCAGAGCAGCTGCTCGGCACAGGACTTAGAAATAATAGGGGATCACTGGAATAGCAGTGTTTTATCTGTGTCTTCTACAGTGATTTCCAGCTTCCTAGAGGGACCCCACAGTAGAGTTGCCACCTCATCCCTTTAAACCTGAACACATATTATTTACACAGGTTCTGTGGCTGATTAAGGTGCTAATTAAACTCACTTGGTGCCTTATCTACATTAAATTGGCCTCAGAACCTGTGCAATTCATATGTGTTCGGGTTTAAATGGATGAGGTGGCAACCCTACCCCACAGGTATGGTATATGTATAGTTTCATTGGTGCAAACTTGACAAGGAGAAATGGGCACTGGAAACAGTGGTCATACAGTGAGATTCAGTATACACATACACTATATTGTCAAAAGTATTGGGACACATGCCTTTACACACACTTGAACTTTAATGGCATCCCAGTCTTAGTCTGTAGGGTTCAATATTGATTGGCCCACCCTTTGCAGCTATAACAGCTTCAACTCTTCTGGGAAGGCTGTCCACAAGGTTTAGGGGTGTGTCTATGGGAATGTTTGACCATTCTTCCAGAAACGCATTTGTGAGGTCAGGCACTGATGTTCAACGGGAAGGCCTGGCTCGCAGTCTCCACTCTAATTCATCCCAAAGGTGTTCTATCGGGTTGAAGTCAGCACTCTGTGTAGGCCAGTCAAGTTCCTCTACCCCAAACTTTGTCATCCATGTCTTTATGGACCTTGCTTTGTGCACTGGTCCAAATCATTAGGTGGTGTGGGATTGTTTTTCAGGGGTTGGGCTTGGCCCCTTAGTTCCAGTGAATGAAATTCTTAAGGCGTCAGCATACTAAGACATTTTGGACAATTTCATGCTGCCAACTTTGTGGGAACAGTTTGGGGATGGCCCCTTCCTGTTCCAACATGACTGCCCACCAGTGCATAAAGCAAGGTCCATAAAGACATGGATGAACGAGTTTGGAGTGGAGGAACGTGACTGTTCTGACCTCAACCCTATAGAACACCTTTGGGATCAGTTAGAGTAGAGACTGCAAGCCAGGCCTTCTCGCCCACATCAATGCCTGACCTCACAAATGCGCTTTTGGAAGAATGGTCAAACATTCCCATAGACACACTCCTAAACCATGTGGACAGACTTCCAAGAAGAGTTGAAGATGGTAAAGCTGCAAAGTGTGGGCCAACTTAATATTGAACCCTACGGACTAAGACTGGGGTGCCATTAAAGTTCATGTGCATGTAAAGGCAGATGTCCCAATACTTTTGACAATATAGTGTATATAGAGCTATAGTGGGGAAATAATGGAGCAATACCATCTCTGCAGAGGACAACTTAACTATAAACCCAACAGGGGAGAAGAGAGAGACCAGGAAAGAGTCTCAAGAGGCACTGGTGAATGTTGACCACCAGGCCCTAAATGAATCGGAATCCATACAGACCAGCCAACAGGTCCATGCAGAAAGGGTATCATCCAAATTATTCTAGTCAGATGCTACCTGGGTCTCTGTGGTCATAATTTTATAAAGGATTTGTGCCCATTCCAAAATCGTCCAAGGAGATTGACTGATATGATGTTAAATTTGTCCTCAACATACTCCTAATGTAATAAATAATGAAGTAACTAAATGCAGATTTTTATTATGCAAATATTTATTTGTGATAAAAAAAATTAGAACCATGCTGTAAAATATTGTATATATTCATGAGGACATGCTTGGGACCAGATTTCCATGATATGTCTTTATACAGCTACCCAACGCCTTGTGGTTATGCGAAGAAAGGGCTGAACATTTTTTTTTCATGGATCATACCATTCCTGAAGTCTTTATTTTCCTTTGTCTTTATTCTGTCCATAGATGTGTTACGGTTGATGGACAGGATGGAAGTGAACTTGTGTCAACAAACTACCAAAAGGTTGAAGCCTTTAGCAAATTGCTCCCTCAAGATTCAAGCAGTGGCTTATGAAAATATTTGAGTAGCTGTATAATTATCAACAATGCTTTCCTAACCATCAATGTCCCTTGAAATGTTCCAAAAATTACGGGGAGGTGTACGGTTTATGCTTTTTTGACTCTTTCTGAATGTTCCAGGTCTAGCTTTTTTATTTATTTAGGAGGGTTCTTCAAAAATGTTCCACACATTTTTTAACTCCATTAAATATAAAAAAAGTGCAGAAACTTTTTGAAGACCCCTCATATTTCCCTAATATATTTATGAATTGAGATGAGCAACATTAAGTCCGTTGATAGAAAAAAAAATGCTTTGCTAATGTCTCGACATTTGTGCTTAATGAACCTTCAAAATAAAAAAACTTGCATGGGGTCCCCCCCAAAATTCATACCAGGCTGTTCAAATATGGTGTGGATGTTAAGGGGGTCCCCGTAGAAAAAAAAGTGGCTACTTCATTGCCCCCAGCTGTGAACCTGTAGATTGTTGCAGCTTGCCTTTCCTATGCTAAAGCTACTTCATGGTCCCCGGCCGTGAACCTGTAGACTGCTGCAGCTTGCCTTTCCTGTGCTAAACCTACTTTGTGGTCCCCGGCTGTGAACCTGCAGACTCTTCTAGTCTGCCTTTACCTGTGCTAAAGATACTTAATTGGCCCCAGCTGTGAACCTGTCGACTGTTCCAGTCTGCCTTTACCTGTGCTAAAGTTACTTCATGGTCCCCAGCTGTGAACTTGTAGACTGTTGCGGTTTGCCTTTCCTGTGATAAACCTACTTCGTGGTCCCCAGCTGTGAACCTGCAGACTCTTCTAGTCTGCCTTTACCTGTGCTAAAGATACTTAATGGTCCCTAGTTGTGAACTTGTAGACTGTTTCAATTTGCCTTTCCTGTGCTAAAGCTACTTCATGGTTCCAAGCTGTGAATCTGTCGACTGTTCCAGTCTGCCTTTACCTGTTCTAAAGATACTTTGTGGTCCCTAGCTGTGAGCCTATAGACTGTTGCAACTTGCCTTTGCTGTACTAAAGCTACTTCATGGTCCCCGGCCGTGAACCTGTAGACTGTTGCAGCTTGCCATTCCTGTGCTAAACCTACTTTGTGGTCCCCAGCTGTGAACCTGCAGACTCTTCTAGGCTGTTTTTACCTGTGCTAAAGATACTTAATTGGCCCCAGCTGTGAACCTGTCGACTGTTCCAGTCTGCCTTTACCTGTGCTAAAGTTACTTCATGGTCCCCAGCTGTGAACTTGTAGACTGTTGCGGTTTGCCTTTCCTGTGATAAACCTACTTCGTGGTCCCCAGCTGTGAACCTGCAGACTCTTCTAGTCTGCCTTTACCTGTGCCAAAGATACTTAATGGTCCCCAGTTGTGAACTTGTAGACTGTTGCAATTTGCCTTTCCTGTGCTAAAGCTACTTCATGGTTCCAAGCTGTGAATCTGTCGACTGTTCCAGTCTGCCTTTACCTGTTCTAAAGATACTTTGTGGTCCCTAGCTGTGAGCCTATAGACTGTTGCAACTTGCCTTTCCTGTACTAAAGCTACTTCATGGTTCCCAGCTGTGAACCTGTAGACTGTTCCAGTCTGCCTTTACATGTGCTAAAGCTACTTCATGGTCCCCAGCTGTGAACCTGTAGACTGTTGCAGCTTGCCTTTCCAGTGCTCAAGCTACTTCATGGTCCCCGGCCGTGAACCTGTAGACTGTTGCAGCTTGCCTTTCCTGTGCTAAACCTACTTCATGGTCCCCAGCTGTGAACCTGTAGACTGTTCCAGTCTGCCTTTACCTGTTCTAAAGATACTTTGTGGTCCCTAGCTGTGAACCTATAGACTGTTGCAACTTGCCTTTCCTGTACTAAAGCTACTTCATGGCCTTCAGTTGTGAACCTGTCGACCTGTTCCAATCTGCCTTTACCTGTGCTAAAGTTACTTCATGGTCCCCAGCTGTAAACCTGTAGACTGTTGCGCTTTTGCCTTTCCTGTGCTAAAGATGCTTCATGGTCCCCAGCCTTGAACCTGTAGACTTTTCCAATTTACCTGCACTTGTGTTACTGAGTGAGACGTGTCCACTGCTAGCAATAATGGTTTAGGATCATAAATATGTATTAATAATGATAATAATAATAGTAATAATATTATTTCTTAGGGGGGGTGTTAAAGAGGAAACCATAATGGTTTAGGGTCAATAATATTTATTACTAATGATAATAATAAGAACAATAATAGTATTAACAATATTTGGAGGGGGGGGGGGGGGTTAAAGAGGAAACTGTAATGGTTCGGTGTCAATAATATTTAGGCTGTTTTGTTTCAAGTTCAAAAGTTGTTAAACTTTTTTTTTTTTTAAGCACTGTCCTTGTTTCAATTAGATTTTGCTACAGAAAGACATTGCTAGAAGCTGCCTGTTTTATGTCATCCTGTCCATACTGTAGACGTTCATTAGTTCCCCATTTAAATGAGTCAGCATTTGCAGATCCTTCCTCAGACAACATCTGTGGAATCGTCAGATAGACGTAGTCATAGAACGTTTCCTCTGGGACTTCGGCTTTGGCCTTCATCCATATGGCTGGTCTCCCTCTCTTGTCCTGCACATGTCTTGGTTTGCAGTCCTGTTCTAATCAGTAGTGTTTCATGGCATATTAAGCTAATCCCCATCCCAGATGAATTATGTTATGAAGTAACTCATGTACTTGGAGTCCCCTTTTGGAACGCTGGATTTCCCTGCTCCTCCGCCTCTGTGTTTCCGGGACACCTACTGTTCTCCCAGTCTGGCTACCATCTTGAGTCATAGGATTCCAGAAGTGCTATTCGCTTGGCGTTAGTTCTTCTGTGTGGGATCAGAACAATGCTATTCATGAAAGAGGGTGTAGAGAAATTATGAAGCAAAGATGTATTTATATCCATTCCATTGTCAAAGGTCTTGTCTTACTGGAATATTTGCTAACCTAGAAGTTACTGGAATCTGGCATGTTCAGACGATGCGAGGACAGAGTAGAGCAGATATCTGAGCATCTACTCATCCAGTCACCCCCCCCCCCCCCTTATCTCAGATGTGACTTGAAAATCTGCTCCAATTTAGAACATTTTCCTAATGAGTTTTTATGGGGCTTTCCGTTTGTCATGGTAAATTAGAGGCAAATGGTCCATAATTACGAACATCTCACTTTTTCCTCAACTTAAAGCTAAGGTTCCTTAAGCTGGGTTCACACTATTGCAAATTAGATGCAGGTTGTCCCGCATCCAATTTGCATATCAGGAGATTGTGACCAGAGGCGGCTCTAGGCTTTGTGAGGCCTTAGGCAAAACTTACACATGAGGCCCCCACGGACTGGGACGCTCCGTGATGAGGCCGCTATTCCTCAGGCTGCGGGAAGTATCTGATTTGTCCGTCAGCTCCTAAGACACAGAGTCCCAGTGGAGGTAGGCGGAGCCGCCGACGTCAACTTCAGTGATTGAGAACAGGCAAATTAGGCGGCCGCGAGGCCCCTGTGAGTGCGAGGCCTTAGGCGACCGCCTAATTTGCCTAATTAGAGAGCCGCCTCTGATTGTGACCTGCTCTCTATGGAGCTGGTTCACACATCTCCAGAGCAGCTCCGGTGCAAATTGCACAGGAGTCCTGTTCGTCTTTTGGTCCATTTCAGGTCCAAATTCAGCCAAAGATTCAGGGTGAAATCGGACCTGAACCGGTGAATGGAAACGCACCGGGCCCCCTGCTGTGAGCCACTCCATGTGTGAATCCAGCCTAAAGGTCGAAAAAAAATTTTTTTTAGAGGCCTCTTGCTTTGGGGGAACTTGAGCAGGCTCGCTCCCAAACCACAATCCTGTGAATAGAGCAAGGTGCTACATAGGTAATGCTGAAGACCCTTGTCAGTTTTATTTTTTCTTGAAGCCCATTGAAGAGATCTCTCTTTACTTCCTGTCCCAGAGACACAGTAGAACGTAAGAGGAGATCTTACTAAAGAAATAGGATATGCCCTCTAAGACTGGCCATACACTAAAATAATTTTGTTTGAAAACTTTCGTTTCAGGAAACCTTTTGTTCATTTTCTAATTCTTAGTTGAGTCAAATCATCCTTTGCTTTTAAACCCCAGTGATGAGAAAATTTAAAGGAGCAGGATGGAAAATTTTGTCTCAAATGAAGGAATTCCTTAAAGTACGTGTGGGTTTCGCTCAGGAAATTAGACGCATTCCAAAATAGAATGTTGAAAGCTAACAGAATTTTGAAGTACCTTTGAAGGACATTCAGCATGCTTTAGACAGTTGTCACCAGGACCCAATATGTCCATGTGGCCACCATGTTAGGCCAAAGAGATAACAAGCATGCCCGCCACATTGTGCACGTGCACCTACGAGGTGGAACATCCCCCACCCACAGCTCATGGGACCAGCAATACCAGTTAACATTTGGGTCAGTTCCAAGCCCGGTTTGGGCTGAACCCAAGCTCATCCATAGCAGAATATAATATATTTTATTTTTGTTCTTGGTTTAGTTATCCTTTAACTTCCAGGACAGGCATTAAATATTTAAAATAGAAGAAGAAATCTGCTTATTGTTAGACATACACTCACCGGCCAGTTTATTAGGTAGACCTGTTCAATTGCTTGGTAACACAATTTGCTAATCAGTCAATCACATGGCAGCAACTCAGTGCATTTAGACATCTAGACGTGGTGAAGACGACTTACTGAGGTTCAAACTGAGCATCAGAATGGGGAAGAAAGGGGATTTAAGTGACTTTGAACATGGCATGGTTGTTAGTGCCGGGTGGGCTGGTCTGAATATTTCAAAAACTGCTAATCTGCTAGGATTTTCACACACAACCACCTCTCAGGTTTACAGAGAATGGTGGGAAAAAGAGAAAAAATCCAGTGAGCGGCAGTTGTATGGAGTAAAATGCCTTGTTGATGTCAGAGGTCAGAGAAGAATGGGTAGACTGGTTCCAGATGATAGAAAGGCAACAGTGACTCAAATAGCCACTTGGTACAACCAAGGTATGTAGAATACCATCTCTGAACTCACAACACATCGAACCTTAAACTGGATGGCTACAGCAGCAGAAGACAAACGCAAGTGCCACTTCTGTCAGCTAAGAACAGGAAACTGAGGCTGCAATGTGCACAGGCTCACCAAAATTGGACAATAGAAGATTGGGAAAAATGTTACCTGGTATCATGAGTCTCGATTTCAGCTGCAACATTCAGATAGTAGGGTCAGAATTTGGTGTAAAAAACATGAAAGCATGGATCCATCCTGTCTTGTATCAATGGTTCAGGCTGATGGTGGGGGTGTAATGGTGTGGGGGATATTTTCTTGGCACACTTTGTGCCCCTTTAGTATCAACTGAGCATCATATAAACACCACGTCCTACCTGAGTATTGTTGCTGACCATGTCTATCCCTTTATGACTACAGTGTCCCCATCTTTTGATGGCTCCTTCCAGCAGGATAATGCACCATGTCACAAAGCTCAAATCATCTCACCACTGGTTTCTTGAACATGACAATGAGCTCACTGTACTCCAATGGCTTCCACAGTAATCAGATCTCAATCTAATAGAGCACTTTGGTGAAATGGGAGATTTGCATAATGGATGTGCACCTGACCTATCTACAGCAACTGAATGATGCTATCATGTCACTATGGACCAAAATCTCTGAGGAATGTTTCCAACACCTTGTTGAATCTATACCAAGGAAGAATTAAGGCAGCTTTGAAGGCAAAAGGGGGCCAAACCCAGTACTAGTAAGGTGTACCTAATAGAGTTGCCGGTGAGTGTATATAAACTTTTTAAAGGTGGCTAAGTGTTCTATCCACATGAACACACTGCAATCAGCTTACAAAGTTCTCCTTAGATGGTACTGGGTTCCAGCCAGGAAATCTGAACTATCCTGACTGATGTTTTGGAGGCTGCAGCCACGAGGTGCTGTCTTACGTACGTGGTGATCATGCCCTAAATTGCTTTTCTTCTGGTCCAGAGTCTTCGGCCTCCTCCATGCACTATTTCATTTGGTTATCCACACGGAAGCTACAGTAGATATGCTCTGCTTCACTATCCAATTACAGGCCTTCATGCCCCACCAATAACAGACGGTTAGCCTTGTTTCTCTTCCTGGTGGCCAAACTATAGCGGAAGCCCTTGATCCTCATACAGGAAGATAAGGACCACATGACCCTAATGCTAATCCACTAAAAGATGTCCAGTATCCTTTAAGTCCCCTATCTCAAGTTTCCCACAGACATGGGACCCTTGGCTTCATTATGCCCTACATTATTTGGGCCTTACATCCCTTTAATCCCTATCCTCTCTTCAGATCGAGCCTGAGCTTCATGGGAGGTTATCCTCTAGTCTCCACCACCCAACTTCCCCTTGTAATATTCCCCTTCTAAACCAACACCTCTTCTCCCTCGCTTTCTCACTTCCTTCTATCCTCCTGCATCGAATTGCCTACCCAATCTCATGCAGAACTACCGTTACATCTGATTTGCCTGACTTGATTTAACGCCTGCTAATGCTATAGCCTCTTACGTGGGCGTCGTAGTTATTATGATTCACCTTTTTCTGAAAATTTCATGAAAATCCTTGAACAAGAAATATATAAACTTTTGAAAAAAACGTACAGACCATAAGGATGTACGGTGTCTGAATTTTGGCACTAACGGCTCGTAAAATGTGATCTGATCAAGACAGTTTTATTCGAGAAACAATAAACACATCATTCCCGTATCTTTACTGTAAAAAAATGGGTTTGTGGATAAAAGACTTATGTTAAAACATGTAATTAATGACTAATGGAAACAAGGTAAAGGCTCTGACTAAGAGAAAAGGAGAAAAATGTAGACTTTCCTTTTGCTGTATTGCCTAAGGCACTCCACTGTCGGTTTATTGTTGAGTTGCATGACCTTACTTACCTTTTTTTTTTTTTTTTTTTACTTTCAGATCACAGACACCTTACTGTTGCAGTTTTGTATAAAATAGCCCGAAACAATTTAGAGTTTATTCATTTTAGAACACAGCAAGTCACCCTGCCCCTGGGTCATGAGGAAAATAAGCAGAAAAATAGTCTCCTCGACATGCTTCACAGTTGGGATAATGATGTTGGTATATAGTGTTTTTGAGTAGTGATTTGGGGAAGCCAAATAGACTTTTGCAAAGATCTAGTTTGTTTTGGGTTTTTTTTTTTTGTTAACTGTTTGAGGAATAAAACCTGAGTGCCTTTGTACTAAACGTGGTATGTTACGTTTGAGACACGTTGAAGGTGTGGCTTGAGGTGGAAGGGGGTCACAGTTGTGTGCCAGATCAACAATTGCTATATGAAGAACACAGGTCAATACCAGTCTTATGGATCATAGCTGCTGGGAAGTACTCATGAGAAAGTATAACATGTGAAAACCAACAAGAGTTCCTAGGCGCCCTTAGATCCACAACATTTATCTCAAAAAAAGGCTTGTAATTGGTGGAGGGATCAATAATTATGCGAGCCACACCATACCCATTGAAAAGCTTGTAGTTTGTTGGATTAAAAAGAATACGCTTGATCGAACAAATGCCAGAGGTGTGTATTAACATCAGCTAACCTTCATGAGTACTCCACTGAGAGCGGTCCGGGATGTGTCTAGATCAGTGATGGCAAACCTTGGCACCCCAGATGTTTTGGAACTACATTTCCCATGATGCTCATGCACTCTGCAGTGTAGTTGAGCATCATAGGAAATGTAGTTCCAAAACATCTGGGGTGCCAAGGTTCGCCATCACTGGTCTAGATGGATGGCGGGTCGCAGCGATGGTAAGGGCAGCTGGACTGGATGGTGACTACCCAGCAATTGAGAGGAGCATATCTGCCGCTGTATGTGACCAAAATAGACCAGGACCGAGGGGGGCTGTTGACAAGCTGTAGCTCAATGTGCCTACGTCTGGCCAGTAGCGATGAGGTCACTCGCTTGGTTGGAACTGCCTGGGGATGGAAGCCTCTGGTGGAACGCACACCTCATTGAGCTACGGCTTGTCAACAGCCCCCCTCGGTCCTGTTCTATTGTGGTCACACACAGCAGCAGACCAGCTCCTCTCAATTGCTGGGTAGTCACATCCAGTCCAGCTGTCCTTACCATCTCTGCGACCCGCCATCCATCTAGACACATCCCGGACCGCTCTCAGTGGAGTACTCATGAAGGTTGGCTGATGTTAATACACACCTCTGGCATTTGTTGGATTAAGCGTATTCTTTTTAATCCAATAAACAACAAGCTTTTTTAATGAGTATGGTACCGGCTCACATAATTATTGGTGCCTCCACCAATTATAAGCCTTTTTTGAGATAAATGTTGTGGATCTAAGTGCTCCTAGGAACTCTTGCTGCTTTTTTGCTGGAAGCTACTTGCCTCAGATTGGAAGACAGAAGGTGGACACATCACTCACCGGAACCCAGCCACTATATAGAGAGGTAAAGATAGGGCTTTAGCCTGAACTCCTCCTGGCTATGCTCCTCTGACGTGTTTCGTCCTGCCTATGGGGGCTTAATCATAGAGATAGGAAGCTACTTTCCTGCCTAAAAAAAAACAATTGGATTTCCAAGATATCGTTTGGTTGTGGTTGATTTTGAGTTTGTGTCAGAAAACTCATGTTTTCAAAAGGATAATTGAGCAATGGTAGCATAGATACTATACTTGAAAAATAAATAAAAATATAATTAAAAAAAAAAAAATTAAAAAAAATAAATATATATATATATATATCTACTGTGTGTGTGTATATATATATATATATATATGTAGCACCCTGGTGTTTAGGCAGGGTTACTAGTAAATTTAGTTTTGCCAGGCGATAGTTGCCTTGGTTAATTGTTAGTAGATACACTGATTCCTCTCTAGTTCTGGACTTACTGCACCTTCCCCCTTCTGTCGCTAGGTGGCATTATGCCGGTGACATTAGATAGATAAGAGCTTAGCAAGGTCAGATTATGAATGGATGGGGGGTCTCAGCCAATTGGGGGGGTTTCTTTAGTCCCTTGGCCTGCCGGGAGAGCCTATTTATTTGGGTGGAGTCATGTGATCAGGGTTCTGTGCCACCTGGACGGCTGTCTGGATGGACGTGTGGTATGTTGCCCCAGAATCCTCAGGCCTATCCCGGGGATATCTGGCTGCTAGGCTGTCTGAGGGCCTATCCAGAAGCAGGAAAAGCAGTGCAGGATTGAGACTGCAGGATTGGAGTCCAACCAAGAGTAAAGGTTCAGCCGAACAGGGGAACCAGTTGTGGTCGGAGGTAGAGGGGAAGCTGTCGCTACTAAGGGACCACCCAGCCTGTTATCGGAGACCACTGTGTGTAAGCTGAAGCCAATACCGGAGCGGTCTTCTCACCAGCCGGGGACGGTGAAGAAGTGGGAAAACTTCAGCAAGTGCCAAGCCAGGGACCCAGCGGGACTGCAAAGGTGACACTTGTGGAGCATCAGTGAGTGCCAAGCCAGGGACCCAGCAGGTCAGCAGGGGTGATGCTTGATGAGTATCTGTGAGTGCCAAGCCAGGGGCCCAGCAGGTAAGCGGGGGTAACGCTTGAGGAAGATACCGAGTTATGGAAGTGGAAGAGCTCAGGAGATTCAGTGGCTATTGGATCGGGAAGTCTGTGTTGCCAATAGTTAAGTACAACTACCGTTAGTGACTGTTACAAGATTTGTTGCCATAGGAGACAGCGGTCCTTCCTATACAGAAGTGGTATCCGGCTGGAGGCCTCCCACTGTATAGCTGTCTACCTATAGAAGTCTCGGGGTCTGCCAATTATCAGTGCATCTACTTAAGGATGTCCTTGCCCTAACTTGCTCTCCCACAGTTCTGTTAAGAGACAATAAATCTCTGTTGCATTCAATAAGTGTCTGGTGCCCACCACTCCATCTCGCATCACACCCACCATGCCTTGTGACCCACTCTACAAAGACGGATGTCAGCTCTCCCTGACTCTGGAGGTTACCATTAGGCCTTTTGGAGGTCCGGGACCTTGCTACATATACATTTTTTTTTTATTGATTGTGGGTTGTTATCAAGGGAGTGGGTGACCCCTAGTGGTGCAATCATTGAAGGAATGGAAAGTCAAGGTTTGGTAGCTAGAAGGAGAGGTCAACCAATGTCAAGTTCGGTTGGGGGAGGGTGAATCAGTGGTGGGAGTCACTTCCAGAGGCACAAGATCTAGGAGGATCTGACCTAACAATAATAGAAGTACAACATACTGCCAACAGGTGATAGAAGAATATCCCTGAAAATTTACCAGCAAGCCAGAGAAAAAACGATTGGCATTCAAAATTGAGGTTTTATTATTGATATTTATATAGCACTAACAATTTACACGGTGCTTTACATATACAGTATATATTGTACATTCACATCAGTCCCTGCCCTCAAGGATCTTACAGTTTAAGGTCCTTATCTCACATTCATACATACACATACCAGGGCAAATTTAGATAGGAGCCAATTAACCTATCAGCATGTCTTTGGAGTGTGGGAGGAAACCGGAGTACCCAGAAGAAACCCACACAAGCACAGGGAGGACATGCAAATTCCAGGCAGGTGGTGCTGCGGTTGGGACCACTATGCCACTGTGGTGCACAATGTTTGCCAATATGTGTGGAAGCCACAAAGCTTTGTCAAGACTCCCTGTGAAGTGTGCTCCCTAACTCTCTAGTCCAGTAATGGCGAACCTTGGCACCCCAGATGTTTTGGAACTACATTTCCCATGATGCTCATGCACTCTACAGTGTGGTTGACCGTCATGGAAAATGTAGTTCCAAAACATCTGGGGTGCCAAGGTTCACCATCACCGCTCTAGTCTATGAGAGCCTCCTTCTTGGAGCACAATACATATAGCAATGTAAGAATTGAAGGCATGTAGGCCATTCCACCATACACTATATTACCAAAAGTATTGGAACGCCTGTCTTTACACGCACATGAACTTTAATGACATCCCAGTCTTAGTCCAGAGGGTTCAATATTGAGTTGGCCCACCCTTTGCAGCTATAACAGCTTCAACTCTTCTGGGAAGGCTGTCCACAAGGTTTAGGAGTGTGTCCATGGGAATAATGTTTGACCACTCTTCCAGAAGCATTTGTGTGGTCAGGCACTGATGTTGGACGAGAGGGCCTGGCTCGCAGTCTCCTCTCGAATTCATCC
Source organism: Lithobates clamitans (assembly GCA_037952925.1). Classification (NCBI taxonomy): domain Eukaryota; kingdom Metazoa; phylum Chordata; class Amphibia; order Anura; family Ranidae; genus Lithobates; species Lithobates clamitans. Next base: position 55,367 of record JBBGZY010001152.1, read on the forward strand.
CAAAGGTGTTGAGGTCAGGATTCTGTGCAGGCCAGCCAAGTTCCTCCACCCCAAACTCGCTCACCCATGTCTTTATGGACCTTAGTTTGTGCACTGGTCCAAATCATTTGGTGGAGAGGGGATTATGGTGTGGGGTTGTTTTTCAGGGGTTGGGTTTGGCCCCTTAGTTCCAGTGAAGAAAACTCTTAAGGCGTCAGCATACCAAGACATTTTGGACAATTTCTTGCTCCCAACTTTGTGGGAACAGTTTGGGGATGGCCCCTTTCTGTCCAACATGACTGCTCACCAGTGCACAAAGCAAGGTCCATTAAGACATGGATGAGCGAGTTTGGGGTGGAGGAACTTGACTGGCCTGCACAGAGTCCTGACCTCAACCCGATAGAATCCCTTTGGGATGAATTTCGGCATGCCTTCCCAGCTCTCCCGACTGTGCCTGCCACTTACCGACACCTGGTGGTTCCTCCCTGGAGACTTTGCCTGGCAGTACCTTCCACTATCCTCTCCTGCTCCTGGTCAGGACACTCCTGTGGTTTTTACGAGGTTCCCCTCCACTCCTGAGCTCCAGGCCCAAGGTCACCCCCCCCAGACTATGGAGCTTCCTCAAAGGTCACGACAGCTAGTACTCCATCTCCCAGTTCTTCCACCTGACAACTCCTCCCCAGCTGGGCTGACCCTAGGTATTTCAAGGGAGCCTGCCCCCTGCCAATCCTAGTTGGGAATTGGTCAGGGCCCCCTGAGTTTTTACGCAATTCCACTCCACTCCCGAGCTCCAGGCCCAAGGTCACCCCCCCCCCCCAGACTGGGGAGCTTCCTCAAAGGAAACGACAGCTAGTACTCCATCTTCCAGTTCTTCCACCTGGCAACTCCTCCCCAGCTGCCTGCCTCCTGCCAATCCTAGTTGGGAATTGGTCAGGGCCTCCTGAGACACCTTCAGACAGCTCCACCTCTCTTCCCCCCCTCCCTTCTAGAATCCTCTAGAAGCCAGAGGGAGTCACCAGCCTACTCTAAGCCACTGCCAGCCCACACAGATCAAAACAAACAGGCCTAGCTTCCAGCTAGGCCTGCCTAAATGTACCTGCTCTGACAAAAGTCTCACCTCTAGAACATACGTAGAGGGTCCTACACAGGTAAACTGCAGCACATCAATGTGAAAGCAGCCATATACGGGGCTCAGAACTGTAAGGGTTAATTTACATTTGCAGTTTGGGGGTGGTAAAACCCTATAGTTAAGATTTTCTTTTATCACCCCCTGCCCCTACCGCACCCCCTTTAGCTGCAGTGGCCAGGGGTGTACACATGGCGCAGTAGGAGTTATACGCCCTCTTGTGGTGGTTGGTGGGTGTAGCACCTGCCAAGCATGATCCATTTAAGTCAATGAAGCCTCTCTGTAAGTGCCCTACAACCTTGTGCAATACAGCAAGCAAGGGGTTAAAGCAGGCAGCGCTGTGCTGCTTTCTCATCAGCTGCTTTAACATCTTCAAACCCCGCAGCAGCATGCAGTCGCGGGGCACTTGCAGAGTTGTCCCATTTACTTTAATGCATTGTGTTTGGCAGGCGGAAGCACCCACCAAAAGCAACAGGGGGCTTAATTCCTGCTGCAGAATATGTACACCTTTGGCTGCTTGGGGTAGGGATTGGGGGGGGGGGGGGGGCGACAATGCAACTGCAGGGTTTTACCACCTCCCAACTTTACATGTGAACGAGCCCTAAGAGTGCCATTGCCGAATGCAACTAAGGGCTCATTCACAAGTGCAGCAGGCACTGCTCCCAATTTTGTTTGACAGTTGGGAAGGAGGCAATATGTTGCCTCCTCACCACCTGATTTAAACCCACGATTGTCGCGTAATGCACAGGATTGCAACACTGGAGTACGGCAATTAGCAGTTTAAATCAGGCGTGAGGAGGCGACACTGAAGGGGAGGCTTACTAAAACTGGAGCACTCAGAATCTGGTGCAGCTGTGCATGGTGGCCAATCAGCTTCTAACTTCAGCTTGTTCAATTAAGCTTTGACAATAAAACCTGGAAGCTGATTGGCTACCATGCACGGCTGCACCAGATTTTGCACTCTCCAGTTTTCGTAAATCAACCCCTGTGCCCGGCGATCTTTGACTTTCTCTCACGTTGTCCCGGTAGATCTCCACCTCTTTAGGGTTGTCTACCCCTGGTTTAGAGTTTGTTGAATCTAATGGGAACTAACATATTTCTAATCATTGAATTGGCTCCCAGCCAAGAGAAATCAATGCACTGGTCAAAGTTAATCCAAAAGTAGGATATTTGTTCTAAAAAAAAAAAAAAAATCAAGAAATGGTACTCAAACAAAAACTCAAGACCATGAAATTGGATGTCCATTACTCACGTCCATCGAATGGTCGAGTGAGTCATTTTTACACTTTCTCATCTCAATGTTCAAACTAAATTCTACAGGTGTAAGGCCAGATTTAAAGATCCGGGGACACACCAGAAGCCCCGCACAATACAATGGCAGTTGAAGACCTCTACTATGTCCTGCTGCCGAATCAGGTAAACAAAACAAAAATGGCGACCCGGTCAATCCGGCATATCTAAGTAAACAGCAAACACAGATAACAGGATATAGGAATTGGAGTGAGTAGCAATAATTAACAATGTTATGCCTGGATAAACACCAGCAGGGAGCAAAGAAGGTTCGTGAACCACGGGGGGGGGGGGGGGGGGGCTGTATGTAATAACATAACAAAAAATTATGCTATCGGGGTCACAGGAAGGTATGCAAGAGAAATGTCAGAAACACCAGTGAGTGAGGCATGAAACCAAAATACCTCAGACAGAGCAAACAACTACCGAGGAGGCACGGGCAGAAAAGAATAAGATTTGTACTAAGGAAATTTTCGGAAGAGCAAGAGAAGGTCCAATGGTGATGGTGGAGGATCTAAATACTGTTACCTGTGATAGGTAACTACAACTGTGAACCTATCTAGCTCTAATTTTTTATTTTTTTTTAATGTCAGTCTCTCCATGATTTTGGCGGGAAACCTTTTGTGTCTGTCAATGTTCATGCTAATTTCTGTGCTGAAAATAGTAGATTCAGTGGTTTCCAACTGTGGCCAGGTGCAGCTCTTTGCTGCCCTTTATCTGGCCTTTAAGGGAAATATCCCTCCTACTGACACCAATGATGGGTCACTATTCCTCCAACTGACACTAATGATGGGGCACTTTTCCCGTACTGACACCAATGATGGTGCACCATTCCTCCAACTGACAGTAATGATGGGGCGTCATTCCTCCAACTGACACTAATGATGGGGCGTCATTCCTCCAGCTGACACTAATGATGAGGCGCCATTCCTTCAACTGACACTAATGATGGGGCACCATTCCTCCAACTGACTCCAATGATGTGGCACTTTTCCCCTACTGAGACCAATGATGGGGCACCATTCCTCCAACTGACACCAACGATGGGGCACTATTCCTCCCTATAAAACCAATGATGGGGCATTGTTTAGTCCCACTGATGTCAGGGTGTCCCTGCTCAAGAGGATGGGCACGAGACCTACAAGATTGAAAACCAGACCAATTCAAGCCACCATTTCAGTCTGCAGAACCAATTATCCATGCTTTCCTTGATAAGTACGATTGTCAGGACCAAGGGGTTTCCCATGACAAAACTATCAGTCTAGAAAAAAAGATGTTGTGTAGCCTGCCTTGATAGCCTTGAGACTGAAAAGTTCTCTACCACCACAGCAAACCTCTTCATCATCCTGGTTTGTGGCGCATCTGATAACTACGGAGACAGCTTCATTGCCAAGGTCCTGCATTTGCACTGCATTCTTTTCTTCCTCACTCATTTCCTGAAGATGCAAATGACTATTATGATAAAGATGATGATGACTAATGACCCAACTTCTCTTCAGGGCTCTTCACATTCAAGTGTATCATTGTTGGGCAGTAATTTACTTGCATTAACATGCGTTGTATTAGGGTTACCCATTCATTATAAATGAATTACCAATGCACCACAATGGATAAAAAAAAACATGCATGACACTTTTTTTAAACAATGCATCCCTCTATGTCCGAAACCATGAAATCAGGCCGAGACAGAAGTACAGTTAAATCACACTTGTTTAATAATAAAAGTAAAAAGAACAAACGTAGTCAAAACATAGCCAAAGTTCAGTAACCGGAATGGAAAGTCAGCCAAGCCAGAAGTCAAGGATCAATGTAGTGGAACAGCAAGCAGGATCTGGAGCCAGAAGGGATGTCAGCAAAGCAAGTCTTGAACAGAATCGCAGGAGATAGTCTCTGTGATGTTGACGAAGGCGAAGGCAGAGCTCCTCTGGACTGGACGGCTTAAGTAGGCAGGACTGACGAGCAGGATATCATCAACAGCTGAGTACCTGTGGAGAGATAGGAGCTGGCAATTAGCTGACAGCTGAGCGGCCAGCCCAGCGAAGGAAGGGCTGAGCCCAGCCCTGACACTCTACAACACAATGGGGTTGATTTATTAAAACTGGAGAGTGCATAATCTGGTGCAGCTCTGCATAGAGATCAATCAGCTTCCAGTTTTTTTTATGTCAAAGCTTCATTGAACAAGCTGAAGGTAGAAGCTGATTGACTACCATGCACAGCTGCACCAGATTTTGCACACTCCAGGTGTAGAAAAATAAACCCCATGGTAAATTCAATGTGGTGTGCTGCATGGGTGTTGGGCTCTATTGTACAATACATTGTGGTACCATCTCAATGAATAACACCAAAACACATGAAATGGCACATAGATTAGGTACATTGCCGCAATGCAATGTGAATGTGTCAGAAACCATGAAATCAGGCCAAAACAGAAGTACAGTTAAATCACACTTGTTTAATAATAAAAGTAAAAAGAACAAACGTAGTCAAAACGTAGCCAAAGTTCAGTAACCGTAACAAATAGTCAGCCAAGCCAGAAGTCAGGGATCAATGTAGTGGAACAGCAAGCAGGATCTGGAGCCAGGAGGGATGTCAGCAAAACAAGTCTTGAACAGGATCACAGGAGATAGTTTCTGTGATGTTGACCAAGGCGAAGGCAGAGCTCCTCTGGACTGGATGGCTTAAGTAAGCAGGACTGACGAGCAGGATATCATCAACAGCTGAGTAACTGTGTAGAGATAGGAGCTAGCAATTAGCCAACAGATGAGTGGCCAGCTTAGAGAAGGAGGGGCTGAGCCCAGCCCTGACACAATGGGCCATTATTTTGCACAGAATAATGGTGCCATGTAATAACAGGCACAAGTAGGACCTTACATAAAAACGAGGATTCACGCCCCTATTGAGGTGGTTGCTACCTCTAACACTGAAATAAGGAGAATGACATTGTTGATGCCACCCTTCTGCCTGCTTCAGTGTACCCTGCCCACCAGTTGCAAATAGTGGAGAAGCTGGACCAACACACTCCGACACTCCGAGAAGAAAAAGGAGCCATGAGGTTCAAGGAGGGAGGGGGCTGTGAAATCGTGCTGAAAAGCATACAAGCAGCTGGGAAAACCATCGATATACTGTAAATAGTGTACAAACAATAATAATATATTTTTATTAAAACAAGTGCAAACTACTTACAAAATCACAGATAATAGGTGCTTGTAAGATCTGACGAAACGCTTAGGCGGATGTTGCCTCTTGTGAAGTCATCACGCATTCCAGAACCAGGAAGTGATCCATCCGGCTCCCGGGATAGATTGTTTTTGCAGGCGCCTATTATCGGTGATTTTGCAAGTAGTTTACACTTATTTTAATAAAAATTCTCATATAGATTTACGCTATGTGGCTCTTTCGGCTTTTCATCTATGCCTTTTCGTTTTCCACAGGGACCATCGAAATTCAAATGCCTTTTTTGACTCTTTTTATTATTAAAGAGTCTATGAACTCTGGTAAGAGTTCTTTTTGCACATTTAGGTGATGGAGCACTTGGAAGTTTTACGATGTACATCAGGATTCCTTCTGCTGATTCACATTTTTTTAGGACAATTTACAGTAGATCAAAGCTACTTTTTTTCTGGGGCTTCTAATCTTTTTCTCTGGGACCATTTTTTTTCCTGTATGCATTTATATTGGATCTAATTTTATGTATTTGTTATTATAGATATTTTAGTGCGGCACTTTTTTTTATATAGTATTTGTGCTAGGGAAGTACTTTGTTAATTTTGACAATTCCAGGGAAAGGAAAGATGCTGTAATGAAGCATTTAAATAAATTAAAATTTTCTATGAGGATTTTTATTATTATAAGTGAAAAATACCTTCAAAATCACAGATAATAGGTGCCTGTAAGATGTGTCGAAACTCGTAGGGTGGAACTACTGCTCCATTTGAATTTTCTGTGCTTTTATCTTCATTTTCTTATCCTCTTCATTTTCTAAATGTGGTGACAGGGTCTCTTAAAGAGACTATGAATAACCTGTTATCTTATTAAATTTTTTTGAACATATATTAACTGAAGTTTTCACATACAAAAGTAGACAAGAAAAAAAATGAATAACCTGTTTTGTGAAGTCTGAATATTAACCTTGTCTCTGTGGTCTGGCTCTCAATGCAGAATAGCTATAAACCTCAGAAAAATAAAGAACAAGAAAATAAAAAAGGACAATAAAAAATGTTGCCATAATTTTAGAAGACTGAACGCTTCCCAAAGCTGTGCAATAGCTTGAGGCCAACGGAGTTCCATCTGAGTTGTTAATGCAAAACCAATCTTTTTACAGTCCACTGCCCAACAGGACACATTGTCATGTCACCTCTGAACTGCCCACCTTGATAATATGCAAGCAGCAGGAGCACTGCACACCGGGATGCAAAAAAAAAAATATAGTAGTATAAAATATTTGGAAACAAGATGACTGGTCAGTCCATATCTTGATAGAAGGGGTCTAAACATCAATCCAACTGCGAAGGAATCAAGGAAAGAAAGCCACCACCAATAAATGTATAGATTGTCCCGCTCACTTCCAAGTATGACCAAAAGGTCAAATAAGGCTCAACAGATAGCTGATGGAAATCCTGCTGATACGTCTGCAGAGATACCCTCCAATACTAAGCCAAAACACTACTCCAGATATAGGATCTTAGGATCAGAACATCAAATCCCCACTGTAAAATCCAACAGGTCTATGCAGGCTCGCTCCAATATGATACATTTTTTGTGTAAGTGACACACTCGCCTCCTCACCACGCTTCCATTCTCGATAGACACCGGAGGTGACGTCACAAGGCTCCACCCGATGCGTTGCGTCACCGGGCACGTGACTTTTGATGTTTATATATTTTTGATGTTTCACATGCAGCGCGCAAGTTTTACCCATCTACACACACCTTGATAGTATGATCTAATTTTTAAAATATCAGACCTTGCATAAAAATGTATGGCCCTTTGTGTGGACAGCCTCTTCTTCCCCCCAAATAAGTTGTAAAACCATTAACAAAGTGAATATTATAATATGTAACCATTGTGTCTGTGCCAGGGCATGTAGCACCTCATCGCTGTTGGTTGTTAAGCCAGTTCCCATGTCAGGACCTACATACAATTCCCAGTGATGGAGGTTTTGAAACCCAAGCCTACATTCCTCGGTCATTGGGCCATGTCACAACACCTCTTCATTTCCTTACGAGGGGCCCTTCAGATTCCATTTTTTTACAGGTCCAGTCCATCAAAGGGTCTAACCAACCATCTGGACCCAAAGCTTACCAGGGTCATGGGTTTTAAAGCATTTGGTCTTACCGAGGACCAAGAAACCCATCTCTTCATGTCAGCCAACTCACCTTCACCATGCCACCACCTGCTTCTTAAATGAGTCAGTCTCAGGTCTTTGCTCCTCACATATAGGCTTACCCGCCATTCCATAGGAATAAAGACACTCAGCTCATATCCTCATTTGCCTGCTTTTTATTACATGGGAACTCACATAACATCAGTCAACAGCAATCATTATTTTATGCTCTATGGCTGTCCAGGTCTAGATCTGTTGACAAAAAAAGGAACAGAAAAGACAGGGCGCACCAGCCTTGTGCATTATCCTTGGATACGTTTATTAAATAACAATATAAAAACTGCTCACAAGCATGTGAAAGAAACTGCAATGTAAAAAGCCTTTAAATGATGCAATCGGTCTGATGGCCTCAGTCTCCAGATGATGAAGGAGAGGACGCAAGGGCCACAGCTGGCTGACGCGTTTCAAAGGATAACCTTCATCCTTAGAGCCTACTGTTGACCACCATTGGTAACTTACGGGTGGTACCCAATCAGGAGGCAAAAGAAGCCTGTCCTCTGAAGGAGAAGCCACTTGGCGGGGCTATTATATTATCACGGCTGAGAGCCTAATTTTACTACAAGGTCTTAACCACTTCTAGCCTAGGCTTATTCCGGCACTCCTCTCCTACAAAAGATATTTGAATGATGCCTGTAGCTGCACCCATCATCCAGATATCTCCACTCAAATTCCAGGACATCATATGACAGCCTTGGGCGGGAAGTGGTTAAAAAAGACTCTCTCTCTCAAAAAAAAATGACTACACTACTGTACCCTACACTACGCCCCAACTGTATATGCTGACTTGACCCCATCTAATCACCCATTTCTCCCTACCTAGGTGAGGACCCTTCCCAGGACTTGCAGGCCTTACAGGTTGGTAGGCAACCACAAAACATATTTCAGACCCTTCTGTACAACATTATACTCTCTTACACGCCTAACACATTTTTTACATAAAAACAAGGATTCACGCCCCTATAGCACCTTGGGTCCAAGCAAAGATCATTCTAATATAAATATTGTGACTGAACGGTTATCAAATGCAGACACCCAGCAATACTGGTTTAAAACAAGCATGTATTTTTTTCATGGACAAGTTTTACAATGTCTAATTTTTTCGACAGTCTGTAAATTTCTGAATGGTTGGCAACCCTTGGTTTCAAGATCATTTGGAATTTCTGGTAAACGTACCACAAAAACACCAAACTCGTTGTCTTTGGCCAGGATCCTTCTCCATAGTTGGGCAGGACGCACAAAGTTATTGTCAGAAGCTGAAGCCCACAATTCTTTTACTTCGTCTTAAAACCTAACAGCTAGAGCTAGAAAAGAAAACAATGTTTCATAGGTCAATCTTCCTTTAAAAAAATTAAATAATATTTGGGTTCCTTTGTTTATGTTTCTAATTATGCAAATGCCCTACTTACCCTCCCATGACCCAGGGCTACTCCCCTTGCACAGTGGCCACCACCGCACCAAGAGTCATACAACCGCTTTCTATTTGCCATGTCCCCCCTGCACAGTTGTCAATGCCTCACCAAGAATCTTCCAACCCCTTCCTGTGAACTAAGTCTATGTCCCCCTTGCACAATTGCCACCAGCCCCACCAGCTTCATCCAACCCCTTCCTGTGAGCAAGGTCTATATTCCCGTTGTATAGTTGTCACCGCCCCCCAAGAGTTATTCAATTCCTTCCTGCGAGCCAAGTTTGTGTCCTCCTTGCACAGTTGTCACTGCCCCACCAAGAGTCATCCAACTCCTTACTGTGAACCAAGTCTGTGTCCCCCTTGTACAGTTGTCATTGGCCCACCCAGCTTCACCCAACCCTTTCCTGTGAACAAGGTCTGTATCCCCATTGTACAGTTGTCAATGCCCCACCAAGAGTCTTCCAACCCCTTTGTGTGAACCAAGTCTGTGTTCCTCTTGCACAGTTGACACAGGCCCACCCAGCGTCTTCCAGCCCCTTCCTGTGAGCAAGGTCTGTATCCCACTTGCACAATTTCTTCCTCCCCACCAAGAGTTCCCCAACTGCTTCCTGTCAGCCAAGTCTGTGTCTCCCTTGCACAACTGTATCCAGCCCACCAAGACTCATCCAACTCCTTCTTGAGAACCAAGTCTGTATCCATCTTGCACAGTTGTCACCGGTCAGGCCAGCTTCTTCCAAACCTTTCCTGTGAACAAGGTCTGTATCCCCCTTGCACAGTTGTCAATGCCCCACCAAGAGTTATTCAATTCCTTCCTGTGACTCAAGCCTGTCCTCCCCTTGCACAGTTGTCACTGCCCCACCAAGAGTCATCCAACTCTTTCCTGCGAACCAAGTCTGTGTCCCCCTTGCACAGTTGTCAATGCCCCAGCAAGAGAATTCCAACCCCTTTGTGTGAACCAAGTCTGTGTTCCTCTTGCACAGTTGACACCGGCCCACCCAGCTTCTTCCAACCCCTTCCTGTAAGCAAGGTCTGTATACCACTTGCACAATTTCCTCCGCCACACCAAGAGTTCCCCAACTGCTTCCTGTCAGCCAAGTCTGTGTCTCCCTTGCACAATTGTATCCAGCCCACCAAGACTCATCCAACTCATTCTTGAAAACCAAGTCTGTATCAATCTTGCACAGTTGTCACCGGCCAGCCCAGCTTCTTCCAAACCCTCCCTGTGAACAAGGTCTGTATTCCCCATGCACAGTTGTCAATGCCCCACCAAGAGTCTTCCAACCCCTTCCCGTGAAGTCTATGTCCCCCTTGAACAGTTGTCACCAGCCCAACCAACTTTACCCTACCCCTTCCTGTCAGCAAGGTCTGTATTCCCTGGGCACAATTGCCACCGCCCCACCAAGAGTTATTCAATGCCTTCCAGTGAGTCCTCCGCCCCACCAAGAGTACCCCAACTGCTTCCTGTCAGCCAAGTCTGTGTCTCCCTTGCACAATTGTATCCAGCCCACCAAGACTCATCCAACTCCTTCTTGTTAACCAAGTCTGTATCCCCCTTGCACAGTTGGCAATGCCCCTCCAAGAGTCTTCTAGCCCCTTCCTGTGAACCACGTCTATGTCCCCCTTGCACAGTTGTCACCAGCCCAACCAACTTCATCCAACCCTTTCCTGTGAGCAAGGTCTGTATTCCCTGTGCACAATTGCCACCGCCCCACCAAGAATTGTTCAACTCCTTCCTGTGAGTCAAGCCTGTCCCCCCCTTGCACAGTTGTCACTGACCCACCAAGAGTCATCCAACTCTTTCCTGTAAACCAAGTCTGTGTCCCCCTTGCACAGTTGTCAATGCCCCACCAAGAGTCTTCCAACCCCTTCCCGTGAGCAAGGTCTGTATCCCACTTGCACAATTCCTCCGCCCCACCAAGAGTTCCCCAACTGCTTCCTGTCAGCCAAGTCTGTTTCTCCCTTGCGCAATTTTATCCGGGCCCACCAAGACTCATCCAACTCCTTCTTGTTAACCAAGTCCATGTCCCCCTTGCACAGTTGTCACCAGCCCACCCAGTGCCATCCAACCCCTAAATTGTTCCACACTCAGACATCACAATTTACAGTGTTCAAACAAAAGAGTGCTGCTGAAGCCCACCTTGGAGCAAAAGAAACGGGCACAGTCATTGTCACGTGACCAATCAACATATTGAGATGATGTGTAACTGGAGTTCAGCTTTAAGACAACACCCACCTTTTACCATAGCCATCAATTACTGAGGCACACTATGGGTCATGAAGAAGGAGCCAGTGCACATGCTCCAAAATGCGTAACCGCCCCCCTCCTGACATCACATCCGGTTAATTTTCCTGGTGTCTGACACTGCTGGCCGGCTAGGAGATACGCCGATTGGATAATCCAGGGAGATCCTCCTGCTGGGCATTTAATATTACTTGATGAGCCTGTACACACATCCCCTCTTGTAATTGTTTTTTCACTCTTTTTACCAACTAAAGGCTTGCACTTAGAAATGCCTTCTTCTGTGTTCTATGGTGCCGTATAGCCCACAGGAAGCTGTGCCTGCCATAAAATATTAATTAAATCATTAATACATTAAATAAATATAATTATACCATAGCTTCTTTCTGCAGCACTTTTAAGCAGGAAGTTGGCAATAAAAAATATTCTTTACATTTTCTTTAAATTATCTTTTTTTTTTTTTCATGTATATAATAAAATAGGGAATGGATATACATAGGAAAAATGGAAGGGCTGTCACATGTATAAATAAAATAATAGATATAATGAATACTGTAGATGAATAAATAAATATTAAATAATAAATACATATTTATTTAAATAAACAAATACATAAAATAAATAAACAAACAAATGAATAAATAAAAAAGTAAATAAATAAATGATTGAAAATAAATAAATAAATATGTTAATTATATAATGAATACATAAAATAAATATAATTATATCATATAATCAAATAATAAACACATAATTATTTTAATACATTAATAAACATACAAATGAATGAATGCCTGAATAAATAATTAAATACATAAATAATTGAAAAAATAAATATGGTAATGATATCATTAATGCATTCAATAGATATAATTCTATCATATAAGTAAATAATACAGAATTATTTTAATACATAAATAAACACATAAATGAATGATAAAATAAATATATTTATAATATATATAATATAATGTATAATCTTTTTTTTTTTAATATAAAAAATAGGGAAGGGATATACAGAAGAAAAATGAAAGAGCTGTCATATGTATAAATAAAATAATATATATAATGAATACTGTAGATGAATAAATAAATAAATATTAAATAATAAATCATTATTTAAATTAATAAATACATAAAATAAATAAACAAAGAAATGAATAAATAAATAAAAATGTGTCAATTATAGAATAAATACTTATAAATATAAGTATATCATATCATAAAATAATAAATAATTATTTTAATACATAAATAAACAAACAAATGAATGAATGCATGAATAAATAGAAAAATAAATAAATGATTGAAAAAACAAATATGTCAATGATATAATTAATGCATTAAATAATATAATTATATCATATGAGTAAGTAATAAATACAGAATTATTTGAAAACATAAATAAACACATAAATTAATGATAAAATAAATATATTTATAATATATATAATATAATGCATAATCTTTTTTTTAAAATATAAAAAATAAGGGATGGGATATACAGAGGAAAAATGTAAGCACTGTCCTATGTTATAAATGAAATATTAGATATCATGAATACTGTACATAAATAAATAGATAAATAAATATTAAATACTAAATAAATAATTATTTAAATCAACAAATAAATAAACAAATGGATGAAAAAATAGGTAAATAAATAAATGATTGAAAAAAATAAATATATTAATAATATAATTAATACATTAGATAAATATAATTATATTATATATTTTAATACACAAATAAACAAAATTAATAAATACATATATTTATGATATACATAAATATAATGTATAATATTTTATTTTTTTTATATAAAAAATAAGGAAGGGATGTAAAGAGGAAAATTGGAAGAGCTGTCATATGTATACATAAAATATTAGATATCATGAATACTGTTGAATAAATAAATACATATAAAACAATAAATAAATATTTATTTAAATAAAGAAATACATAAAATAAATAAACAAATGAATAAATAAGTAAGTAAATAAATGAATGATCAAAAAATTTCAATTATATAATAAATACTAATAAATAATAAATAAATAAATATATACTAATACTGATATACTAATAAATATAGTAAATAAAAAAGTAAATAAATAAATTATTGAAATAAATAAATAAATATGTTAATTATATAATGAATACATTAAATAAATATAATTATATCATATAATTAAATAGTAAACACATAATTATTTGAATACATTAATAAACATACAAATGAATGAATGCATGAATAAATAAGTAATTACGTAAATAATTGAAAAAACAAATATGTTAATGATATAATTAATGCATTAAATAGATATCATTATATCATATAAGTAAATAATAAATGCAGAACTATTTTAATACATAAATAAACACATAAATGAATGATAAAATAAATATATTTATAATATATATAATATATTGTATAATCTTTTTTTTTTTTTTTTTTTTTTAATATAAAAAATAGGGAAGGGATATACAGAAGAAAAATGATAGAGCTGTCATATGTATAAATGAAATATTAGATATCCTGAATACTGTACATTAATAACTAGATAAATAAATATTAAATAATAAATATGTTAATTATATAATGAATACATTAAATAAATATAATTATATCATATAATTAAATAATAAACACACAATTATTTGAATACATTAACAAACATACAAATGAATGAATGCATGAATAAATAAGTAATTACGTAAATAATTGAAAAAACAAATATGTTAATGATATAATTAATGCATTAAATAGATATAATTATATCATATAAGTAAATAAGAAATGCAGAACTATTTTAATACATAAATAAACACACAAATGAATGATAAAATAAATATATTTATAATATATTTAATATATTGTATAATCTTTTTTTTTTTTTTTTTTTAATATAAAAAATAGGGAAGGGATATACAGAAGAAAAATGATAGAGCTGTCATATGTATAAATGAAATATTAGATATCCTGAATACTGTACATTAATAACTAGATAAATAAATATCAAATAATAAATATGTTAATTATATAATGAATACATTAAATAAATATAATTATATCATATAATTAAATAATAAACACATAATTATTTGAATACATTAACAAACATACAAATGAATGAATGTATGAATAAATAAGTAATTACGTAAATAATTGAAAAAATAAATATGTTAATGATATAATTAATGCATTAAATAGATATAATTATATCATATAAGTAAATAATAAATGCAGAACTATTTTAATACATAAATAAACACATAAATGAATGATAACATAAATATATTCATAATATATATAATATATTGTATAATCTTTTTTTTTTTTTTTTTTAATATAAAAAATAGGGAAGGGATATACAGAAGAAAAATGAAAGAGCTGTCATATGTATAAATGAAATATTAGATATCCTGAATACTGTACATTAATAACTAGATAAATAAATATTAAATAATAAATATGTTAATTATATAATGAATACATTAAATAAATATAATTATATCATATAATTAAATAATAAACACATAATTATTTGAATACATTAATAAACATACAAATGAATGAATGCATGAATAAATAAGTAATTACGTAAATAATTGAAAAAATAAATATGTTAATGATATAATTAATGCATTAAATAGATATAATTATATCATATAAGTAAATAATAAATGCAGAACTATTTTAATACATAAATAAACACATAAATGAATGGTAACATAAATATATTTATAATATATATAATATATTGTATAATCTTTTTTTTTTTTCATATAAAAAATAGGGAAGGGATATACAGAAGAAAAATGATAGAGCTGTCATATGTATAAATGAAATATTAGATATCCTGAATACTGTACATTAATAACTAGATAAATAAATATTAAATAAATAAATATGTTAATGATATAATTCATGCATTAAATAGATATAATTATATCATATAAGTAAATAATAAATGCAGAACTATTTTAATACATAAATAAACACATAAATGAATGATAAAATAAATATATTTATAATATATATAATATATTGTATAATTTTTTTTTTTTTTTTTAATATAAAAAATAGGGAAGGGATATACAGAAGAAAAATGAAAGAGCTGTCATATGTATAAATGAAATATTAGATATCCTGAATACTGTACATTAATAACTAGATAAATAAATATTAAATAATACATAAATAATTATTTAAATCAACAAACATATAAACAAATGGATGGAAAAA
Source organism: Lithobates clamitans (assembly GCA_037952925.1). Lineage (NCBI taxonomy): Eukaryota > Metazoa > Chordata > Amphibia > Anura > Ranidae > Lithobates > Lithobates clamitans. Next base: position 71,038 of record JBBGZY010001152.1, read on the forward strand.
TACGTCAATAAATAAATGATCAAAAAAAATATATATATTAATGATATAATTAATACATTAAAAAAAATAATTATATTATATATTTTAATACACAAATAAATAAAATGAATAAATAAATATATTTATGATATATATACTATAATGTATAATATTTTATTTTTTTTATATAAAAAATAGGGAAGGGATATACGGAAGAGAATAGGAAAAGCTTTCATGTGTATATGTCCCTGGCAGACTAATAGGACATGTAGGAGAAAGGTGCCTGCACTCTTTGTAGTAGTCAATAATGAGGTTGGTGGGATAAATGAACAGGCGGTCAGCTGCCGAGTGGCAGATGCCATTTCTATGCCCTGGTATCAGTTGCTTATTGCCTAAAGGGGGTCTAAAGTTTCCCATTGTCTCCAGGAAGAGCCTATTAATTGGTTAGCATCTGGGGCAGGGCTGAATTTACTGTTCTCTGCGCCTTTTGCATTACGATAGGTGACGGGATCGCTCCTTCTGGTCTTTTGTGGTGCCAGCGACACCATGACCAAAACGGTTGTTGTGTTGGTGCCGTGCCATACCCGTCTCTCTGCTCGTCAGCTGCCAAACGGAGAGATTTTTTTCAGGGGCAGCCGCTGAATACAGACAATCACTTAATTCCACCATGGAGACGTTCATCCGCTTCGTAGACGGCCGTTGATTTGCTCACCTACACAAATATAACAAATTCATTTAGAAACTTTATTTTGTTTTGTTTTTTTTTTGTTTTTGTTTTGTTTTATTTGCTATTGCGTATCCACCAACATATATGAATGGATCACATCCAGCCTCCCAGACTGTGCCTGATTAATGTATTCATTTTTATATATTATTTTAATTAATTTAATGTATTATTTTAATGCAGCTGAGGCTAAAATTAATTAAAGGAACATCATTTCTAAAAAATTATGCATCCTAAAAATGATATTCCGGTAATAAAATAAAAATAGTAATCAATAAACGGATTTATTTTTTTATGTCACGTGCCATTAAAAATGTTTTGTTATTATATGTTTAATTACCGTATTTACTCGAGTATAAGCCGACCTGAATATAAGCCGAGGCACCTAATTTTACCACAAAAAACTGGGAAAACTTATTGACTCGAATATAAGACGAGGGTGAGAAATGCGCAGCTACTGTAAGTGGAAAAGAGGGCCAACAATGCCCATTTGCAGCCTCACTGTGCCCATTTGCAGCCATAGGTCCCCCGAACTTCAAACTTGGTAGTTAAGGGTTCCTAGATGCCCCCCCTAGCTGCAGCCAAAATTTGGCGTCTCTGGACCCAAAGGGTCCCGAAATGACATTGCTGCAGATGGACACCGTTGACCGAATTTGGGGCCCCGTATCTCGGGGGGCCACTTGGAAGGAACCCCACATTTGGCGTGCAAACCCAGTGGAACTAGCACTACAAAATATCCAAAGCTGGGGTCCCTAACACCAAGTGGCCCCGAGATACAGGGCCCCAAATTCGGTTCGGAAAATGTCAAGCACTTTTCCTGCAGCAGAGAATGACATTTCCCGAACCGACTTTGGGGCCCCGTATCTTGGTGCTAGGAACCCCAGCTTTGGATATGTTGTGTTGCTAGTTCCACTGTGTTTGCATGCCAAACTTGGGGTTCCTAGCAACAGGTGGCCCCCAAGATACGGGGCCCCAAAGTCGGTTCCCGAAAATGTCAATGCCAAGGGGGGCATTTTCAGCACAAAAAAAATGTGCTGAAAAACTCGGCTTATAGTCGAGTATATACGGTATATATATAGATATATATCTATATATATCTTTTTGCCTTTTATGTTAGCGCTGGATTATATGCGGTGGTCCCACATTATCCCCTGAGGAAGCCATCATTGGCGAAACATGTTGGGATTCAACATCTGTTTGTGACCACCTTTCTCTCTTGGGACACCAGCTCTACAGTGATTTTAATCTTTCAAAATTCCCCTTGTTCCCTTTTCTTCCCTTTTTGTTTCAATAACAAAATTATATTTTTTTATTATTCAACTTGCTATGTACATTTGTTATAAGCACCGCAATAATCCCATTCCTCCATAGCCTTTATATTGATTTTATCTATAGATATATATATATATATACATAGATATATATATACATAGATATATATATATATATATATATATATATATATATATATATATATATATATATATATATATATATATATATATATATATATAAAATATATATTTATATATATATATATATATTATATATAAATATATATATCTATATAGGGGTGCGATTTCCAAAAATATTGCATCCTAATAACGATCTACGGTTAATAGTTAAAATAATATTATTCAATATATAGGTTTATTTATTTATTTTAATCAAAAATTTTTATTCAGATTTCAAGAAAAAATAAATCAAACAGGATATAATATGGTATACAGTACAAAACAAAGGATTAAAAAAGCATCAGATTAGACATGTGCGGTTCGTTTAGTTCCAAATTAGAATTCGGATGAATTTTTCGTTTTTCGGAAATTCGGATGTATCCAAATTTTCGAATTAATATAGTACCATAATTTAAGCGAATCCGAAATAACGAAAAAAAAAAAAAATTCGGACGAAATTCGAATTTGAATAGTTTCCGAATCGTTTTCAAATTCAAATAGTTTTCGAATTAGAAAAGTTTTCTAAGTTCCGAAGAGAATAAAATAAAATAGAAAATGAAGGAATAGAAATTAATTTAGTATAGTACCCAATTTAAACGAATCCAAAATAATGAAAAAAAAAAAATCGGACAAAATTCGAATTTGAATAGTTTTCTAATCGTTTTTAAATTCAAATAGTTTTCGAATTCGAAAACTCTTCGAATTAGAAAAGTTTTCCAAGTTCCGAAGAGAATAGAATAGAATAGAAAATGAAGGCATAGAATTTTTTTTTCTTTTCTATTCCTTTATTTTCTATTCTATTTCATTCTCTTTGGAAATTGGAAAACGATTCGAAAACTATTCGCATTCGAAAACTTTCCGAATACGAACATTTTTCGAATATGAAAAACTATTCGAAAATTGATTCAAAATTTTTTTTTTCTTTTCTATTCTATTTTATTCTCTTTGGAAATTGGGAAACAATTCGAATTCGAAAGCTTTTCGAATTAGAATAGTTTTCCAAGTTCCAAAGAGTATAAAATAGAATAGAAAAGGAAGGAATAGAAAAAAAAAATTTATTTTCTATTCCTTTATTTTCTATTCTATTTTATTCTCTTTGGGAATTGGAAAACAATTCGAATTAGAATAGTTTTCCAAGTTCCAAAGAGAATAAAATAAAATAGAAAATGAAGCAACAGAATATTTTTTCTTTCTTTTCTATTCCTTTATTTTCTATTCTATTTTATTCTCTTTGGAAATAGGAAAACGATTTGAAAACGATTTGAATTCGAAAAACTATTCGAAAATTGATTTTGAAAACTTTCTGAATCAATCCGAATTCGAATTAAAAAAAATTTGAATCGATTTGAAAACGAATATACAAAACAAATTCCGAAAACGAATTAAAAATACATTTAACTAAACTAATTTTTGTAAATAACGAATCGAAACGAAACAAAACAATTTTTTTGTTCTGTACATATCTACATCAGATACTGAATTTCAAGAGTAATCAGTTAAGTATAGGTGCCTCTAGTAGGATATGGGTGACTACGGGTTGCTGGGAATGGGGGGGGGGGGGTAATAGTCAGTTCCGATATTAAGCAAGGCCATGAATAAAATGACGTAGTTGCAAACAGGTAGACTGGTACTGTGTGGGAATATAGTATCTCTGTACTAGCTCTTCTAAGGAGAGAGGGATGCTACCTTTGAGGAGAGCACTAGCATCCATAATCCTGTACCGCTGCAGGGATTCAACCAATAGTGAAGGGATCATGGCTTCAAAAATTTGTAGAGGGAATGAGATTTGGATGGGCACCTTGGGGCTCGTTGTAGCGGAGTTAAGATGTTTCCAAGCCAGCAATGACACTTGCATAGTTACAGTTAAGGTTTTGAGGTCCTAAGGGTTCCACTGGTCACTCAGTAGATGAAGGCCTTGGGTAAGGGCAATGTCTAGCTCGATGTCTACCCACAGAGGGGCTTCTGCCGGGGGCAAACCAGTGGTTAATTTTATCTAACCGCACTGCCCAATAGTAGTCCCCAAACCGTCTCCACCTTGGTTAAACACAAGTGAGAGCTTTTGGCCTTCAGCCCTTTCCATATGAATGGTTTAAGGGTGTTCTCGACAAAGATGTCGTGTAGTGGTTTGTGATGGGTATAGGTATGGACCTAAAGATATACAGTAGATGTTTTAAGGAGGAATAATTATCTTCAGCGCCGCTAATCTGCAACACCAAGACAGTTCAAACTTAGCCAAACGTTTAAGTTACTTTTCGATTTTCAAGATCAGGGGTTTGCAGTTGGCAGCCACCATGGAGGTAGGAGAGATAGAAAGGGTAATGCCAAGATGTGGGATGCCTTCCGAGTTCCAGGTATAGATCTTAGCGGTGGAAGACCGCGCTGGACTGACTTGCTCGGTTGAGGGTCTGTGAGTGAGTGATGGTGGGGGGCGTGTTGGGGAAGTTTGCTCCTGGTGAATCCAGCCCAACTTGGCAGAAAGGTGGCGGTGAGCCTCTTTTTAGGGCTTGGGCTGCTACCTCTGGGTGCGACCTCAAGGTCGTTTCCGGATAAACTTGTGAGGATAGGTAAAAGGAGCGCTCAGTATCCAATCAGAAGTAGCTAAAGGATAAATCGCTAAAAACAGAGAAGGCGTTCGTGTTTTTCCGGCAAAATGTATAATATTAAGGATGTGTCTCGTTGCGTCCGAGGTTTGCCTCCCAGGGACAAAGCCCACTTAATCTCTCTCTTAATCAAAGCGGGCAATATACGCATGAGACTTTTCGCTAGAACTTTAGCATAGGTCTTCACGTCCGTGTTCAATAACGAAATCGGACGGAAGATGGCAGGCATGAAGGGGTCTTTACCCAGCCTGGGTAGGGTGACCACGTGTGCTTAGATTTAAAAAAAAAAAAATACTAAACCGTTTCATATTTTGCAAACAGGTAATTTTTCTCCTTCATTGATGTACGCTCATGAGGCTACACTGATGGGCACTAATAGGCTGCACTGATGGCTACTGATAGGCTGCATTGATGGGCACTGACAAGACGACACTGATGGGCACTAATAGGCGGCACTGATGGGCACTAATAGGTGGCACTGGTGGGCACTGATGAGGTGGCACCGATGGGCGGCAGTGGTGGGCATTGATAGGTGGCACTGAAGGGCACTAATAGGTGGCACTGATAAGTGGCACTGATAGCTGGCACTGATGGGCACTGATGGGTGGCAGTGATGGGCACTGATCGGCACTGGTAGGTGACACTAATAGGCAGCACTGTTAGGTGGCACTGATAAGGGCACTGATTGGCACCACTGGTGGGCATTGATAGGTGGCACTCATGGGCATTGATAGGTGGCACTGATGTACTGGTGGGCACTGATTGTTGGGCACTGTGAGCACTGATTGGTGGGCCCTGTAGGCACTGATTGGTGGGCACTAATTGGTGGCACTGGTAGGCGGTACTTGTGGGCACATATGAGGCGGCTTCCCTTCCCCTGCTTGGGACTGATGTCCCTTCAACAGAGGCCAGTGATGACTCGGGTCATCACAGCGTGCACCGTGTGCACCCTTCAGGGGGGCGTGGCCAGCTTACTAAGGGGAGGACGTCTGTTGACGCCCTCCTGGCAAAGCAGATCCGCGCTGTAGCCGTCATTCGGCTATAGCGCGGATCTGGAGGAGTTAAAATACACCCATGATAAAAATTATAGACCCTTCATTTCTTCATAAGTGGGCGAACTTACAAAATCTGCAGGGGATCAAATCATTATTTTCCCCCCACTGTACGTATTGCGGTCTTGGAGTGGTTAATAATTTATAATAGAACACCTGCATTGCGGGTAAACTGAGACACATAAAAAAAAACAAAAAAAAAAACACAAATGGATTATTACTCTCAAAAATAGCACAGTGTTAGCAATGGCATAAAAAAAGAAACAAAAAACACGGGCGTTTAGTGTATGCCCACACATACGTGTTGGGACATGTCACGGCTTAGGTGTTTCATTTTTTTTAGGGCTGTGACAACTGCTGAGGGATTTGTTTTATGGACATCTCTATTTGTTTCCTTTTCGCAGGAACGAGCAAAAACTTTTAGCAAACAAAAAAAATTGTGAGATTTTGGGTCAAAATTTCACCATTTGTGGAAAAATGCATTGGCACCAGTTGGGGCGGTGAAATGAACCACTTCAGCTCCAGAAGATTTTACCCCCTTCGTGACCAGGACATTTATTTTTTCTATTCAACTGGTTTTTGCGAGGTCACGCAACACTGTACCCAAATGAAATTGATATCATTTTTTTTTCTTCACACAAATAGACCTTTCTTTTGGTGGTATTTGATCACCACTCTGAAAGGGACAGGACTCAGAGGTAGAGTGAAATTTCAGAGGAGTGCAGGGACTATGTCTACCTTGCTCAGGAAGACTTCCCTTTGGGTGTGGACTGGCCAAGCCATATTCCGCTCTTCGTTGCAGATGCTTTCGACATCTTTCAAGTCTGCAGACTGCTATTACAGTTCGAAAGTACCTCCAGACGATCGTGTCTACCTGATGGGTCTAACTGTGTTGTGTTGGACCTTCCTTCACCATATTGCTATTGCCTAACTTGGACTCTACGTGTTTACTGCCCACCACACCACACTGCTCCTGGCTCACACATGGTGTTAGGTGCCCCCTGGGAATGGTTCCCCAAGGTTGCTGTCAGTATCACTATGGATTTGGGACCCCACTGTGAGAAAAGGCACTTGGCCACAACACTACAGCTTTTTCTGCACAGTCCCTCATGGGCAAGGCCTTTTAGCTGAGACCTGGGTAATTCTTGCCCTCTAGCCACAAGGCTTAGCCATTGTCTTGTTCTTTGGGTATACCCTGAAGTCTAGGAGGAGGATGTGTGGCCATCAGGTTCCTTCCTCCGCTCCCTGGGAGATCCCCTTCCCTCCCCTCCCTTTAGGAGAGCCCCCCCCCCCCCACCCAGTACTCGTTAGTCACATTCGGCTGAGCTAGGTGGACCTGAGTATGCCTTCCAAGTCTTGTGTTCCGTCCTTCCTCTTCTGGAAGGGACCATGATGCACCCAAGTGCACTTTTATGTGTGTTCACATGTCCTTTTTTAAGTTCACTTTGGTGTTTTGTTTTTTTGCAAACCACACCACAAGCTCAGAAAAAAAAGTTATATTTTAAATTGCTTCAACCTGGAGGTCTGCTAAATAGACACCAATGGTCAGGATCTGGATCACCTGCTGGTGGCACTGTGCTTCCCAGAGGGGAAGTTTGTAGTTCCAGTGTCTACCAGCAGGTGTCTCCCTGATCCCAGTAATCAGCACCACCTGGTGCTGGCTGCTGGGAGGGTATTTAGTCCCTCTTCTGCTGTTACACCTTGCTCGAGTGTATTGCTTGCTGCCAGATACCGCTAGCTACTATCTTGTTCTTGCTCTTTGATTATGCTCTCTGCCTAGTATTTTTCCCCCCAAACTCTGCTGCCTTGTTCCTACTTCCCCCTTGTTCCTGATCCCAGTTTTGTTTCCCCCTTCCTATATGTTCTTTGCACCTCCAGTTTTACTCTGCTTTTCTGTGTTCCCCATTTGTATATACAGTGGAACGTCGGATTGCGAGTAACACGGTTAACAAGCGTTTCGCAATACACTCGGTTTGCGAGTGTTGTTTCTCAAAACGAGCAGGATTCAAGCCAAACCGCAGTACCGCGCTTGGCCTGAGGTGGGGGTAGCAAGAGTCGAGCGGAGCCGAACTGCGACGATCGTAGCCGCTCGTTCCCGAGCCTTTCCGAGGTTTGCCGAGGTCAGCAGAGCTGTCCTCGGGCCTTTCCGGCTGTTTCCGAGGCTCTCCAGCGCCCCCCCGCCTCTGGCCGCATGCGGTATTGCATGCCATTGAAGTCAATGTGGAACAAATTATTTTCGTTCTCATTGACTACAATGGGGAAACGCACTTTGATGTGCGAGTACTCTGGATTACGAGCATTCTCCTGGAACCGATTATGTGGCGTATAAGACGACCGGCGTATAAGGCGACCCCCCTAATTTTCTATTTTTTTTCAATCTTTTGCCTATACTCTACATATAAGAAGACCCCCCATTCCGAGACTTCATATTTCCTTCTTCTTGCTGGAGCTGGAGCCATACCGCGCTGAGCCAATCACAGCAAGCGATGTATTCTATTAATGAATACAAAGCCTGCTCGGATTGGCAGAGGCTGTAACATCATCAGCCCGCGCCTCTCTGACTCTCAAAGCCAATCCGGGCAGGCTACTGTATGTAGCCTGCTCGGATTGGCAGAGGTTGTTACTCCAATCCGAGCAGGCTCTGTATTCATTAATAGAATACATCGCTCGCTGGGATTGGCTCGGCGGTGTATACTGTCTGTACCCAAAGCTACATACAGTATTACCGCGCAGTATCTAAAGGTGCTCCATAGTGCAATAATACATCAAAGTGCTATGTGCATCAAATACAAATCTATAAAAATTAATACAAATTAATCATAATTAATGCAAAGTTCATATTGTGAATCAATATTTAAAGTCTATGTAGTTCTGTTCCACTGGGGTCATTTGATAAGGGTGAAAAAGTGAAAAATGATCTTAGATTTTGTGATCCGGTGACACCGGGCTCTCTGGACTCTCACCTTGGATAAAGTTGATAAGGGCATCAAAACCAGGTTCTCTGTTCTTGGTAATGAAATGGTGTAGAAATGGGACTTCTCTGGTGCTGTAGCGATCCCTCTGCTTAGCAGTACCTGTGAGATGTAGGGATAGAGGGGGGGGTTGCCCACCTGGGCTCCACCAGTCCGGTGGTGTGAACAGGAAGGGGAGAGAGAAAAGATGCCTCCAATGGTGTAGTAGGTTTAAACAAGTGACTATTTATTAAAAGATGAAGTGGTCTCTTACATATAAACAAGTTAAAAACAGCCTTAGAGGTAAAAGGGTTGAGGAGCGGCGTTTGAGACGCCTCCTTACTAGTTTCCGGTTTCGTCTGTGCTCGGCCACGCCCTACGCGTTACGTCACCGCCCGTGACTTCAACTGGGGAACCGGATTGGTCCGAGAAGGATGTCTTTTATGTGACGATACCGGAAGTCGTGTGTCGGCCATCTTTGTTGTGGTAAAGTGCCCTAGTATCCTTATTGGTATTTTGCGCAGCCATTTTATGTTATTTAAATGCGCCTGTGCTACCGCGGCCATTTTACAGGTGGCACTATATGTCAAATAGCGGCCATATATAGAAGGGTCAAGTAAAATCTAGAACGCTGTGTTAATACGAATTATGTCCTTGTCATCTGAGTTTTTCCATATACATTTGGTCAATCCTGGTGTTAATAGATGTGGAGAGTTAATGTTATAATGTTGTTGTATCTTTGATCTAAGTATAAATAAAAGTGTTTTAGATGAGAAAGTCTTGCCCGTCGGCTAAGCAGAGGGATCGCTACAGCACCAGAGAAGTCCCATTTCTACACCATTTCATTACCAAGAACAGAGAACCTGGTTTTGATGCCCTTATCAACTTTATCCAAGGTGAGAGTCCAGAGAGCCCGGTGTCACCGGATCACAAAATCTAAGATCATTTTTCACTTTTTCACCCTTATCAAATGACCCCAGTGGAACAGCACTACATAGACTTTAAATATTGATTCACAATATGAACTTTGCATTAATTATGATTAATTTGTATTAATTTTTATAGATTTGTATTTGATGCACATAGCACTTTGATGTATTATTGCACTATGGAGCACCTTTAGATATTGCACGTTTATATATTTGGTATTATCATATGCACTTTACTTGGAGGTGATAGATTTTAAAGCGCGAAATCATTTTCTATTCTATTTTGTTGAGTGAAAGTGAACACTTTAGATTTTGCTGCTATCTATCAAGATATCATCACCCCTCATTTGCACTATTTTGCACATATATTAGTTTAATTCACTACTGTTACATCTACACCACCTACTTACTCTATTTAGCGCGAGGAATTACACCATACAGTATTACCGCGCATCCACCATCCGGTGGGCTGACATCCAGCGGGCGGCATTTTGTACCCGGCATATAAAAGTGAACCCTCGCTTTTTGGCGTTTTTTTTTTTTAAAGTGTAAAAGGTCGTCTAATGCCCTGTACACACGGGCGAACTTTTCGGCAACAAAGGTCCGACAGTCTTTCCGACGGACTTTTGACGGACTTTCTGCGGACTTTTGACGGACTTTCGACGGACTTTTGACGGAATTTTGACGGACTTTCGAACGAACGCACTTGCCTACACACGATCACACCAAAGTCCGACGGATTCGTACGTGATGACGTACAACCAGACTAAAATAAGGAAGTTCATAGCCAGTAGCCAATAGCTGCCATAGCGTCGGTTTTTCGTCCGTCGGACTAGCATACAGACGAGCTGATTTTTTGATAGGAACTGGGTCCAGCGGAGTTCCGACGTAAAGATTTGAAACATGTTTCCAAATCTAAAGTCCATCAGATTTTCGACAGAAACAGTCCGCTGCAGGTCCGATGGAGCCCACACACGGTCAGATTGTCCGCCGGATTCGGTCCGTCGGACCAGTCCGGTCGAAAAGTCCGCCTGTGTGTACAGGGGATTATACCCTGGAAAATACGGTAGTTTGATTGTTAGGATTTCTGTTATTTTGTTGCAGAATTTTTTTTTATTAACAGGCTATTTAGTTCGATATTTTGCTACCGGGTTTTTTGTTCACATATAACTTTGTGTTTGCGGTTTGCTTGTGTTTGGATGTCTTTTGTTTTACTATTATTAAAATCACTTTAATATATATATATATTAGCTATTTTTCTCAGAGAATAGGTGCAGAAACTTCCCGTTTCCAACTCACCCCTTGTCTCCACCCCTACCCACCTCTGTGCACCGTTCCTTACTTCCACTCCCTACCCACCTCCCAGGACCACCCCTTTTCGAGTATACAGAAACATGTAACATTTGTAGTACTAAGTAATTTGTATGGATTCTTGTTAATGATAACAAGAATAGCTGTAAGATAGATACCTTGCATCCAGCAACAATAGACCCCAAAATAGCTTACCCGGCAACAAAAGCCCCCCCCCTGGCAGCAGCAACTGATCTCCCCACAGCCAGCATCAATAGACCCCTCCTTCAACAGTAGATCCCCCTCCAGCAACATAAGACCCACCCCCAACAACAATAGATCTCCCACCAGCAACAACAGACCTACCCAGCAACAACAGATCACCCCTCCTACAACAATAGATTCCCCCCAGCAGCCAGCATCAACAGACCCTGCAGCACACCCCAGCACCCCTTGCCATTACATACATTTAGTGCTGGAGGTGCCGAAACTGCGTCGCCCCGCGTTCCTACTTGAAAAAAGACATACACACACATATATATATATATATATATATATATATATATATATATATATATATATATATATACAGTATCTCACAAAAGTGAGAACACCCCTCACAATTTTGTAAATATTTTATAATATCTTTTCATGTGACAACACTGAAGAAATGACACTTGTCTACAATGTAAAGTAGTGAGTGTACAGCTTGTATAACAGTGTAAATTTGCTGTCCCCTCAAAATAACTCAACACACAGCCATTAATGTCTAAACCGCTGGCAACAAAAGTGAGTACACCCCTAAGTGAAAAAGTCCAAATTGGGCCCAAAGTGTCAATATTTTGTGTGTCCGCCATTATTTTCCAGCACTGCCTTAACCCTCTTGGGCATGGAGGTCACCAGAGCTTCACAGGTTGCCACTGGAGTCCTCTTCCACTCCTCCATGAAGACATCACAGAGCTGGTGGATGTTAGAGACCTTGCGCTCCTCCACCTTCCGTTTGAGGATGCCCCACAGATGATCAATAGGGTTTAGGTCTGGAGACATGATTGGCCAGTCCATCACCTTTACCCTCAGCTTCTTTAGTAAGGCAGTGGTCATCTTGGAGGTGTGTTTGGGGTGGTTATCATGTTGGAATACTGCCCTGCGGTCCAGTCTCTGAAGGGAGGGGATCATGCTCTGCTTCAGTATGTCACAGTACATGTTGGCATTCATGGTTCCCTCAATGATCTGTAGCCCCCCAGTGCCGGCAGCACTCATGCAGCCCCAGACCATGACACTCCCACCATCATGCCTGACTGTAGGCAAGACACACTTGTCTTTGAACTCCTCATCTGGTTGCCCCCACACACGCTTGTCACCATCTGAACCAAATAAGTTTATCTTGGTCTCATCAGACCACAGGACATGGTTCCAGTAATCCATGTCCTTAGTTTACTTGTCTTCTGCAAACTGTTTGCGGGCTTTCTTGTGCATCATCTTTAGAAGAGGCTCCTTCTACGACGACAGACATGCAGACCAATTTGATGCAGTGTGCGGCGTATGGTCTGATCACTGACAGGCTGACCCCCCCACCCCTTCAACCTCTGCAGAAATGCTGGCAGCGCTCATACGTCTATTTCCCAAAGACAACCTCTGGATATGACGCTGAGCACATGACCTCAACTTCTTTGGTGGACCATGACGAGGCCTGTTCTAAGTGCAATCTGTCCTGTTATACCGCTGTATGGTCTTGGCCATCGTGCTGCAGCTCAGTTTCAGGGTCTTGGCAATCTTCTTATAGTCTAGGCCATCTTTATGTAGAGCAACAATTCTTTTTTTCAGATCCTCAGAGAGTTCTTTGCCATGAGGTGCCATGTTGAACTTCCAGTGACCAGTATGAGAGAGTGAGAGCGATAACACCAAATTTAACACACCTGCTCCCCATTCACACCTGAGACCTTGTAACACTAACGAGTCACATGACACCGGGGGAGGGGAAAATGACAAATTGGGCCCAATTTGGACATTTTCACTTAGGGGTGTACTGACTTTTGTTGCCAGCGGTTTAGACATTAATGGCTGTGTGTTGAGTTATTTTGAGGGGACAGCAAATTTACACTGTTATACAAGCTGTACACTCACTACTTTACATTGTAGACAAGTGTCATTTCTTCAGTGTTGTCACATGAAAAGATAGAAGAAAAGATTTACAAAAATGTGAGGGGTGTACTTACTTTTGTGAGATACTGTCTATCTATCTATCTATCTATCTATCTATCTATCTATCTATCTATCTATCTATCTATCTATCTATCTATCTATCTATCTATCTATCTATCTATCGATATACAGTATATACAGTATATATGGTTTGGTCTCAGTTTCCTAGTATAGGTATAGAAATTTGGCCAGCCTTGCTGCTGATTCCTGACACCAATGGGTATACATATTCTTCGGAAGAAGATCTTGCATTTTAATTCCATGCCATATTTTTATGATTTGTTCACGCAGATGTTCAAAACACACAAAAAATATCTGAGCAATATGTTGGAAGAATGTAAACCTTTCAGTCGCAGGCCCTGCAGTAAAAGAGTCAACCTGCTGTAGGTGTGAAGGATTTCGGTTTTCTGATCCTAAACATTAAATCAAAACGTTCCATACGGTCTTTTAACTCGGTAAAGAACATTTGAAGTGGGAAAAGGGATCAGTTTTGTCTCATAATTTGAAACCTAAGTCTACAAACCTGTCCAAACACGTGTCTTCATCGTGGCTGAGCCGTGATTTGTGAAGTCACATAACCCATCAAGAATGTTCACCATCAAAGGCCGAGGATGTATGGTCTCAAACCAAAGCCAACCTCTCTTATAGCTTGGGTCTGTGTAAAGGTTGAATAAAAAGTCAAAAATAAAAATGTACCACTCATGGTATTTTAAAAAATAGGCTTAAAATATTTGAATTGTTACATTATTTATATTGTATATACAGTGCCTTAAAAAAGTATTCATACCCCTTGAAATTGCCCACATTTTGTCACGTTACAACCAAAAACATAAATGTATTTTATTGGTATTTTATGTGATAGACCAACACAAAGTGGCTCATAATTGTGAAGTGGAAGGAAAATGATAAATGGTTTTGAATTTTTTTTTACAAATAAATATGTGAAAAGTGTGGGGGGAGGTACATTTGTATGGCGTCAATACTTTGTAGAACCCCCTTTTTCTTCAATTACAGCTGCAAGTCTTTTTGGGGATGTCTCTACCAGCTTTGCACATCCAGAGAGCAGTGGCGGCTGGTGCTCCACATTTTTTTTTTTGGGGGGGGGGCGCAACCAAACTGAAAAATTCTGAAAAAAAAAACATCAAATTCAGCCACTGTGCCCATCAATTGCAGCCACCATGCCCATCAAACGCAGCCACTGTGCCCATCAAACGCAGACACTGTGCCATCAATTGCAGCCACTGTGCCCATCAAATGCAGCCACTGTGCCCATCAAATGCAGACACTGTGCCATCAATTGCAGCCACTGTGCCCATCAAATGCAGCCACTGTGCCCATCAAATGCAGACACTGTGCCATCAATTGCAGCCACTGTGCCCATCAAATGCAGCCACTGTGCCCATCAAACGCAGCCACTGTGCCCATCAAACGCAGCCACTGTGCCCATCAAATGCAGACACTGTGCCATCAATTGCAGCCACTGTGCCTATCAAATGCAGCCACTGTGCCCATCAAACGCAGCCACTGTGCCCATCAAACGCAGCCACTGTGCCCATCAAATGCAGCCACTGTGCCCATCAAATGCAGACACTGTGCCATCAATTGCAGCCACTGTGCCCATCAAATGCAGCCACTGTGCCCATCAAACGCAGCCACTGTGCCCATAAATTGCAGCCACTGTGCCCATCAAATGCAGCCACTGTGCCCATCAAACGCAGCCACTGTGCCCATAAATTGCAGCCACTGTGCTCATCAAGAGCAGCCACTGTGCCCATCAATTGCAGCCACTGTGCCATCAAGCACAGCCACTGTGCCATCAAACTCAACCGCTGTGCCCATCAAATGCAGCCACTGTGCCCATTAAATGCAGCCACTCCTCCCATCAAACGCAGCCACTGTGCCCATCAAATGCAACCACTGTGCCATCAAACGCAGCCACTGTGCCTGAGCCATAGGCTCTGATAAGCTTCAAAAAAGGTGGACTCGGAGTGCAGAGCATTGCGCTACAAGCCCACCCAGGTGTGTTGGAAAAGCGAATGAATATTTGCTTTCCTAACACTGAACCGCCTCTCCGCCAATAAGGTGCGCGGGTCTGTTACCCGTCACCGGATTGGCTAAAAGGACAGGCTCTGCGATTGGACGCCCTTTTTAGGAAGAGGGGAGGGGACGCATGGAGGACACAGGAGCTGCTGTCTGACCCGCTGCAAGGTCCCACCACTCGCTGCCATCACCCGCATGCCTGATCCACCACCAAGACAGGGTAAGTGCCGGGCAGACGGCAAGCGGGAGGGGGGTGTCAAAGTGGCAGCATTTGATGGGGCACAGTGGCAGCATTTGATGGGCACAGTGGCAGCATTTGATGGGCACAGTGGCAGCATTTGATGGGCACAGTGGCAGCATTTGATGCATATGCGCCTGTCAGTTTAGGTGGACGGCCATGTATTGGTAGGTTTGCAGTTGTGCCATACTCTTTCCATTTTCCGATGATGGATTGAACAGAGCTCCGTGAGATGTTCAAAGCTTGGGAGATTTTTTATAACCTAACCCTGCTTTATACTTCTCCACAACTTTATCCCTGACCTGTCTGGTGTGTTCCTCGGCCTTCATGATGTTGTTTGTTCACTAAGGTTCTCCAACAAACCTCTGAGGGCTTCACAGAACAGCTGTATTTATACTGAGATTAAATTGCACACGGGTGGACTCTATTTTCTAATTAGCTATCTTCTGAAGGCAATTGGTTCCACTAGATTTTAGTTACTCAGGTGATAGATTAGGTGACACTATGGTATCCAGTACCTCATCCCTATTGAATAGAAGTAGCAGAAACAGGATGGTTGGGATTATAACGGTACCCAAGATCGAAAAGAATACATTTTGTATACAAATATAAAGTTTATTCATAAAATAATAACATATATTGGGTTCAATAAAAAATCAGAGTATGATACAAATCACATTGAATTGCTGGTGTCCATGTATAGAAGGTGATCAGTACTTGGTGTTATATTCCAACATGTTTCGCCAACATTGGCTTTTTCGGGGGATTGCTTAAGGACCGCCAATTCTCTTAAAGCTCTATTAAGGATAAGACCATATACATAATAAATAATTGTTCAAACATTTACAACACATTCAATGTATACATATCATGGATTATTCTGTCCATTTCCCGAACTCACCCAGAGGGACATCAAGGAGGTCACCAAGCAAGTCCACAAATTTGGAGGGGAGGCTCTGTGCGATCACAGGGGATACATGGGGACCAGGCTATGGGAATATAATAGGCAAAATTACTTCCAAAATCACATAAGGTGTTGGACATAGACAACATATGTCCGATTAAGGGCTAACATAGCCTCCACTATACTTACAAGACTCTGATATAGACACAGATTAACCACTTGCTGATCGCCCGCCGTCGTTTGACGGCGGCAGAATGGTGCTCCTGCGCAAATTTCTGTAGCTGTACGGCGGGCACTTTCAGGAGTATAGGGGGCCCACCACGTCACTTAGGAGCCAATGCGCGTGCCCGACGGCAGCGATTTCCACCGGGCACTCGCGATCGCTCCTGACAGAGACAGAACGAAAATCTGTCAATGTAAACAGACAGATCTCCGTTTTGTCAGGGGTGAGAAGACTGATCTGTTGTTCCTACTGCTTAGGAACAACAATCGGTCTCCTCCCCCAGGCAGTCCCATCCCCCCACAGTTAGAAACGCTCCCTAGGACACACATTTAACCTCTTGATCGCCCCCTAGTGTTAAAGATGCCTCTCCATGTTATTCTATGGCCTCATGCACACACAGACTTTTAGCAGCTGTAAGTGGCATAGGCGTTACAGCTGTAAAAACGTCTGATGCTGCTAATAGCTGCTAAACTTTTTTTTTTTTAGACATGTCAAAACCTATGGTTCCCTATGGGAGCTGTCTTAACCGATCCAACTTTCAGCCCCTTGATTTGAATTGAAGTCGCATCCAAGTCGGATCATCATGATCCAACCTGTGGTCCGACTTGTGCTCTTCGGATCTTGAAGGGAAACCCCATATCAAATTTTTTTTTAAAAACGGCTTGGGGTCCCCCCCCCCATATTCATACCAGGCCCTTTGAGTCTGATATGGATCTTAAAAGGAAACCCTACGCCAAAATGGGAAATGAAAATGGAGCGAGCTAGCGCCCCCCTCCTGGACCATACCAAGCCACACGCCCCTTAACATGGGGGGGTGGGTGCTTTGGGGCAGGGGGGCTCTGCACCCCCCACTCCAAAGCACCTTGTCCCTATGTTGATGGGGACAAGGGCCTCTTCCCGACAACCCTGGGTGGTGGTTGTGGGGGTCTGTGGGCAGGGGGCTTATCGGAATCTGGAATAGAGGCAGAGAAATGCTAAAAGCTAATGCGGCTAAACGCGCATTAACGCAAATGCAAAAAGCTACTAAAATCGCCTTTTTTACAGCCGCGTTTTGCTGGCTTTGGTAGTGGCTTTGCAGCTCATTTTTTCTAATGGCTCTGCCTAGTGGTGTTGGCTCTGGAACTATGCAAGCACCATCAAATGGGAGGTCAATCGGCTACAGCTCAAGGAACCCCTAGCAACCCTAAGGTTCCACTGAACCCTGTTGAGAATGGCTGGTGTAGGGGGTACCAGCATACCTAGATCCTGATTGGTTTGGTTTATGACTTTCAGAACCAAATCTGAATGCACGACCTTCACTGCATCCAAAATTAGCTCTCCTTTCTGAGCTACTTGAGATGCTGGACTGCATCCTGTCTGATCCCTTGGATAATCTTGTCTTGTACCTTATTTTTGGTGAACCCTATAAACTTCCTGATTTAAGCCATGCTTTTGCACTTCCTGTTTTCCAGATTTATGTGCTCTCTCCAGCCCATATCTTGCTCCTTTGCATACCTGCAGCTGTCCTTATCTCCACTACCACTCATTACCAACCTTTGGCTTGTTCCTCAACTACGCTTCCGTTTGATCCTAACCTGCAAGCACTCATTACCAACCTTTGGCTTGTTTACTGACTATGCTTCTGCTTGATCCCTACCCGCTATATCTGCTACTGGACCCCGGCTTGCACACCTCCTGGTGGGGTGATTCTGAGGGCCGTCTGGTACCAACATCAAGCAAAAACCCATCTCCAATCATCAGGATCACTGGTGAAAACCAGTTAGTACTTAGACCCCACACCTCGGGTGAGCCCGCGTCATCTTCCACGGTGACCTGCTTGTGTACTTATCCAGTTGGTCGGTGGGAGCCTCTCTACTGCTATAGCTACTGGTCTCCAAGCCTGACCGTGACAATGACACTCACAA
Organism: Lithobates clamitans; assembly: GCA_037952925.1. NCBI lineage: Eukaryota > Metazoa > Chordata > Amphibia > Anura > Ranidae > Lithobates > Lithobates clamitans. Next base: position 89,528 of record JBBGZY010001152.1, read on the forward strand.
ATTGCCCGTTATAGAGTTTGTTTGCTTGTCGTTGTGGTGATTGTAGCTGTACTAGTGCACTTGCAACAAAAACAATTGAGTATTGTCCATGATACTTTTTTTTTATTTGCAGTAGCATCCAAATTTACAGGACAAGCTTTTGGAGGGCTATGGACTTCAAAAAGAACCACAGAGGTGAGAGCGGTCATAAAACTGTTGGATAGTTGGATTTTCTTTTTTTTGAACCCGAGGTCCACATTTAGTCCATTTTCCATTGTGCCAAATAGAATTATCATTCTTAGTTTAAAAGTTTTCCATTCCTGAGTATTTTTGAAGTTCCCTATAAGATTCATGTCTTCCATAGAGTGTTCTGATTGTAAAAAATTATATCCCACAGATGTGCCGAAGTCATCTTCCTTATGTACTTTAAATGTGTCTGTGCAAATTCATTCTTTTTTTTTTGTAATGTCTGTCCTTAGGTTTGTTTTCACCAATGAAAGATTCTTCGTTGCATTTTTTTGCATTGGAATTGGGCAACAACATTACTGGAGGTACAGCTGTATGATCCTGCAATACTGAAGGTCCCTTTTGAGTGTTGGACGCTTTTTAATGCTGCACACTTAATGGATAAATTCACTTATTAAGGGAAAAAAGCTTTCCAAACCTGCCTGGCCCTATGTGAAAAAGTAATTGCCCCCCCCCATGCGGAATCATGAATGAACTGTGATTAAGCAAATTTTTTGGAAAGCTGAGTTAAATTTCACTTGCCAGTTGCCACACCCAGGCCTGATTACTGCCAGACCTGTAGACTCAAGAAATCACTTAAATAGAAGCTGTCTGACAAGGTGAAGCACGCTAACAGATCTAAAAAAAAGCCACACATCATGCCGCAATCTAAAGAAATTCAAGAACAGATGAGAAACAAAGTAGTTGACATGTATCAGTCTGGATAGGGTTACAGAGCCATTTCTAAGGCTTTGGGACTCCACTCAACCACGGTGAGAGCCATTATCCACAAATGGAGAAAACCTTGAAAACTGGCGAACCTTCCCAGGAGTGGCCGGCCAACCAAAATTACTCCAAGAGCACAACAACGACTCATCCAGGAGGTCATAAAAGAGCCCAGAACAACATCTAAAGAACTGCAGGTCTCACTTGCCTCAGGTAAGGTCGGTGCTCATGATTTAACAACAAGAAAGAGACCGGGCAAAAATGGTGTCCATGGGGGAGTTCCAAGGCCAAAGCCACTGCTGACCAAAAAGAACACACATGCTCCTCTCACATTTGCCAAAAAAAAAATCTTGATTATCCCCAATACTTTTGGGCAAATATTCTGTGGACTGATGAGACAAAAGTAGAACTTTTTTGGAAGGTGTGGGTCCCGTTACATCTAAAGTAAAACTAGCACAGCATTTTATAAAAAGAACATCATAGCAAGCAGTCAGACGTGGTGGTGGTGGTAGTGTGATGGTCTGGGGCTGGTTTGCAGCTTCAGGACCTGGACGACTTGCAGTCATTGAGGGAACCATGAATTCTGAGCTCTACCAGAAAATCCTGAAGGAGAATGTCCGACCATCAATTCCAGACCTCAAGCTCAAGCGCACTTGGGTTATGCAGTAGGACAGTGATCTAAAAAAAAACACACCAGAAAGTCCACCTCTGAATGGCTCGAAAAAACAAAACAAAATGAAGGTTTTAAAGTGGCTTAGTCAAAGTCTTGACTTAAATCCGATTGGGATGCTGTGGCGTGACCTTAAACAGGCCGTTCATGCTGGAAAAACCCCACAATGTAGCTGAATGAAAACAATTCTGCAAAGAAAAGTCGGCCAAAATTTCTCCACAGCGATGTCAAAGGCTCATTACCAGTTATCGCAAACGCTTGATTGCAGTTGTTGCCGCCAGGGGTGGTACAAGCAGTTGGTAGGTTTTTTTTTTCAAACTTAAATAATTAAAAAAAAATAATAATTCATTCTTCCCCTGGTAAATATTTAAAATAAGTCTCAACAAATCTGAGACACATATCCATTATAGTACAACTTTTACAACTTTTTTACATTTTTACAATGTTTACAACTTTTTACAAAGAAATTAGAAAAAAAAATAAAACATTTTTATACAATACAACATTTTTTGAAAATTTTTTACAACTTTTTTTACAAGAACAACAAAACAACTTTTTACATCAATCTTTACTTTTTTTTTTTCAAACTTAAATAATGAAAAAAAAAAAAATATTAATGAATTCTTCCCCTGATAACGTTTTAAAATAAGTCTCAACAAATCTGAGACACATATCCATTATAACACAACTTTTTTTTTTTTTTTTTTTTACATTTTTACAATTTTTTACAAAGAAATTAAAAAAAAATAAACTTTACAACTTTTTTTTTTTTTTTTACATTTTTAATTAAAAAAAACTTAATCATGAATTCTTCCCCTGATAAAGTTTTAAAATAAGTCTCAACAAATCTGAGACACATATCCATTATAATACACCTTTTACAACTTTTTTTTTTTTTAATTTTTACTACATTTTCTTTACATTGTTTACAGCTTTTTTTACAACAACAAAACAACTTTTTACAACAATGTTTACGTTTTTTTTTTTTCAAACTTAAATAATGAAAAAAAACTTAATCATGAATTCTTCCCCTGATAAAGTTTTAAAATAAGCCTCAACAGATCCGAGACACATATCCATTATAATACAACTTTTACAACTTTGTTTTAAATTTTTACCATGTTTACAACTTTTTACAAAAAAACTTTTTACTGCATTTTCTTTACATTGTTTACAGCTTTTTTTTTACAACAACAACAAAACAACTTTTTACAACAATGTTTGAGTTTTTTTTTTAAACTTAAATAATTTTAAAAACGTAATAATTAATTCATCCCTTGGTAAAGTTTTAAAATTGGTCTCAGCAAATCTGAGACACATATTATTATTATTATTATTATTATTATTATTATTATTATTATTATTATTATTATTATTATTAATTTTATTATTATTGTTCTTCAAGATTTATATAGTGCCAACACATATCCATGATAATACGAGTTAAAAATGTTAAAATAACAATTTAAAAAAAAAATGGGGGGGGGGGGAAGTTTCCTATCTTGGTCAGCTGTTAAGTGTTGTAGTCATTGGCAAGAGCTACTTCAGAAACATCTGTTCTTACAAAAGCAATGTAGTTAAACATATGAGATCTTACGAGGATAAAAGAACTCATTATTTAATGTATGGAGATACATTATGGAGATTGCCATCAGTTCATGTCCATTGGTGTTAGAAAACGAATGTTGCCTATAACCGTTGACACGTTAAGCCCGGGGATATCTCTGTCGTCTACCCCATGTTTCGGGGAAAATGGCCGTGATGTAACAGTAGTCACTCTGCGTTCTGTAGACTGGACATTCTCCATGACTTCATCACTAAACTATCCATAAAAACAAAGAGATGCAGAAAACATTATTGTTGATGGATCAACTTAACCGCATCTCCATCTGAATTCTGGAAACAACACTCATCGGGTCCAGCTGATAGTATATATTTACATGCATCAATCACCAATCACCGGCAGACATTCCACAGGGAACACGTTGAGGACATGAAGAAGAAGGCTATGCCAGGGATAGCAGAAGGGAGCAGGATGTGTGGTTTATGGGGGAGAAGTGACAAGTCAACATCTGACACTCTTATTAGGCAGCTGTTCTACAATTCATGTTCTTGGAATCTCCTTAAATTTAGAAGACTCGGCTTTTTTGTTTTTAGATCATGGCTGTCTATCATGGGTAGTAGCTTACAGCAGAGCAACAGCAGAGAACTGGACAAAAAAAATGAAATAAAAACGAATAGCCCATTACAAAATTAATAAAAAAAATATATTAAAAAATTATGATTAAAAATAAAATTAAAATATAAAATAATTAATATTCCTGGAATCTCCTTAAATTAGAAGACTTGACTTTTTGATTTTATATTGTGGCTGTCTTATCATGGGTAGATTAAGTGGAACACTGGCCAAAAATAACAAGATAAAAAATGAATATTCCATTAAATAGATACATTTAAAAAAAATATATTATAGTGGGGCACAACTCTAGAAGCAACATAGAAGAGTGATGGCAGAAAAAAGGCCAATTGGTTCATTGAGTCTGCCCATAATCTCAACCTATGCCTCGGCTCTTCTTGCCCTTGAAGAGCTACGGCAAACCAAAGAATCCTTTATATCTTCCCTAGCAACCCATAGAAGCAACATAGAAGAGTGACAGCAGAAAAACACCAAGTGGTCCATTGAGTCAACCCCAAATCCCCACCTGTGCCTCAGCTCATTTGTTCTCTTGAAGAGCGACAGCCAACGGCCAAATCTTTTGCATCTTCTCTAGCAATCCACAGAAGCAACATAGACAAGTGATGGCAGAAAAAACACCACGTGGTCCATCAAGTCTGACCCAAATATTCACCTGTGCCTCGGCTCTTCTTGCCCTTGAAGAGCTATGGCAAAGCAAAGAATCTTTTATATCTTCCCTAGCAACCCATAGAAGCAACATAGAAGAGTGACAGCAGAAAAACACCAAGAGATCCATTCAGTCTACCCCAAATTCCCACCTGTGCCTCATTCCCACCTGTGCCTCAACATAGAAGAGTGACAGCAGAAAAACACCAAGTGGTCCATTGAGTCAACCCCAAATCCCCACCTGTGCCTCAGCTCATTTGTTCTCTTGAAGAGCTAAGGACAACTGTAGAATCTTTTGCTTCTTTCTTTGCAACCCATAGAAGCAACATAGGAGAGTGACAGCAGAAGAACACCAGGTGGGTGATTGAGTCTGCCCCAAATCTCCACCTATGTCTTGGCTCTTTGTTCTCTTGAAGCACTATGGTCAGTGCCATAATCTTTTTCATCTTTCCTGGCAATCCATAGAAGCAGCATAGAAGAGTGATGGCAGAAAAGACCAAGTGGTCCATCGAGTCTGCCCCAAATCTTCCCCTGTGTCTCAGCTCTTCACTCTCTTGAAGTGCTGCAGCTAACAGCAGAACCTTCCGCATCTTCCTTATTAACCCATTGAAGCAATATAGAAGAGTGATGGAAGAAAAAGATCAAGTGGTCAAAAATGTTTGTCCCAAAACTCCACCTGTTCCTCAGGTTCCTTGTTCTCTTGAAGAGCTACAGCCAATAGCAGAATCTTTTCCATCTTCTCTAGCAATCCACAGAAGCAACATAAAACAGTAATGGCAGAAAAAGGCCAATTGATCCATAGAGCCTGCCCAAAAATCTCTACCTATGCCTCGGCTCTTCATTCTCTTGAAGAGCTACAGCCAATGGCAGAATCTTTTGCATCTTGTCTAGTCATCCGAAGCAACATAGATGAGCGATGGCAGAAAGAGACCACGTGGTTCATCGAGTCTGCCCCAAATCTTCACCTGTGCCTCGGATCTTCTTGCCATTGAAGAGCTACGGCAAACAAAAACGAATCTTTCATATCTTCCCTAGCAACCCAAAGAAGCAGCATAGAAGAGTAATGGCAGAAAAAGACCAAGTGGTCCACTGAGTCTGCCTCAAATCTCCTCCTGTGCCTCGTCTCTTTGGTCTCTTGAAGAGCTATGGCCAATGGCAGCATCTTTTGGATCTTCCCTTGCAACTCATAGAAGCAACATAGAAGAGAGACAGCAGAAAAACACCAAGTGGTCCATTGAGTCTTCCCCAAATCCCCACCTGTGCCTCAGCTCATTTGTTCTCTTGAAGAGCTAAGGACAACTGCAGAATCTTTTGCATCTTTCCTTGCAACCCATAGAAGCAACGTAGGAGAGTGACAGCAGAAGAACACCAGGTGGGTGATTGAGTTTGCACCAAATCTACACCTATGCCTTGTCTCTTTGTTCTCTTGAAGAGCTATGGTCAGTGCCATAATCTTTTGCATCTTTCCTGGCAATCCATAAAAGCAGCATAGAAGAGTGACGGCAGAAAAAGACCAAGTGGTCCATTGAGTCTGGCCCAAATCTTCACCTGTGTCTCAGCTCTTCACTCTCTTGAAGTGCTACAGCCAACAGCAGAAACTTTAGCATCTTCCTTAGCAACCCATTGAAGCAACATAGAAGAGTGATAGCGGAAAAAGATTGAGTGGTCCACAGAGTTTGTCCCAAAACTTCATCTATGCCTCAGCTCTTCATTCGCTTGAAGAGCTACAGCCAACGGCAGAATCTTTTGCATCTTCTCTAGCAATCCACAGAACTAACATAGACGAGTGATGGCAGAAAAAAGACCAAGTGGTCCATTGAGTCTGTCCCAAATCTTCACCTATGCCTCGGTTCTTCATTCTCTTGAAGAGCTACAGCCAATGACAGAATCTTTTGCATCTTCTCTAGCCATCCACAGAAGCAACATAGATGGGTGATGGCAAAAAAAGACCAAGTGGTCCACTGAGTCTGCCTGAATTCTTCACCTGTGTCTCGGCTCTTCGCTCTCTTGAAGTGCTACAGCCAATGGCAGAACCTTTTGTCTCTTCCCCAGCAACCCATATAAGCAACATAGAAGAGCAATGGCAGAAAAAAAAAACAAGTGGTCTATCAAGTCTGCCCCAAATCTCCTTCTTTACTCTTTAGCAACCCACTCCAACCTTTGTACTTGAATACGATTATGTTCTCAAAAAACACATGGTCCCCAGGAAGAGGCAAAGAAGACAAAAGTCCTAGCAGTACTTGACTCACCCAGCCTAATAGTTTTACATTTCTTTAAAAAAAAAAATTTTCACTAACAACGCCAATTAAATAGAGCACAATTTCACAAATAATTTATCTGCGTATAATAACAGATTAGAGAGTGGTTGGGCACACAGACGCAGTCTAAGCAGAACATTTTCACTGTGTTTGTATTAAAATCACAACTGGAGGCAAGTGGAAATATCACCAAATATTCTCTTAGATAATTGGCACCAGAACCAGGTGTCCCTGCTAGAATATTTTCCCTCAACTCCTGTTCCAGTGACTGATATTACAGTTTGGTTTTCCCATTACTTTCTCTCCTGGTCCCCAGAGTGGGCGAATAATAAGGAAACAGACAGCAGGTAAAAACGTTTTTTATTTATTTATTTTTTTAATCATTTTTTTTATATTAACACATTTTTCATTTTTATTACGGTTTAGCTAATGAGTAATTTTAGCAGTCAATTTATGTGTAGCATTAATTCACGTGTCATAATATATGCAGCATGATAACAGTCAAACAAATCTATTCAAATGCAAAAGAATAAGGTAATAAAATTGTATGGATTTCATGACTTTTAATTAATGTGTAGCATTGCAATTTTTTTTTTCTTTTAGAATGTCTATTAACCTATGTCTCTGTACAAACCCATAAGCAGAGTGGTTAACTGTGAAAAACATTTAATTATTATTTTGTATGCGCATCATGATAAGGGTATAAAAATTATATTCCGTATAATGAAGTATTGCAATTTTATGTTTTTCATTAATTTTAATTTATGTATGGCATTATATTATTATTATTTTTTTTTTCTCATCATGTCTATTGACTAATTTCTCTGTCTTTATTATATTATTCCTTAGCCCTGATAAAGGGAGACCTATTAGCTGAAGCTCATTGACTATTCTTGTGACCTTCTGCCACGTGCATTAAAGATTTACTGAACTTCATGTGCAGCACTATAACGTTTTTTTTTTTCCTTTTTTTTTTTTCAATTGTGTCTATTGACGATTGTCTGTGTCTATATTATATTATTACTTAGCCCTGTTGAAGTGAGACCTATGAGCTCCAGAGCATTGACTTTTTTTATGACCTTCTGCCATGTGCAGTAAAGGTTTAGTGGACTTTATGTGCAGTATTATATTGTTTTTTATTATATTAACTATATAATAAAGAAAAAAAAAATGTCTATATTGACATTTGTTTCTGTCAATATTCTATTATTCCTTAGCCTTGATGAAGAGAGAACTATGAGCTGAAGTGTGTTGACTTTTCTTGTGACCGTTGCATCTTGGGCTTAACTATCCAAGTGGTCCTGTCATCGTTTAAAAACATTTAAAAAAAATACTTGCAAAAGATTAACATTAGTGCTCAAATAGAAGCATAGACATACATAGGAGTGGATGCAGAAAAAGATCAAGTGGCCCATTGGGTCTACCAATAATCTCCACCAATGCCTTGGCTCTTCATTCTGTTGAAGAGCTACAGCCAATGGCAGAACCTTTAGCATCTTCCTTAGCAAACCATTGAAGCAACATAAAAGAGTGATGGCAGAAAAAAAAAAACAAGTGGTCCATTTGGTAAACCAAAAATCTCCATCTGTGCCTCGGCTCTTCATTCTGTTGAAGAGCTATGGCCAATAGCAGAACCTTTAACATCTTCCTTAGCAACCCATTGAAGCAACATAGAAGAGTGATGGCACAAAAAGACCAAGTGATCCATTGGGTCTATCAAAAATCTCTACCTGTGCCTCAGCTCTTTGTTCTGTTGAAAAGCTACGGCCAATGGCAGAACCTTTAGCATCTTCCTCAGCAATCCATTGAAGCAACATAGAAGAGCGATGGCACAAAAAGACCAAGTGGTCCACTGAGTCTGCCCTAAATGACCACCTGTGCCCCGGCAGAAAAAAAAAAAACAAGTGGTTCATTGGCTCTGCCAAAAATCTCCACCTGCCACGTACCTGGAGATGGAGCCTGACGTGGAGAGGAAGGCGACTTATTACACCTTCGGCCCTTGGTACCCCTGATAAACAGGAGGCACGGAAGCCTGGAGTTGCAAGAGTGCCTAGAAGTTCAGATAGTGAATGCTGCAGATGAAAGCTCTGTACGTACTTGGATGCAGGCTGGATCATGATGCAGGGCAGCTGGTACTTGACAGGCTGGCAGGTGGCAGACAGCAGGTACTTGGCAGGCTGGCAGGTCACAGGCAGCAGGTACTCGGCAGGCCGGTAGGTGGCAGACAGCAGGTACTTGGCAGACTGGCAGGTAGCAGACAACAGGTATAAGGATGGCTAGACAGCAGGGTCAGGCAAGCCGGGTCAGTCACCAGCAGGCACGTCAGGAACAGAGCAGTAGGCACCAGAGTAGTCAGGTTCAGGCTGGAGTTGGCAACAGCAAACAGACAGGCAGAGAGATCAAGAGAGACGTGGTCAAGCGCAAGCCAGGGGTCGGTTCAGGTAGAGTATAAGCGTGGTCAGACGCATCAGAACGGCAACAGGAGATCAAACACCAGGAACAGATAGCAGGTAGCAGAATGCTGTTGACCATAAGGCAACGTCCTAGTGGAGAAGAGGTGTTTATATAGCCCACTTGGTGCCACTCTAGTGGCAGGGGTGCACGCCGGCGCGCACACGTGTATCTGTCCATGGGTTTGGCTAATAGGATTTCTCCATCAATGGATTTGGCTAATAGGATTTCTCCATCAATGGATTTGGCTAACAGAAATATTCCTTCTGCACATAACTATGTGCCTGGGCATATTTCTTTTTTCCTGACACCACCAGTACCTCGGCTCTTCGTTCTGTTGAAGAGTTACGGCCAATAGCAAAACCTTTAACATCTTCCTTAGCAACCCATTAAAGCAACGTAGAAGAGCGATGGCAGAAAAAAACCAAGTGGTCCATTGGGTCTACCAAAAATCTCCACCAATGCCTTGGCTCTTCGTTCTGTTGAACAGCTACAGTCAAATGCAAAACCTTTAGCATCTTCCTTAGCACATCATTGAAACAACATAGAAGAGTGATGGTAGAAAAAGACCAAGTGGTCCATCAAGCCTGCAAAACATCTCCAGCTGTGCCTCGGCTCTTCATTTTCTTGAAGAGCTACAGCCAATGGCAGAATCTTTTGCATCTTCCCTAACAACCTATTGAAGCAACATAGAAGAGTGATGGCAGAAAAAGACCAAGAAGTCCATCGAGACTGATCCAAATCTCCACCTGTGCCTTGGCTCTTCGTTCTGTTTAAGAGCTATGGCCAATGGCAGAACCTTTATCATCTGCTTTAGCAAACCATTGAAGCAACATAAAGGAGTCGTGGCAGAAAAAAACCAAGTGGTCCATTTGGTACACCAAAAATCTCCACCTGTGCCTCAGGTCTTCATTCTGTTGAAGAGCTATGGCCAATAGCAGAACCTTTAACATCTTCCTTAGCAACCCATTGAAGCAACATAGAAGAGTGATGGCACAAAAAGACCAAGTGATCCATTGGGTCTATCAAAAATCTCTACCTGTGCCTCAGCTCTTTATTCTGTTGAAAAGCTACGGCCAATGGTAGAACCTTTAGCATCTTCCTTGGCAATCCATTGAAGCAACATAGAAGAGCGATGGCACAAAAAGACCAAGTGGTCCACTGAGTCTACCCTAAATCACCACCTGCGCCCCCGGCTATTGTTGTGTTGAAGAGCTACAGCCAATGGCAGAACCTTTAGCATCTTCTTTAGCAACCCATTGAAGAGACATAAAAGAGTGATGGCAGAAAAAGACCAAGTGGCCCATCAAGTCTGCAAAAAATTTCCACCGTGCCTCGGCTCTTCATTCTCTTGAAAGGCTATAGCCAACGACAGAATCTTTTGCATCTTTCCTAACAACCTATTGAAGCAACATAAAAGAGTGATGGCACAAAAAGACAAAGTGGTCTATCGAGACCAAATCTCCACTTGTGCCTCGGCTCTTCGTTCTGTTGAAGAGCTACGATCAATGGTAGAATTTATAATATCTTCTTAAGCAACCTCCCACTGCACAATGTGATTCGACCCTTTGGGTGCTATATGGCTAGGAATGTGGAGTCTGGTAGATAGAATCCTAGCATACAGAGTTCAGCCATCTGACATGCCAAAAAAACTCTTCAGATGCCTAGCTGTTCAGGGGGACAAAGATTCGAGGCAAGGGACAGATAACCAAAAAAGTAATTTCTTTTTCTTTTTTCAAGGAGGGCTTTTTAAAACTTTTTTTTTTTTTTTGGCAACAGACTTTTAAATGATCACATAGTAACTCAGAAAACGTGACGTAAACATAACAAGATTTATTGCTTTTCAAATTTCCATCCTAATAGAGTACTTGTGCACACACCATACTTATAACATGTTTGGAAGCTTAGCACTTTATTTGTCATGTGGAAAGAGCGCACATCCATAATGGCAGATCTGTCCAATCCAAGGAAAAGGGAAGAACAGCTGCTTCAATGAACATGTCCAGATAGCTTGCGTGTAAGCAAGTGGTTGATGGAGACATGCAGTTTAAAAATGAGCTCTAGGCCAACAGCTTAAAAGACAGATGAAATTCATATAAGGTAGCCGTTTTGCCTGTAAAAAGAGTTATATTTCTGTCCATCCACTACATGGTACAACCTTGTCTGGCAGGGCAGGAGACCTAATTTTTGCAGTTAAGTTACCCTTATGCCCCGTACACACGGTCGGATTTTCCGATGGAAAATGTCCGATCGGAGCGTGTTGTCAGAAATTCCGACCGTGTGTGGGCTCCATCGGACATTTTCCATCGGATTTTCCGACACACAAAGTTTGAGAGCAGGAGATAAAATTTTCCGACAACAAAATCCGTTGTCGGAAATTCTGATCGTGTGTACACAAATCCGACGGACAAAGTGCCACGCATGCTCAGAATAAATAAAGAGATGAAAGCTATTGGCCACTGCCCCGTTTATAGTCCCTACGTTCGTGTTTTACGTCACCGCGTTCAGAACGATCGGATTTTCCGACAACTTTGTGTGACCGTGTGTATGCAAGACAAGTTTGAGCCAACATCCGTCGGAAAAAATCCTAGGATTTTGTTGTCGGAATGTCTGAACAAAGTCCGACCGTGTGTACGGGGCATAAGAGTCTTTTAAAATCTAGAACAGCCGTTCTCAACTTTTTTTTTTTACCTTCGAGGGGGCCCTTAAAATGATTTAAGGTCTCAGGGAACCCTCGCTAAAAATGGTTATAGCTACTGATCATGGTACATATGGTGATCAAAAAGTGCCTCCTTTCCATGGTAGAAAAGGTCCCCGCCCTTTTACATTAATGCTCAGTGAAGAAGGGCCCCTTGCACTGATAGCCAATAGAAAAGTGCCACTACTTAACATTGGTAGTCTTTGGAGAAGGACAGCCTTACATTGGTGTTCACTTGAAAAGTACCGCCGTTGCCCTGATAGTCAATAGAAAAGTGCCCAATTATATCAGTGGTCGGTTGAGCAAAGTGCCACCACTTACAATGGTGGATAGTATAGAAGGTCAACCTTACATTGGTGGTCATTGGAGAAAGACTGCCTCGCATTGGTTGATTCATAAATGCCTCCCTTATACTGGGTGGTTAATGGAAAAGTGCACCCATTACGCTGTTGGCCAGTAGAAAAACTATCCTACTTATAATGGTGTTCAGTTTAGAAGGGTTCCTTACATTGGTATTCAGTGGGGAAGGTCTCCCTTAGATTAGTGCAACCTTGTTTTATTTGTGGTCAGTAATCACCGGTAGGAGAGGTGCCCCCATGCAATTTGTTGAAGAACCTTGTACATTGGTGGTAATAGGGGAAAGTGAGGCCTTTACATTGAAGGTAAACTGAAAGAATGCCCTGCTACATTGGTGGTCAATGAAATGAATGCCACCCATATGCACAGCTAAAAAGATTATGAACGTCAATGGTTACTTATCTGAGGGATGAGAGAAGAAGCTCCACTGGTCCCCAACTGCTGCAGGCATCATCTGGTCAATCTGCCATTGCACACTACTCAAGGAACCTCTTGCAACCTCTGGAGGAACTGAACATTCCACAGAACCAGGGTTGAGAAAAGCTGGTATAGAGATACCAGTTTTAGGATATTTTATTTGGTGGCCTCCAGCTGTCCCTTCAGTCTTGCCCAGCTGTACAGACCCCTCTCCTGTACTGAAATTGCTGTGTCTAAAAAAAGGAATGTAATGAAAATGGAAACATTTTACCTGAACATTTACTTAGCATGGTAATAAAGGGGGAAGTTATCAGGGAAGGGCAAAATATAATCCAAATAAACCTCAGCTTTAGGGCATGGTGGTTGACTGGATTCTTCTGTCTTTCCTGTGGGTCTCCTCTTCTGTCAAAAACCCATCAAAGGATGAAGTCAGGAGTCGTTTTGTTCCCATGTGTACACAATGGGTTTTTATCCACAGTCTGAACATTTTAAAGGACTCATATAGTCATGTGGCCACACATCTTGGGAGATTCCCATGGTCTGGTCCATTTCCCAGGGTGTCATTACAAATGAGGCAATTCATTTAATAAGAGCTATTATAGTTCAAAGGTTTTCTTTGTTACAACAATAGTTGCTACTAAATATATCATGTAACCAATCAGAGCTTGGGGCTTCCAATGGATCAATTAGTATGACTCTGTATCTTCATTATATAAATTCAGCCAATGGGTGGAACCTCTGAGGATTTTACGAGGGTGGCAGCATCTCCTAAAAGCCTCCAGCATTGGGGATATTATCCTGGATTCCATTATCTATTAATTATTATTGTTGTTGTTGTTGTTGTTATTATTATTTAATATTAGAGAGTATTATTATTATTATTAATATTTAATATTATTAGTAGTTTTTATTGTTATTATTTAATTTTATTATTAGTATTTTTTATTATTCTTAATAAAAATAATAATTATTATTATTATCATTCATTACCTATTATGCTGGAGTGCCAAAATAGTATCATTCTTATAGCCCATTAACCCTTCCATTGTCAGAGCTGTTGTTGCTTTTTTTTCACACAAATTATATATTTTCTGGAAGCAGACACCCTACAGTGGGGGAGTCCAAATTTTCTTAACAAAGGGCCAGTTTATTGTCCTTTGAACTTTGGGGGGGGGGGTCTGTGGCCAGTGTGAGCAGAAAATGCCCTGGCATTATTGTGAGTAAGCAATGCCCCATCATTGGTGTCAGTGGGAGGAATAGTTTCCCATCAGTGGTATTAGTGGGAGGAATAGTGCCCCATCATTAGTGTCAGTGGGAGAAATAGTTTCCCATCAGTGGTATTAGTGGGAGGAATAGTGCCCCATCATTGGTATCAATAGGAGGAATAGTGCCCCACCATTGGCATCAGTGGGAACAATTGTGCCCCATCATTGTTATCAGTGGGAGGAATAGTGCCCCATCATTGGTGTCAGTGAAAGGAATAGTGTCCCATCATTAGTATCAGTGGGAGGAATAGTGCCCCATCATTGGTATCAGTGGGGGGAATAGCCCCATCATTGGTGTCATAGAAAGGAATAGTGTCCCACCAATGATGGGACACTATTCCTTCCACTGATACCAGTAATAGGACTCCCATTACTGGTATCAGTGGAAGGAATAGTGTCCCATCATTGACATCAGTGAGAGGAATAGTGTCCCATCATTGGTATCAGTGGGGGGAATAGAAACACAAGTGTATGTAGAACACCTTTGGGATGAATTAGAGTCGAGACTGCGAGCCAGGCCTTCTTGTTCACATCAGTGTCTGACCTCACAAATGCACTTCTGGAAGAACGGTCAAACATTCCCATAGTCAAACTTCTAAACCTTGTGCATCCCAAAGGTGTTCTATCGGGTCGAGGCCAGTCAAGTTCCTCCACCCCAAACTCGCTCCTCCATGGACTTTATGGACTTTGCTTTGTGCACTGGTCCAAATTTATTTGGTGGAGGGTGGATTATGGTTTGGGGTTGTTTTTTCAGGGGTTGGGCTTGTCCCTTTAGTTCCAGTGAAGGGAACTCTTAAGGTGTCAGCATACCAAGACATTTTGGACAATTTCATACTCCCAACTTTGTGGGAACAGTTTGGGGATGGCCCCTTCCTGTCCCAACAATACTGCGCACCAGTGCACAAAGCAAGGTCCATAAAGACATGGATGAGAGAGTTTGGGGTGGAGGAACTTGACTGGCCTGACCTCAACCCGATAGAACACCTTTGGGATGTATTAGAGTGGAGACTGCAAGCCAGGCCTTCTCGTCCAACATCAGTGCCTGACCTCAGAAATGCTCCTCTGGAAGAATGTTCAAACATTCCCATAGACACCCTCCTAAACCTTGTGGACAGCCTTCCCAGAAGAGTTGAAGCTGTTCTGGCTGCAAAGGGTGGGCCAACCCAATATTGAACCCTACGGACTAAGACTGGGATGCCATTAAAGTTCATGTGCGTGTAAAGGCAGGCGTCCCAATACTTTTGGTAATATAGTGTACATAGCAGCATAAAAGTAGGATCATGGTTTGAAGGTAGTAGAAAAAAAGTGGGCAAAAAGGTATCTTCCTCCTAAATCAATACAGCAAAACATATTATGTGTGGTCTCTGGTGCCCCCAGTGGTGCACCTCTATCCCTATTAATATACATATAAGAAACACAATTATGCCCTGGGACTTTAAATGAGGTGCAACACAGCCACGATCTTCTAAAGTAGTAAAATAGAAGAGCTTTTTTTGAATCTGAATTACCCATTCCTGATACAAAGGGACTCCTTAATAGATAATAGCTGATGGAAATGATAATTAGCACTGCATATATAAAAAAGCTTTAATCAACCATTCCTAGGTGAGCACATCCCACAGTAATGTGTAAAAAGACTTTAAGCGACATGTTTATTTCCTGTATATTTATGTTGGAATTATGTAATATTTCTAATCCCTGCTTAAAAAAACGTGCCGACATGAGTTAAAGACGGTAAAATGGAATTCAAGGAAAGATTTATCGGTTCAAGCCATTAAAAAACTACGCCTGGGAACGGGCCTGACAAGATGTTTACGTTCCACCAAGACGACTCTGCTCTCCATATGCTCAGTTATGTTTAGGAACGACTCCGCTGCAAAACTGGCTTTTGTTTTGCCGAGCAGCCACAATGTATATATATATATTCGGCGGTAATCTCACGCAGATTCTTTTGTTGTATAGCATTTCAAAGTACATCGTTGTTCTCTCTTCGGGGTACCGTTTACATTCGATGTTGATGATGTTGCCTCTGGCAGGGTAAGAACTAACTTTTCTCTGATTGCTTTACGTTGCCTGCAACGAAATACGTCCTGATTTGTTGCCAAGCTGACTAAGTTGCATTTAGGAATGAGATGTCAAACTAGGACAAGTTGTGTTCATGCTAACAAAAGATTTGTATTATTTTCTGCTGTGTGTTTATATGTACTTTTATTATGTGCGTTTATTAAGTGCAAGAGATGGGTTCGAGCAGAATAGGGGATAGGCTAGATAGTACATGTACATTACCATGCCCAAATCTTCACCCCGCATTCTTTCCAGTTGAGCCAGGTACCAATTCCAAGGATAGATCATTAGTAGCAAGAGGTGAGGCAAATACAATTTTAACAAATTACTTTCGTAACTTCAGCGTAGACAATTTCAGGGCACACAATTTTCGGGTGGACAACTTCAGGGCACATAACTTCAGGGTGGACAACTTCAGGGTGGACAACTTCAAGACACATAACTTCAGGGTAGAAAACTTTAGGGTAGACAACTTTAGGGTGGACAACTTCAGGGCACACAACTTTCGTGTGGACAACTTTAGGGCACACAACATCAGGGTGGACAACTTCAAGACACACAACTTCAGGGTGGACAACTTTAGGGTAGACAACTTTAGGATGGACAAATTCAGGGTGGACAACTTCAGGGTGGATAACTTCAGGACAGACAACATCAGGGTAGACAACTTCAGGACAGACAACTTCAGGACAGACAACTTCAGGACAGACAACTTCAGGGTAGACAGCTTCAGGACAGCCAACTTCAGGACAGCCAACTTCAGGGAGGACAACTTCAGGTCACACAGCTTCAGGGTGGGCAATTTTAGGGTGGACAACTTCAGGGCTTACAACTTCAGGGTGGACAACTTCAGGCGTGGAGTCTAAGAGCCAGCAGGTGTTCACCAGAGCCTCTAGTGGTGAGGATGGACTGCACTGCAACTGGCTCCAGGTAGCGGCCCCCAGGGTCTCCCAGTTGACGCCCACGGTAGGCTACAGGAGGATAGAGAAGAAGCAGCAGCCCAGGACAACAAGGGATAGTCAGGAGATAAGCCAAAGATCGGGCAACTAGCAAACAAGGATAAACAGAGAACACGCCAAAGGTCAGGGTAAAAAGCAGGCAGGGATTGTCAAAGAACAAGCTAAGATCGGTAACAGAAACAGACATAGCGAACACAGCAAGCAAAAGACAGGTAACCAAACACACAATATTGCTTGGGCAAGGCAGGCTTGAACAGCACAGTGTTAAATATTGTATCCTGTGGAGGCTAAGTTGGAGCCACGCTGAGGGAAGATTACTTAACCATGCAAGTGTGAGAGTGCAGCCCAAGGCTGACACACAGACCAGGTAAGCAGACAGACAGGGCATGAAGGTATTACTGGCAATTCATGACAGGCACACAGATTCAGGGTGGACAACTTCAGGGCACACAACTTCAGGGTGGACAACTTCAGGGCACACAGGTTCAGGGTGGAAAATTTCAGGGTACACAACTTCAGGATAGATAACTTCACGGCACACAACTTCAGGGTTTACAACTTCAGGGTGGACTTCTTCAGGACAGACAACTTTAGGGCTTGCAACTTCAGGGTGGACAACTTCAGGACACACAACCTCAGGGTGGACAACTTCAGGGCACACAACTTCAGGGTAGATAACTTCAGGGTGGACAACATCAGGGCATGCAACTTTAGGGTAGACAACTTCATGGCACACAGCTTCAGGATGGATAAATTCAGGTCACACAACTTCAGCGTGGACAACATCAGGGCATGCAACTTCAGGGTATAACTTCAGCGTGGACAACATCAGGGCACACAAATTTAGTGTGAACATCTTCAGGCAACTCCAGGGCACACAACTTCTCACCCATTATGATAGCTGTCGTCAGCACTTCCCTATGTCGGGCACTGTATGTCCTCCACTATTTATCTATGGGGAGAGCGCCACCTAGAGGCCAAACTGGGAATGGTAATAACATGACCTTAAACATAGTGCGGGAGTGACAGCTCTGCTCCTACCAGTGTGGCACATCTTGGATAAGAGGGCTTAAAATAAATATCCTGGAGAGGGTCCACCTGGGGAAGTTGCAAGGACCAAGACATACAAAGATACAATCTTTAAGGATCTGGCTTCTGGGGCTTTCCTTAAGGAAAAGCAAGAGTGGGCAGGAGAGGGACAGGACTAATGGGACTACTCAAATCCTATTTGGATTGTGGTTGTAGGACTCTGACCCTGACCCTTCCTTCTTCTAACCTCATGAAAGGAATATCTTCTGGAAATTAACAGGTGCTGGGTGAGGCTGCTAATGGAGTCCTTTGCCTTATTGTCATAGGAAGATATGGAATGGGCTACTGAGTGGTACTGGTTAAGCCAAGCTGGGGCTTCCTGGGGGTGCTCAAGAAAAGGTCCCATGCCTACAGCATCTCAGTGAGATGAGAGGGGCTTGAATATTTGCGATTTGATATCTCCCTCTGTCTCCCCTGCCTGTTTAGTGCTAGTTAGTTCAGTCCTAGCTAAACCCTCCCTGTTTCTTCCATGTTCCCCCATTCAGTATTAGTTCTTTGCAGAACAAGGCTTACATACACTGACCTACCTGACCTACCTACACTGACGGTAGTGACCTTCATACACTGACCTACCCACACTGACCTACATACAGTGATCTACCTACACTGACCTACCTACACTGACGATAGTGACCTACATACACTGACCTACCTACACTGACCTATATACACTGACCTACCTACACTGACCTACATACAGTGACCTACCTACACTGACCTACCTACACTGACGGTAGTGACCTACCTACACTGATCTACCTACACTGACCTGCCTGATCCACATACACTGACATTTACATACATTGAGTTTCTGACCTACCTCAGCTCAGCCGTGGTGTGCAGCAGCCAGGCAGTCAGTCAGTCCTCGAGAAGGAGAAGAGGAGAGGTGAGTGGCCTGGCCGAGCGGGGATGTGAAGCGGCGGCCACTTTGTAATTCCCGCCTTCTGGAGCCTTCAGCGCCTATGATGGATGTCACACGGTCCCGGCATTGGACCAGTGGGACGTCCATCATAGGCGTTGCAGGCTCCAGAAGGCGGGACCTGCTATGGCACTCAGCTGCACTCGGCCACCCTTGGCGGCACTCTGGATCAGATCGGTCTCGGCGCTTTTCAGGGGTCACATACGGGGCTTCAGCCCCCCCTAGCCACCCCCTCCCGACGCCCCTGCCATCAGTGCACGTCATTAATGCACCCAGGCCCGTGGACATTTTAAAACCCCTTTACGCAAACCTGTAACGAGGTAATGCCTGCTGCGGCACGCATCACCCCGGTACTAATTTTTTAAAGCCAACGGTCGACTTTCTTGGGATGACAATCAATGTGGCAAAGAAGCCGCTCGGCTGTTATCTCAAGCAGCAGGAGGGGACGTCCCCCCCTCACCACTACCTTCCCTGGCTCGCCCAGGCTCTCCCGTCCCACTGGAAGGCCCGAGTGACCAGCCGGCATGTCCGCCGGCTAGCTAAAGACCCGAATGAAGCCGGAATTCGATCGGGTCTTGGATCTAGTAACCCAGAAGCAATGCCATGACATCACTTTTGGTTTATAGAAGACTTAAAGGCGCAAAATTAAAAAAAACTGACAGTATTCAAAACAGCCAAACTTGGCGTTTGGAATGCTTTTAAGTGCAAAGGAGGTATTTTGGGTCTTATAGACAGTCTGATCCCTCCATAAAGAGTACCTCTCACATGCCTATTACTGTCACAAGGGATGTTTACATTCCTTGTGACAGCAATAAAAGTGATCAGAATTTTTTTTTTCAAAGGGACAATGTAAAAATAAATAAATAAATAAAATAAAGAGGGAAAAAAAATGTAAATCGCGTCATCCCTCCATGCTTACACAACTGGGGGGGTGCTGTGTAATATGCACGGGAGCTGAGTAGGGGTAGGGCCGTGTGATGTGCAGGAGGGGCTATGTAATGTAAAGGGGGCCATAGGTGTGGGGGCTGTGTATTGTAAAGGGGTTCAGGGGTGCAGGGGGCTGTGTAATGTAAAAGGGTTCAGAGGTGCAGGGGGCTGTGTAATGTAAAGGGGTTCAGGGGCGCAGGAGCTGTGTAATGTAAAGGGGGCCAGAGGTGTGGGGGCTTTGTAATGTAAAGGGGTACAGAGGTGCAGGGGGCTGTGTAATGTAAATGGGTACAGAGGTGCAGGGGGCTGTGTAATGTAAAGGGGTACAGAGGTGCAGGGGACTGTGTAATGTAAAGGTGTTCAGAGGTGCGGGGGCTGTGCAATATAAAGGGATTCAGAGGTGCGGAGGCTGTGTAATGTAAAGGGGGCCAGAATTGTGGGTGCCGTGTAATGTAAAGGGGGCCAAAGTTGTTGGGGCTGTGTAATGTAAAGTGGTACAGAGGTGTGGGAGCTGTGTAATGTAAAGGGGTTCAGAGGTGCAGGGGGCTGTGTAATGTAAAGGGGTGCAGGGGCTGTGTAATGTAAAGGGGATCAGAGGTGCAGGAGACTGTGTAATGTAAAGGGGTGCAGGGGCTGTGTAATGTAAAGGGGGCCAGAGGTGTGGGGGCTGTGTAATGTAAAGGGGGCCAGAGGTGCGGGGGCTGTGTAATGTAAAGTGGTTCAGAGGTGCAGGGGGCTGTGTAATGTAAAGGGGTTCAGGGGTTTCTGGGGCTGTGTAATGTAAAGGGGGCCAGAGGTGTGGGGGCTGTGTAATGTAAAGAAGGCCAGAGGTGCAAGGGTACTGCAGAGGTGCAGGGGGCTGTGTGATGTAAAGGGGGCCAGAGGTGTAGGAGCTGTGTAATGTAAAGGGATACAGAGGTGCAGGGGGTTGTGTGATGTAAAGGGGGGCAGAGGTGCAGGGGGCTGTGTAATGTAAACAAAAAATCCCAATAAAATACATTTACGTTTTTGGCTGTAACATGACAAAATGTGGAAAATTTCAAGGGGCATGAATACTTTTTCAAGGCACTGTACATTGAATCTGGCCCTTAAAAGGAAAAAGGTTGCTGACCCCCGGGAGTCAGCAATTCCAAAAAAAAATAGCTTTTCAAAAACCTCTGCATGAATACCTTGTGACCTAATATATGTATATATATTAACATTAACAAAATATTAAAAATGAAAAATATAAAAAAGAATATAGAATAAAATAAATAAATACATTTAAAAAAATAAAATGAATAAAAAAGTACTATATTAATTATGTACAGTTTAATATATATATATATAAAAGATGTATGGGGGGGTTCTAAGTAATTTTCTAGCAAAAAATACTGATTTAAACTTCTAAACAAAAAGTGCCAGAAAAGGTCAGCAAGTGGTTATTCTCCCCCTAAATTTTATTTTTTTAAATATTTTTTATTATTTGATTACTGCAAAAAAAGACTTCCTTTGTAGTGTAATTGTAGTGTTTGTGTCCAGGAAATCAGACGGAAGGGAGCGAAGGCGAATGCAGTAACCGTTCCTGTCTATTACTCATAAGGAAAGCTACTGCGTTGGATTCTCACAGAGGGCTTAGCCGCAAATCCCCCTTCTGTGTCGCCGTCCCTGCCAGGTTATGATGTGAGCCTCACATTGAAAATTTTGCAGTATGTTTTCTGTTTTGGACGCTCAGGCTGAGGTCAGTCCTGTGGTCTCACTTACATTCCTGAAGTGTGAACGCGCTGAGTCTGCACAATCGACGATTGTAATGGGATCGGTGTCTGGGGGTTTAGGTCATACTATTTTTTTTTTTTTTTTCTGAGTAATTTTTTATTTTTTTTTTCATGCTGATTGCACTTTGTTTGCAAGGAATGGAAATAGGAATTTATTTCTGAGTACCGGAACAACCACAATAAAATACATTATAATAAATTTGGGGCCCATTCAATATGTGTTGCTGCATCTGAACCCGGTGCACCCTATCATTTGTATGGTAAAGCCGGGGCCTTATTTCTTCAATTGAAACTCAGTTCCGGCACTCTCAGCGCTGAATGTATTTACTGGCAAGGGGGTGCTGGAGGGTCTATTGTTGCTGGTGGGGGATCTACTCTTGCTAGGGAGGGATCCATTGTTGAGGGAGGGGACTACTGTTGCTGGCTGCTGGAGGGTCTAATGTTATCACTGGGAGGGCCTGTAGTTGCTGGGAAGGGATCTGGATCTAATGTTCATGGAGGGGTCTTTGTTGCTGGCTGCTGGAAGATCTATTGTTACTGGTGGGGGTCTATTGTTGATAAGTGGATCTATTGTTGTTGGGAGGATTTGTTATGGGGTATATTGTTGCTGGTGGGGGTCTAGTGTTGATGTGTAGATCTATTGTTTCTGGGGGTTGTTTTGTTGTGGGGGGTATATTATTGCTGCTGGGGGGTGTATTTTTGATGGGTGAATCTATTATTGCTGGGGGGGATTTGTTGTGGGGTATATTGTTGGTGGTAGACGGTCTATTGTTAATAGGTGGATCTATTGTTTCAGGGGGGTGTTTTGTTGTGAGGGGTATAATGTTGCTGGTGGAGGGTCTATTATTGATGGGTGGATCTTCTGTTGTTGGGGGGTATTTTGTTGTGGGAGGTATATTGTTGCTAGTGGGGGTCTATTGGTGATGGGTGGAGCTATTGTTTCTGGAGGGTGTTTTGTTGTTGTGGGGTATATAGTTGCTGGTGGGGGGCTATTGTTGATGTCCGGATCTATTGTTATTGGGGGGTATTTTGTTGTGGGGGGTATATTGGTTCAGGTGGGGGTCTATTGTTTATGGGGAATCTATTGTTTCTGGGGGGGTGTTGTGGGGTATATTGTTGCTGGCGGGGGATCTATTGTTGATGGGTGGATTTAGTGTTTCTGGGGGGTGTTCTGTTGTGGACGGGTATATTGTTGCTGATGGAGGTCCACTGTTTATGGACGGATCTATTGTTGCTGGTGGGGGGTGGTTGTGGGGTATATTGTTGCTGGTGGGGTTCTATGGTTGATGGGTGGATTTATTGTTTCTTGGGGTGTTTTGTTGCGGGTGAGTATACTCTTGCTGGGGGAATCTATTGTTGCATGAGGGTCTATTATTGTTGCTGGGGAGACTATATTGTTACTGGTGGGGGCCTATTGTTGATGGGTGGTTCTATTGTTGATGGGTGGTTCTATTGTTGATGGGTGGATCTATTGTTGCTGGGGGGCCTATTGTTGCTGGGGGGCCTATTGTTGCTGGGGGGCTCTATTGTTGCTGGCTGCAGGGGATCATTAACGAATTCCATACAAATTACATATAACCACAAAATTATACTTTGGTTCTATATGCTCTAAAAGGGGAGGAACTGGGAGGTGGGTAGGGGGTAGATCCAAGGGATGGTGCTCGGAGGTGGGTAAGCAGCGGAGACAAGGGACTGTGTTCGGAGGTGGGTAAGAGGTGGACACAAGGAACGGTGTTCGGAGGTGGGTAAGGGGTGGAGACAAGGCACGGTATTTCGAGGTGGGTAAGGAATGGAGACAAGGGACGGTGCGAGGAGGTGGGTAAGGGGTGGAGACAAGGAACAGTACTCGGACGTGGGTATGGGGTGG
Source organism: Lithobates clamitans (assembly GCA_037952925.1). Lineage (NCBI taxonomy): Eukaryota > Metazoa > Chordata > Amphibia > Anura > Ranidae > Lithobates > Lithobates clamitans. The sequence goes on from JBBGZY010001152.1 coordinate 112,995, forward strand.
AGACAAGAAACGGTGCTCGGAAGTGGGTAAAGGGTGGAGACAAGGAATGGTGTGCGAAGGTGGGTAGGGATGGATCATGGATCCAAGGGATGGTGCTCAGAAGTGGGTAAGGGGTGGAGACAAGGTACAGTGCTCGGAGGTGGGTAAGGGGTGAAGACAAGGGATGGTGTTCAGAGGTGGGTAAGGGGTGGAGACAAGGGATGGTGTTCGGAGGTGGGTAAAGGTTGGAGACAAGGGATGGTGTTCAGAGGTGGGTGAGGGTTGGAGACAAGGGATGGTGCTCGAAGGTGGGTATGGGGTGGGGACAAGGGACGTGGTCAGAGGTGGGTAAGGGGTGGAGACAAGGGACTGTGTTTGGAGGTGGAGACAAGGGACGGGTTCGGAAGGGGGTAAGGGGTGGAGACAAGGGACGGTGTTCGGAGGTGGGTAAGGAATGGAGACAAGGGACGGTGCTAGGAGGTGGGTAAGGGGTGGAGACAAGGAACAGTGCTTGGAGGTGGGTATGGGGTGGAGACAAGAGACATGCTCAGAGGTGGGTAAGGGGTGGAGACAAGGGACTGTGTTTGGAGGTGGGTAAGAGGTGGAGACAAGGGACGGTGCTAGGAGGTGGGTAAGGGGTGGAGACAAGGAACAGTGCTCGGAGGTGGGTATGGGGTGGAGACAAGAAACGGTGCTCTGAAGTGGGTAGAGGGTGGAGACAAGGAATGGTGTGCGAAGGTGGGTAGGGATGGATCATGGATCCAAGGGATGGTGCTCAGAGGTGGGTAAGGGGTGGAGACAAGGTACAGTGCTCGGAGGTGGGTAAGGGGTGAAGACAAGGGATGGTGTTCAGAGGTGGGTAAGGGGTGGAGACAAGGGATGGTGTTCGGAGGTGGGTAAGGGTTGGAGACAAGGGATGGTGTTCGGAGGTGGGTGAGGGTTGGAGACAAGGGATGGTGTTTGAGGTGGGTAAGGGGTGGAGACAAGGAACGGTGCTCAGAGGTGGGTAATGGGTGGAGACAAGGGACGGTGTTCAGAGGTGAGTAAGGGGTGGAAACAAGGGACGGTGCTCGAAGGTGGGTATGGGGTGGGGACAAGGGATGTGGTCAGAGGTGGGTAAGGGGTGGAGACGAGGGACTGTGTTTGGAGGTGGGTAAGAGGTGGAGACAAGGGACGGTGCTAGAAGGTGGGTAGGGGGTGGAGACAAGGAACAGTGCTCGGAGGTGGGTATGGGGTGGAGACAAGAGACATGCTCAGAGGTGGGTAAGGGGTGGAGACAAGGGACTGTGTTCGGAGGTGGGTAAGAGGTGGAGACAAGGGACGGTGTTCGGAGGTGGGTAAGGGGTGGAGACAAGGGACGGTGTTCGGAGGTGGGTAAGGAATGGAGACAAGGGACGGTGCTAGGAGGAGGGTAAGGGGTGGAGACATGGAACAGTGCTCGGAGGTGGGTATGTGGTGGAGACAAGAAACGGTGCTCGGAGGTGGGTAATGGGTGGAGACAAGAGATGGTGTGCGGAGGTGGGTAGGGATGGATCATGGATCCAAGGGATGGTGCTAAGAGGTGGGTAAGAGGTGGAGACAAGGTACGGTGGTTGGAGGTGGGTAAGGGGTGAAGACAAGGGATGGTGTTCAGAGGTGGGTAAGGGGTGGAGACAAGGGTTTGGTGTTCGGAGGTGAGTAAGGGGTGGAGACAAAGAACGGTGTTCAGAGGTGGGTATGGGGTGGAGACAAGGGACGGTGCTCAGAGGTGGGTAAGGCGTGGAGACAAGGGACGGTGTTCGGAGGTGGATAGGGGTGGAGACAAGGGACGGTGTTCGGAGGTGGGTAAGGGGTGGAGACAAGGGACGGTGTTCGGAGGTGGGTGAGGAATGGAGACAAGGGACGTGCTCGGAGGTGGGTAAGGGGTGGAGACAAGGAACGGTGCTCGGAGGTGGGTAAGGGATGGAGACAAGAAACGGTGCTTGGAGGTGGGTAGGGGGGTGGAGACAAGGGACAGTGTTCAGAGGTGGGTAAGGGGTGGAGACAAGGGATGGTGTTCGCAGGTGGGTAAGGGGTGGAGACAAAGGATGCTGTTCAGAGGTGGATAAAGATTGGAGACAAGGGATGGTGTTCGGAGGTGGGTAAGGGGTGGAGACAAAGGACGGTGTTCGAAGGTGGGTGAGGGGTGGAGACAAGAAAGGGTGCTCTGAGGTGGGTAAGGGGTAAAGGCAAGGGATGGTGTTCAGAGGTGGGTAGGGATGGATCCAAGGGACAGTGCTCGGAGGTGGGTAAGAGGTGGAGACAGGGGACGGTGTTCAGAGGAGGGTAGGGAATGGAGACAAGGGATGGTGCTCGGAGGTGAGTAAGGGGTGGAGACAAGAAACGGTGCTCGGAGATGGGTATGGGGTGGAGACAAGAGACAGTGTTCAGAGGTGGGTAAGGGGTGGAGACAAGGGATGGTGTTCGGAGGTGGGTAAGGGGTGGAGACAAAGGATGGTGTTCATAGGTGGGTAAGGGTTGGAGACAAGGGATGGTGTTCAGAGGTGGGTAAGGGTGGAGACGAGGGATGGTGTTGGGAGGTGGGTAAGGGGTGGAGACAAAGGATGGTGTTCAAAGGTGGGTAAGGGGTGGAGACAAGAAACGGTGCTCGGAGGTGGGTACGGGGTGGAGACAAGGGACGGTGTTCAGAGGTGAGTAAGGGGTGGAGACAAGGGATGGTGTTCAGAGGTGGGTAGGGATGGATCCAAGGGACGGTGCTCGGAGGTGGGTAGGGATGGATCCAAGGGACAGTGCTTGGAGGTGGGCAAGGGGTGGAGACAAGGGACAGTGTTCGGAGATGGGTAATATGTGGAGACAAGGGATGGTGTTTGAAGGTGGGTGGAGATGGATCCAAGGGATTGTGCTCGAAGATGGGTAAAGGATGGAGACAAGGGGTGATTCAGAAGTGGGGAGTACCTGCACCTATTCTCTGAGAAAAAAGCCCTGGGTAAAACTCATTGCACCGCAGAGCACCACAACACATATACAGTACGTTGTGGTGCAATGCATTGTTAAAAAAGAGTCATACATAGGGAGACAATCAAAATGGAACTCATTTTCCTCTCTCAGAGCCCTCGGAGGGGACCCCCTCGAAACGCGTCAGTGTTTCAAATGTTTTACCGTGAATGGGTTGTTCATTTTTCGTTTCACCCACTTTTACCTAAAATGTGTGCAGAGCGGATAATATTTCAGCAGTCTGCTTATTATTTGGAGTAGAGAGATGATGAGAATACAGCTGGATGTTGGGGATGATGTAACCCCTATATATATTTGCATGAATTACATCATCAGTGGCCACCCAATGGCTGAAGAGGAATGCTTTGGCACCGAAGATGACAACTGGAGGCAGAACAGTGATTTGATCCCAGTACACTCGTGTTCTCCAAACTGTGGCTTTGCTTGCCTTTATCCGGCCTATAGGCCACTATTCCTCCCACTGATACCAATGATGGGGCACTATTCCTCCCACTGATACCAATGATGGGGTACTATTCCTTCCACTGATACCAATGATGGGGCACTATTCTTGCCACTGATACCAGTGATGGGACACTATTCCTCTGACTGATATCAATGATGGGGCACTATTCCTCCCACTGATACCAATTATGGGGCACTATTCCTCCCACTGACACCAATGATGGGACACTATTCTTTCCACTGATACCAATGATGGGGCGCTATTCTTCCAACTGATACCAATGATGAGGCACTATTCTTCCCACTGATACCAATAATGGGGCACTATTCCCCCATTGATACCAATGATGGGGCACTATTCCTCCCACTGATACTAATGATGGGGCATTACTCTTCCCACCGACACCAATGATGGGACACTATCCCCCCCCCCCACTGACACCAATGATGGGACACTATTCCTCCCACTGATACCAATGATGGGACACTATTCCTCCCACTGACGCCAAAGATGGGGCACTATTCCTCCCACTGATACCAATGATGGGGCACTATTCCTCCCACTGACACCAATGATGGGACACTATTCCTCCAACTGACTCCAGTGATGGGGCACTATTCCTCCCACTGACACCAATGATGGGGCACTATTCCTCCCACTGATACTGATGATGGGGCACTATTCTTCCCACTGACACCAATGATGGGACACTATTCCCCCCACTGATACCACTGATGGGACACTATTCCTCCCACTGATACCAATGATGGGACACTATTCCTCCCACTGACGCCAAAGATTAGGCACTATTCCTCCCACTGATATCAATGATGGGACACTATTCCTCCCACTGATACCAATGATGGGGCATTATTCCTTCCACTGATACCAATACCTCCTGCTGCCCAAAGATGTTATGTAATTATTTTACCCCACTGGCAGAGTCTGGCCCTCCTAAAGTCTGAAGGACAAGTATACAGACCCTTTGCTTAGAAAGTTTGAGGACCCCTGGCCTACACCAATAAAAAGGAAATTACCATTCAAAAAAAATGTAAATGTTTTAGAATGTGCAAGTTCACAAGAACAGTATTGTAAGCCGTTTCTTCTTCAGAACTCAGCTATAAGGTAGAAGTCCTGATCTCCTGCCTGAATTTCATAACCTCCAGCTGTCTGGCTGGTTGAGCAATACCATCTGGGTCATCTTTAAACCCTGAACAACAACACAACGCATGATTTCACCAAAGACAAAGCAGAAGAAGGAGGAATCGGCTCCTCTCCTGGACTGAAAGGGCTTCCTCAGATTTTACAGCACACGCTAAGCTTCTCACAATGTGCCTTAGAAGCTTCAGCAAGTCAGATAGAGCCCCTCCTCATTTCCTGGCTGGAGGACATCAAGCATCATCTTGATGGTCAGGTGGGAAAGAAGATCAAGGGCTTCCGCAAGTGCAGCAGGAATGTGAAGTCCATCTCCAGCCTCCCCCTTTTCCAGCACCCCGACTTACACTTCCAGTAACACGATGATGAGTTGTGGATGACCCTACTGAGGCTTCTTCTTCAATGTCAGTGGTAGGGGGATGCTGGGATGGGGATGCTGGAAATTGGGATAGGGATGCTGGGATGGTAGGTGCCCATTTATTTTACATAAAGAGACTCCAGTCTGTGATATACAGTAAAGAAAGTAAATAATACAGAGGGGTCTCCTGTGCCCCCCCCCCCCATACACCAAGCCCCCCACCTTTTGATGTTTGTTGGTTGTATTACCTTTCCTCTGGAGCAGTGTCAGTTTATCATTGTCAGGAACAGAGGCCACATGGGAATAAAATGACAGTTAATTTTATGCGTAACAAGAACATGATTTATCACTTTCATTTTAACGTTTTTTTCCCCCCCGTATACCTCATATAAAAAAGAAGAAACTAATTAAAGGAATGAGATGAGTGAAGAGAAAACACTTAATTACCCGACGCTCTGCGCTCTCCATACACTACATATGGAGATTTACAGCAGATATATTGGAGGTGGTTTAGCAGATCACTCTTCATTCCCAGTGAATTCCGTGAATGAGGGAGAGATGTTCAATCGGGTTCAAGTCTGGTCTCTGGCTGGGCCACTCAAGAACATTCACAGAGTTGTCCCGTAGCCAATCCTTTGTTATCTTGGCTGTGTGCTTAGGGTAGTTGTCCTGTTGGAAGATGAACCTTCACCCAAGTCTAAAGGTCCATTCTTCTTTCCCTTGATCCTGACTAGTCTCCCAGTTCCTGCTGCTGAAAAACATCCCTACCATGCTGCCACCAACATGCTTCAATGTAGGGTTGGTATTGGCCAGGTGATGAGCGGTGCCTGGTTTCCTCCAGACATGATGCTTGACATTCAGGCCAAAGAGTTCAATTTTTGGCAGATTCCAGATGGGCTGTCATGTGCCTTTTACTGAAAAGTGCCTGCCGTCTGGTCTCTCTACCATACAGGCCTGATTGGTGGAGTGCTGCAGAGATGGTTGTTCTTCTGGAAGGTTCTCCTGTCTTCACAGAGAAATGCTAGAGCTCTGTCAGAGTGACCATCGGTTCTTGGTCACCTTCCTGACTAAGGCCCTTCTCCCGGATCGCTCAGTTTGGCCGGGTGGCCCACTCTAGGAGGAGTCCTGGTGGTTCCAAACGTCTTCCATTTACAGATGATGGAGGCCACTGTGCTCATTGGGACCTTCAATGCTGGAGAAATGTTTCCGTACCCTTCTCCAGATCTGTGCCTCCATACAATCCTGTCTCGGAGGTCTACAGACAATTCCTTGGACTTCATGGCTGGGTTTGTGCTCTGACATTGACTGTTAACTGTGGGACCTTATATAGACAGGTGTGTGCCTTTGCAAACCACGTCCAATCAACTGAATTTACCACAGGTGGACTCCAATCAAGTTGTAGAAACATCTCAAGGATGATCAGTGGAAACAGGAGGCACCTGGGCTCAATTCTGAGTGTCATGGCAAAGGCTGTGAATACCTATGTACATAGATTTTTTTTTTTTCCGTTTTTTCATTTTTAAAAAATTTGCAAAGATTTCAAACAAACTCCTTTCACGTTGTCATTAGGGGGGATTGTTTGTAGAGTTTTGAGGAAAATAATGCATTTAATCCATTTTGGAATAAGGCTCTAACATAAAATGTGGAAAAAGTGAAGAGCTGTGAATACCTTCAGGAGGCACTATATATTACATTGCCTCATGGGTATTTTATTTTTGATTTTTTTTCACAAAAAAAAAATGTTAACTTTAAACTAGAAGGATACATTTGGTTGGTTTTACACTTTGACTTTGTACCCGGGATAAAAAAAACCCATTTGTAGGCTCTGATGGTCAATGTTCCCAGTCATCCCAGTCTAGCACAGGACTGGATTTCAGTCATTTCAGGATTCAGAATTGGAGCTTCTCTGTTAATGTTGCAAAAATGTAACACAATCACGTTTCCAGTAAATCCTATAAACCGACTAATTCCTTCCAATAAACCAAAGTTTTTGGCAAACGACATCCCAGATGATAGCCAAAGTTCCTCCATGTAGGGGGACTTCAAAGGCCGTCAGAGACAAATAAAGAGGACCCGTGTCACATTATTATGTAACCATTATCATCTGTTTCCACAGGATTACATTTTATGAGATTTTTTTTTATTTCTGTTTATATCCGTACATATTACCAGCAATCACACTGGATTTTGCTATTTGACAGCTTTGCTGCCACATCAGATTGATTCTGATAGGTTTGTGTTTGTAACCTTTTTTTGTCATGTACTTCCTTTTAGTCCATAAGATGGCATCTTAAGTAAGGATGGATGAGATTCAGGTTCACCACTACAATGAGTCCACAGAAAATTCCTGGGTTTTGCTGGGTCTGTGAAGAGATAATGTTCTATACCGGGCTAACTGTACTATACTAGACTTTACTGTACTTTACTGTACTATAGGGTACTATACTGTACAATTTTGGGCAATGCTGTGCTATGTTGTACTACATAGGACTATACTGGTCTATACTGTACTATACATTATTATACCGTGCTATACTGTACTATAGGGTACTATACTGTGCTATACTGTACTGTACTGGACTATACTGTGCTATACTGTTCTATAGGGTACTATACTGTGCTATACTGTACTATAGGGTACTATAATGTGCTATACTGTACTGGACTATACTGTACTATAGGGTACTATACTGTACTGTACTGGACTATACTGTGCTATACTGTACTATAGGGTACTATACTGTGCTATACTGTACTGCACTGGACTATACTGTGCTACATTGTACTATAATGTGCTGTACAGTAATATAGGGTGCTATACTGTTCTAAACTGTACTCTACTAGACTTTACTGTGGTATAGGGTACTATAATGTGGTATACGGTACTATACTGTGCTATACTTTATAGGGTACTATAATGTGTTACAAGGTACTATACTGTGGTATACTGTAGTATAGGATACTATACTGTGCAATAGGGTACTATACTGTGCTATACTGCACTATACGGTACTATACTGTGCTATACTCTACTATTCTGGGCAATGCCGTGTTATGCTCCACTATAGAGGGCTATACTGGGCTTTACTGTACTATACAGTATTATACTGTGCTATACTGCACTATAGGGTACTATACTGTAGAGTACAGCACCTGGCCGTCTCCCAGGGGCATACGTGTGAACTGTTACTTGCACGCATCGCACATTGTTAAAGGCTGTACTTTATGCCTGCCAGCAATGTTAAACCTCACTAAGGTTTACTGCTTGCTTTTTGTGATGCCGGATACCTCAGCACTATTGTCCTGATGGTCTTTCCTCCTTCTGTTACGCAACGTATGCGGGCCCCTGCTTGAGGATATAAAAGATACAAAAGATTTACATACTTTCCACCACAGGGATTTTTATCCGAGGCCTACCAAATCAAAGACAGTGAGACTTGTTCTCTGTTTCTCTTTTGTTACGCCTTTGAAATTTGATTGTGTCCTGAAGAAGCCTCACGACGAAACGCGTAGACGCACACGGGCTCACTGTACCAATTGTATCAGCTTCCATGTTTTTTATCTTTTTGAACATAGTGTTTATATATTGCAAATTTTTTCAATAAATATTTTCAATTTAATTTCTCCACCTCTCCTTTGTTTCCATGCCTACAAAGTCCGGTTTTTGGCTACTTTTATAGTATCCTCTTTTTTGCGTTACTATACTGTACTATACTATACTATTTTGGGCAATGCTGTACTATGCTGTGCTATAAAGGGCTATACTGTACTATACAGTATTATACTGTGATATAATGCACTATAGCGTACTATGCTGTGCTATAATGTACTGTACTGGACTATACTGTGATATGCAGCACTATAGGGTACTATACTGTACTATAATGTGGCTATACTGTAATATAGGGTACTATACTGTTCTATACTGTACTGGACTTTACTGTGCTATACTGTAGTATAGGGTACTATACTGTGCTATACTGTGGTATAGGGTGCTATACTGTGCTATAGGGTACTATACTGTACTATACAGTATTATACTGTGCTATACTGCATTATAGGGTACTATACTGTGCTATACTGTACTATTCTTGGCAATACTGTGTTATGCTGTTCTATAGAGGGCTATACTGGGCTCTACTATGCTATACTGAGCTATACAGTACTATACTGTGTTATACTGTGCTATACTGCACTACAGGGTACTATAATGTGCTATACTTTGTTATACTGTGCTATACTGCACTATAGGGTACTATACTGTGCTATACTGCACTATAGGGTACTATACTGGGCTATACTGCACTATAGGGTTCTATACTGCACTATAGGGTACTATACTGTGCTATACTGTACTATTCTGGGCAATGCTGTGTTATGATGTACTATAGAGGGCTATACTGTATTATACAGTATTATACTGTGCTATACTGTACTGAGCTATAACATGCTTTACAGCACTATAGGGTGCTATGCTCTTTTATACTGTACTATACTGTGCCGTACTGTAATATAGGGCACTATACTGTTCCATACTGTACTGGACTTTACTGTGCTATGCTGTAGTATAGGACACTATACTGTTCTATACTGTAGTATAGGATACTATATTGTGCTACAGGGTAATATATTGTGCTATACTGTGCTGTACAGGGCTACATTGTACTATACTGGGCAATACTGTGCTACACCGTACTATAGAGCATATATTGGGCTATACTGTGCTATACTGGGCAATGCTATACTGTACTATAGAGAGCTATACTGTGCTACGGAGTACTATATTGTGCTATACTGTAGTATACTGTACTATACTGGGCCATACTGTGCTATAATGTACTATACTGTACTATACTGTGTTACACTGGGATTTAATGTTCTATATGGTACTATGCTATGCTATTCTGTACTATATGGTACTATACTGTGCTTTACTGTGTTGAACTGTGGATTTTATTGGTGGGCTACACTTGCCCAGCTACAGCCCTCCACCACTAAGTGCAGTTTTTAGATGCCTTGTTGCTAAGACGTTGCTATGACACTCCCAGCTGTAACCCAAGGGGGTTTAATTTGGGGAAAGAGCTCACTCCTGTGATGGTGGAGGGGGGGGGGGGCTGTAACAGCTGTGAGTGTTTTAACAACGTCCTAGCAACAAGGCAGGAACCCCTTTCCTGCCTTGCTGCCATCTCTAGGAGTTGTTTTTTTTAACCAGGCTTCGGAAGGTACATAAAGGACTTTCACCTATAGTAAGGACATTATCCAACTTTAGTGAAAGTTGCACAGTTTGTCTACAGACACCTCTTACCTGTATTTTGGTGAACTTACCTTTAAAGTATTTACTGTCAACAGGTTTATTTCCATTTTAAATTTTAGCAACGAGCAGATTTTAGGAAAAAAAAAAGTAATTTGAATGGCTATGGCTTTGAAGGCCTTAAACTACATCTGAAGGTTAAGGCGTCATGATGACTTGGTTAGGACTTTACATTTAGGGGGAGGGTTAGAAAAAAAAAAGAATTTTTAATGGTTAAATTGGGACACTCGGTTTTGCCAGACAGTTATTCCCTATGGGGACCAGTAACACGCGTTCCCTCAGACCGACCCCGTAAAAAATAGTTCTTTAACTGTTTCACCCAATGTGAATTTATTATCTGTTGGGAAAACTTCATCTTCAAGGCACCCACATCATTTCTGTCCTTTTCTTGTGTACGGATGTCACACCTTACTGAAAATTCCATCATTACTGCTCAATAGAAGGTTAAAGATAAATGGCTGTGTAGGATCTTTTGTCACATATATCTTTCACAAGAAACGTCTTCTGTAAAGATTTTCCTCTATTTCAGGAAGATGTCAAATAAAAACCATTACACTCCGCGTCATGCCTACATTCATACTCAACCAGGTGTTTGCGGTGCTTTGAAGACAGGAGTTGTCCAATATCTCATTCCAACACGTATTCCTAAATATGTGATATGGGATGGATTGAGACATATGAAGACATTCTGTTCTAAGGAGGCTTTACTGTGCTACGCAATGATTCAGTTTGAGGGCTTTTTTGATTAATTCAGTCCTTTCTCATCATAGCCTGTCTCGTTGGGTCCCAAACTCTTCTCCATGGAAGCCATGGTTTCCATATTGATGAAGGCCAAGAAGCTTCAACCAACTGTATGCAGTCTCTGCTATGAACTGATCAAGATGGAGGGCCTTTTATTCCTTTCTTCTCTTTCCACCCTGATTTATATGGTTATACTGTCTCGTTGGGTCCCAAGCTCTTCTCCGTGGAAGCCGTGGTTTCCAGAATGGTAAAGACCAAGGTGCCTAAAACAGCTGTATGCAGTCTGTGTTATGAACTGGTATGGATGGTATGGATGGAGGGCTTTTCATTCCTTAAAGTGGTTGTATACCCCCACTGCGGAAGTTGTACCTATAGGTAAGCCTAAAATAAGGCACGCTTATTTTACGGTGTGCAGTGCAATGCTGTCTCCCAGGGGCACGCTGGAGTATTTGTATCCTGAATATGCAGCGATGGGATTATATTGAGCCTTCATGTCAGGGGATGTTATACACAACATCCAATGCAGGTGATCAGATCGCTGGGCTGCACCAAGGAATCAGGGACAAACGAGTAAATAAAGAAAGTATGTTTATTATTAATGATAAAGATACATGTGAAAACAAGACAGCAAACCAAAAACAAGAAAATGGTGAAAACACAGCAAACCCCCAAACCCACCTAACTATCTATCTAACTAATATAATACACAAGCAAGGAAACCAACATGAAATAAAATATAAGGCATGGGCCAAAGCGACAAGGGAACAGAAACCAGGAATAATGAAGCAGACCAAGAAGCAGGGAACAGGAAACAGGGTTCAAGGTCAGGATACACAAATGGGGTTCAGGAACAAACAGGAACAGGCTGGAACAAGAGCAGGTACTGGCAGGGACAAGGGCTTAGCAGAGGAATACTGAAGCACTGGAGGTTAGTTCAGGGCGGGTTTATATAGTCCAGCAAAACCATGACAGGTGTGCTTGATGGCAAGTCTGCAGTCCAGGCAGGGAGACCCCCGCTGGTGGCCACTGGAATTACACCCTTTTGGTGCTGAATGTAATAGTGCCACCAGCAGGAGAAACCGGAGATGACACCGTTCCTGACAGTTCCCCCTCCTAAAGGAGTGGCCTCCGGACACTCCATTCAGCCCTGGGAACGACAGTCCGGGTGGGTGCAGAAACACCTTAAAATGTTTCCCTACTGAGTCTGCGGACTTCTTCGCACTTCCAAGGCCAGAGTCTTTTAGTTCACTGGGGGACGTGCCATCAGAGTCTGAAAATAGGACACGTACCCCACCACCCGGGTCAGGAAGTTTGGATCTGGAAATGAAAATTAGCAGGGTAACAAGAAAGAAACCATTGGAGGCAGACCACACAGGAGTATTACATTTAAGCCAGGCGACAGACAGGATTGACCCAGCGGCAAGATGGCCATCAGTCAGGAACAGTTTTAGCAGGCACCATGTCATCAGGCTGAGCAGAAAGCAGAGGTACATCACGCTGGGCAGTGGCACATCCGCATCAAGCTGGGCAGCAGGCAAAAGCACATTGAGCTGGGCAGCAGGCAAAAGCACATCGAGCTGGGCAGCAGGCAAAAGCACATCGAGCTGGGCAGCAGGCAAAAGCACATCGAGCTGGGCAGCAGGCAAAAGCACATCGAGCTGGGCAGCAGGCAAAAGCACATCGAGCTGGGCAGCGGGCTCATCAAGCTGGAGAGCAGGCACTGGTACTTCCGGCTGGAACACTGGCACCTCAGACTGGAACACTGGCACCGAGACATCAGGCTGGAGGGCTGGCACCGAGACATCCGACAAGGCGGCAGGTACTGGAACTTCAGACTGGGCAGTAGGCCCATCAGGCAGAACAGCAGGTGCTGGCACATCGGACTGGATAGCAGGTACTGGAACTTCAAACCGGGCAGCCGGTATTGGAACTTTAGACTGGGCAGCAAGCACAGACACTGGCACATCAGGCAGAACAGCAGGTGCTGGAACAACAGGCAGGACAGCAGGTGCATCGGACTGGATAGTCGGTACTGGAACTTCAGACTGGGCCGTGGGCACAGGCGCTGGCACGTCAGGCAGAACAGCAGATACTGGCACAACAGGCAGAACAGCAGATACATCGGACTGGATAGCAGGTACTGGAACTTCAAACCGGGCAGCTGGTACTGGAACTTCAGACTGGACAGTGGGCACAGGTGCTGGCACATCAGGCAGAACAGCAGGTACTGGCACAGCAGGCTGAACAGCAGGTACATCGGACTGGATAGCAGGTACTGGAACTTCAAACCGGGCAGCGGGTACTGGAACTTCAGACTGGTCAGTGGGCACAGGTGCTGGCACATCAGGCAGAACAGCAGGTACTGGCACAACAGGCTGAACAGCAGGTACATCGGACTGGATAGCAGGTACTGGAACTCCAAACCGGGCAGCTGGTACTGGAAGTTCAGACTGAACAGTGGGCACAGGTGCTGGCACATCAGGCAGAACAGCAGGTACTGGCACAACAGTCTGAAAAGCAGGTGCATCGGACTGGATAGCAGGTACTGGAACTTCAAACTGGGCAGCTGGTACTGGAACTTCAGACTGGACAGTGGGCACAGGTGCTGGCACATCAGGCAGAACAGCAGGTACTGGCACAACAGGCACATCGGAATGGATAGCAGGTACTGGAACTGCAAACCGGGCAGCTGGTACTGGAACTGCAGACTGGACAGTGGGCACAGGTGCTGGCACATCAGGCAGAACAGCAGGTACTGGCACAACAGGCTGAACAGCAGGTACATCGGACTGGATAGCAGGTACTGGAACTCCAAACTGGGCAGCTGGTACTGGAACTTCAGACTGGACAGTGGGCACAGGTGCTGGCACATCAGGCAGAACAGCAGGTACTGGCACAACAGTCTGAACAGCAGGTGCATCGGACTGGATAGCAGGTACTGGAACTTCAAACCGGGCAGCTGGTACTGGAACTTCAGATTGGACAGTGGGCACAGGTGCTGGCACATCAGGCAGAACAGCAGGTACTGGCACAACAGGCTGAACAGCAGGTACATCGGACTGGATAGCAGGTACTGGAACTTCAAACCGGGCAGCTGGTACTGGAACTTCAGACTGGACAGTGGGCACAGGTGCTGGCACATCAGGCTGGAACAGATCAGCTGGTGGGGAGGCAGGATTGGATACTGGCATGATGGTATGGGTTGGAAAAAACTTCCGCTTCTTTTTGCTTTTAGCCACTGGGGATCTATAAGTGGGTACAGGGCTGTAGGTAGGGAATGCAGCTGGTAGAAGCGAAGAGTGAAAGGATGGCAAGACAGAGGGAGTAGGTTTTGAAGGGAGATTTAGTGGAGCTGATGAAGGCAGTTGAGAAGCAGCAGGGGAGTTAAAGGCAGGGTAGGTGCAACAGGAGGAAACAGGGTACTGGTATTTCATTGGTAGAAAGGTATATTGGGAGCTAACAGAAGCTGAATGCAACAGACTTGACCAGGCCTGTATTAATGATTGCACTGAATCAGGTTTGCACTTGGCTTGTCTGACCAGAGACTGCACTGATTCAATGCATTTTGCAAGCACCTGCTGAGGACAAGCTGAATAGTGTTCAAAAAAGAATGCTGAGTCATCCTCCAACAGCCAAACTAAAGATTCTACCTGAGCTGCACTAAAAGGGGGTGTATAGTCATCACCTCCCTCAGCGACATTAGACAGGGCCAACTCAGTACAGATCCAAATTAATGGTTGCACATCTTCAAACAAAAAACTGCCTTGCTCAATAAAAACATGAGCTAGGCGGATGCCTTCTAACAACTGTTCCCTAGTGTATGCAGCCAATGTCTGATAACAAAGGTCTCTGTCATCAGTTGCCAAGAGCGATAAATACAAAATACTTTCAAAATCCATATGTCAACAATAGCTGGGACTCAGGTCCCAATTCCCAGGTGCAACCGATCTGATTGTATGGCTTCAGTATTCTGTCAGGGGATGTTATACACAACATCCAATGCAGGTGATCAGATCGCTGGGCTGCACCAAGGAATCAGGGACAAACGAGTAAATAAAGAAAGTATGTTTATTATTAATGATAAAGATACATGTGAAAACAAGACAGCAAACCAAAAACAAGAAAATGGTGAAAACACAGCAAACCCCCAAACCCACCTAACTATCTATCTAACTAATATAATACACAAGCAAGGAAACCAACATGAAATAAAATATAAGGCATGGGCCAAAGCGACAAGGGAACAGAAACCAGGAATAATGAAGCAGACCAAGAAGCAGGGAACAGGAAACAGGGTTCAAGGTCAGGATACACAAATGGGGTTCAGGAACAAACAGGAACAGGCTGGAACAAGAGCAGGTACTGGCAGGGACAAGGGCTTAGCAGAGGAATACTGAAGCACTGGAGGTTAGTTCAGGGCGGGTTTATATAGTCCAGCAAAACCATGACAGGTGTGCTTGATGGCAAGTCTGCAGTCCAGGCAGGGAGACCCCCGCTGGTGGCCACTGGAATTACACCCTTTTGGTGCTGAATGTAATAGTGCCACCAGCAGGAGAAACCGGAGATGACACCGTTCCTGACACTTCAGCATTGCTGATACTAAATCCTGGATCTAATTTGTGCATCCAGTGTTGGCCTTCCTCCCTCTAATGGCTGTTCCCATAATTAGTAACACTATCTACATGCCCCTGGTGAGATATTTAGCTATATCCAATATACTTTCTAACTGCTGATTGAACTTTCTCATCCTACCGTGACTTGCATGTTTTTGCATTTCAATTTTAAGATAGAGACATATTTCCTTCTCTGTCTCATCTGTGAACCTTGGCCGTGTCCTGAGGAAGCCTAGCGGCGAAACGCGTAGATATACAAGGGCTCACTGCACAATAATCATAGATGCTATATGTTACAACTGTCATTTTTGTTTTTAGATATTTGTATTTTTCAATAAATGTATATTTTTTTATACTGCTATATCTTCTCCACTGTTTCTTAGCCTAAAAAGTCTGCCTCCCTGGTAATACTCAGTACTACCTTATTTTGTATCCTCAATTAGTTATAATGGCATCTGACATCTTTACTGCAGGATATAAGGACACCTCTAGTACACCATCTGTCATCAAAAAGGGCCCCAATGTGAGCCAGCAGAAGGCCCATCCTAAAGACCTAAAGGCCCATCCTCTATTACTAGTTCACAGTCCCCTTTTTCTTCTCTTGTTTTTTAAGCTGCTTTAATGCTGACCGTGCTCACTCAACCAGCCTGGGCCTAGCACAGCCACCATTAGAGCCCGTGGGCAATCTAGCCTTGTCATTTGCTGAATAGATTTTCACATGATGCCTGTTAGATGTTCTGCATGGTATTCCTACTGTTAATGCTGATTTGGGGCTAGGGCGCCGTTTATGTCCACCCTCCTTCTCCTGCTTGTTAATTTTCTTAATTTTCCAGTGTGCAGAAATTTTAACTGTGGCTGTTGTTGGTGTGTCCTTACTTATCAATCATCCTTCTAAACAATAACTTATATGTTCACTTTTGCTCATAGTCTTGTTGCCTTACTTGAGAATAAGCACTGGTGATAAGGTATTTCTGTGAGTATTTACTCCTTTATCTAAACTCCCTGGTGTGTCAGAAGGGTTGAGACCTGTGAAAGAGTTTTGGCAGAAAACAGAGGACCTGATTATATCAGTGACTTCTTCAGGGGTAGTGCTACAATTGCAAGCTGTCCAAGTTCAGAGGCACCAAAACAGACCTAAACTATATAATGCAATCCGCCATATTTTATAGCTTGGGATACAACTTTTATGTTTATTTGCAGTCAATGGCATCCCTGGGGGGGGGCAGAGGGGACCCTGACACCCCCAACATTATGCTGTGCCCCACCATGTGCCCCCCCAATTAAAATTTTTTTTTTTTTTTTACAAAAAGACAATGTCTAAGAGGGAGAGCGGCCCCAGTCAGCTCCTGCGGGTGATTTCTCTCCCCCCTCCCTCTGCTCGCAGACACTGCATAATGCGAGCTCTCATACAACCACGGCCGCCCAATCTGCTCCTTCCCCTGCATCCTCATTGGCAGGGAGAAGAGTGAGTTGCAGGAAGGACTCCACCAGGACTCTCAGTTACTGAAAAAACAGACTGGTTTCTCCCGTCCTTAGGACAGGAGAACCAGCCTGTAATTTCCAAGAGATGCCAGACCAGCGCTGTCAATAGCAGGGGCAGGACAGCAAGAGGAGGCTGGGGAACCCCACAGTGGCAGAACACCAGGGCCCGGGGGCAAGACAACCTTTGCAACCCTGATAGTTCTCCCACTGCTTTGGACCCTTATATTTTCTTGGTATGCTGGTGACATATATCTCTTGTTTTCTGCCACCCTGCGGGGGCCCCAATACAGTAGGAAGGGAGCTCACTGCAGAACATGAAAGCTGGAGACGTCACTGTATGCAGTGTTTGCCTTTGGCCAAGCATAACTTCAGCCCAAACTCCCCATATGAGATAACAGGCATGGTCCTAAACCAGACTGTCTGTTAATGGAACGACAAGCGATCCCCCGCCGCACAATAGACTATCTACTCTGGAGCTCCTCCAAACTCAGACGCCCGATCTTAGCCCCCACCCTCTCCCACTCTTTGGCCCTTTCTGACCGCATGCATAAACAGCCCTCTCTGATATTGACACTCCGACCCTTAACTCACTTATTTCACAACCCCGATTTCCCCCCGGGTTTAGATATTCTCACCTTTAAATGGTGTTTTAATAAGGGCATGTTTAGAATAGGATATTTCTTTAATTTGATGGGCCGCCTCTCTACAAGTTATTGCATAAGCAAACTCGAAATGCCCACATCGAAATGGTTCAGATTAACTCAAATAACACATTATCTACACTCTATATGGCCCAATAAACCCGATCCTCCTAAGATTACAGAATATGAAACCTGGTGCTCCAATATTATGGATCAGGGGGGTGATATGTCCATTATTTACTCCTCCCTAGCAAAGGTCTTGAACAAACCACCCTATGCCCGAACCTGGGAGGATGATATCAAGGAAGAGTGGGACCTCGAAAAATGGTACTATTACTTCCAACATTGCTTTAAGGGAATATTGAACATCTCCTTGATTGA
The DNA here is from genome assembly GCA_037952925.1 of Lithobates clamitans. NCBI lineage: Eukaryota > Metazoa > Chordata > Amphibia > Anura > Ranidae > Lithobates > Lithobates clamitans. The sequence goes on from JBBGZY010001152.1 coordinate 131,095, forward strand.
GGCTAATGTCAAAATCTTCACTCGTTGGTACCGAGTTCCCTCTCTACTTGCTTAAATCTACCCGATGCCTCCCCACTGCGCTTTAGAGGTTGCAATCATCTGGGCACATTGTTCCACACATGGTGGACCTGTCCTCAAATTCAGGGTTTTTGGAACAAATTTTTCTCTCTAATACATAAGGTAACAGGCTCTCCTATTCCCCAAAACCCCGAAATAGCGCTCCTTAATCACAAGGTGGAGAAGCTTTCTAAGTACACACAAGCATTATTCTTTCTCATGCTTCTAGGAGCCAAAATTACCATAGCAAGATTTTGGAAAAAGACTACTATCCCGCTTTCAGCTGTTAAACACAAGATCTCCTGGATCATGGCCCAGGAGAAAATGGTAAGCACTTTCCAAGATAGAGTTCACATCTTTGAATTAATTTGGGAACCCTGGGCCAATTACTCCCACATACCCCTGTATCTGGGTGCCATCGCTACACAATTGGACCAAATCTAGATGACCCTCTTGCTCTCTTCCCCCAAACTGTGTCCTTTTTCCAATATTCCCCTCTCGTCATTCTGTCAATTTCTTACTCTTTCCTCTTTCTCCAACTCTAATGCTGCATACACACGGTCGGAATTTCCGTCAAAAAAGTGTGATGGGAGCTTTTGGTTGGATATTCCGACCGTGTGTATGCTCCACCCAACTTTTTCAGTCTGAATTTCCGCCAGCAAAAGATTGAGAGCTGGTTCTCTATTTTTCCGGCGGAAAAAGTTCTTGACGGAAATTCCGTTCGTCTGTATGCAATTCCGACGCGCAAAAAAAACCACGCATGCTCGGAAACAATTCGACGCATGCTTGGAAGCACTGAACTTCATTTTCTCGTAGTGTTGTACGTCACCGTGTTCTTGACGGTCGAAAGTTCAGAGAACTTTTGTGTGACCGTTGTGTATGCAAGCCAAGCTTGAGCGGGATTCCGTCGGAAAAAAAACATCCAAGATTTTTCCGACGGAAATTCCGCTTGTGTGTATGGGGCATTATAGCTTTATGTGATCTGCAAGACATAACAAGCCAAAGACTAAGCTTCTGAAATCAGTAAGTAAATAGATTTCCGAACTCAATGCCCATTATATCCAGAACCCCTATTCGTATTGATACCATGATCCTACTTTGTTCTTCTTCTGGGCAACATCTCAGTTCACGGATTGTGCTTACTCTAGTGGTAAACTATGTTAATAGGTTTTATGTTTTCTAGGGGCATTTACTTTCCTACTGCCTATATGGACTTATATTATTAACATGGCCTGTAAGGGTTTTTTTTTCATTGCTTGTTCCAAAATACCGACAAAACCATATTAACTAATGGGTTGTTCATACACCCTCAAACTAGCTAATTCGCACTTATGTTTTGCTAGCCTTGGTCTGGGTAGGCCTGTTTAAAATAGATAACAGTTCCATGTTGTCAGTGTCTTCCTGTCCACAGCGTGATCCCTTTGGGGTGGCGGGAGGAACGTCCGACATCATCACTTCCTTTATCTCATTAGGTGATGTTCTGGCTACTCAACCGACCCTCTGATTTCTCCTAATAAATCTCTGAATTTTAACAGGGTTTTTGTCATTATTGCCTTATCAGACCGTAAGGTCTTCTAGGATAAGAATGTTTTTCTCTTTTATGTTTTTTTTTTCTAATGTTCACGGAGCACAAACTTCTGTATTTCTACATGCTAATACGCTCTTTTGCTAAATTCCTCCAGGCCATGTTGGCCAATATTTTGTCCGTTTGTATTTTCCTTATGACATAATCAATAATAATTATTGAAAGAGGATAACAGGCAGCAAAGGAGCAAAAGAGGGTTGTGAGTGCCTGGAGGGTTTCAGAAGAAGATCTAGCAGTAGTTTGTTCTACTTTTCATAACATATGGGATAATGGTTTTCCGAATGACAGATTCCATACCTGTAATTCCATTTGATCTGTATCAGGCTTACCTTATGAAGGGCCCCATTGTGCTAAAGTTCTGTTTGACCAATAAACTCGGATTGTGTTCTTAGTGTAATGAACTGAGTGATTTCAAATTCCTTCCTTATGACATAATCAATAATAATTATTGAAAGAGGATAACAGGCAGCAAAGGAGCAAAAGAGGGTTGTGAGTGCCTGGAGGGTTTCAGAAGAAGATCTAGCAGTAGTTTGTTCTACTTTTCATAACATATGGGATAATGGTTTTCCGAATGACAGATTCCATACCTGTAATTCCATTTGATCTGTATCAGGCTTACCTTATGAAGGGCCCCATTGTGCTAAAGTTCTGTTTGACCAATAAACTCGGATTGTGTTCTTAGTGTAATGAACTGAGTGATTTCAAATTCCTTCCTTATGACATAATCAATAATAATTATTGAAAGAGGATAACAGGCAGCAAAGGAGCAAAAGAGGGTTGTGAGTGCCTGGAGGGTTTCAGAAGAAGATCACCTTGAATCCAGAAAATCAGTGTGGTGCAGCCAAGAAGCACTAGATGGGTTAACACAGCTGGATCATAGTGATGTAATGCGTTAGTGGGCCCTTTTGGGGTTAGAAACCCCATCTAAACAATTTAGCTTCTTGCCCCTTGGGTGTCACTCATGTAAGACATGTACAGTGCCTTAAAAAAGTATTCATACCCCTTAAAACTTTCCACATTTTGTCATGTTACAACCAAAAACGTAAATGTATTTTATTGGGATTTTATGTGATAGACCAACACAAAGTGGCACATCATTGTGAAGTGGAAGGAAAATGATAAATAGTTTTTCAAATGTTTTACAAATAAATATGTGAAAAAATGTGGGGGGCATTTGTATTCAGCCCCCTTTACTCTGATACCCCTAACTAAAATCTAGTGGAGCCAATTGTCTTCAGAAGTCATCTAATTAGTAAATAGAGTCCTCCTGTGTATAATTTAATCTCAGTATACATACAGCTGTTCTGTGAAGCCCTCGGAGGTTTGGTATGCCATGTACACAAGGGCAGACTTTCCGACCGGACTAATCCCCCGAAACGAATCCGTCGGACAATCCGATCGTGTGTGGGCTTCATCGGACCTTCAGCTGACTTTTTCTGTCAAAAATCAGACAGACTTTAGATTTAGAACATGTTTCAAATCTTTCCAACGGACTCGAGAGCCTGGATCAGAGACTGAGTAGTGTCAGGAGTGAGTTGGTGGAAGGAAGCCAAACCATTCTGGGGACTGAGTACCTGATCCTGCTATACAGAGGACAAGTGACTATGGGGTGGTTTATCTCACAAGCAAGTGCAGTGCAGCCAGGAGTTGTGCAAGACCGGCAGGAGCATGCCATACTGCTAAAGTGTGCTCAGTACAACCAGGAGTTGTGTAAGACAGCTAGGAGTTGTACCAGTCAGCCAAGAGAATACAGTGCAGCCTAAGGTTGTACAACACAGCCTGCATTTTGTACAGAGCAGTAAGAAGCCTAGCAGGCCTCAAGTTCTAAAGTTTTACAGTTGGCTCTATCCAAATTTATTTTCCCAATAAAACCCCAAAAGAAACCCCTACACTGATTCTTGAGCCAATAGAAGAATGCTGAAAATGTGTGTGCCTGGCTGTACATGCTATGAGTGTGGGGGGCCCAAATGACCAGTATCTCCTGGCTGGGCCTCTCCCAGTGCTGCCAGTGTGTGTGGGAAAAGAGCGAGACTGCCTGCAGGTGTAAGAGGGTGGTTAGGTGGACCCAAGTTCTGATTAAGCCAAGCTGGACCTATCCAAGTATGTCCAGTGTGTGTGGGAAAAGAGCAGGACTGTCTGAAGGTGTAAACTGGTGGTTACGTGGACCCAAGTTCCGATTAATCCAGGTTGGACTTCTCCCAGTGCTTCCAGTGTGTGTGGGAAAAGAGTAGGACTGTCTGCAGCTGTAAGTGGGTTCTTAGGTGGACCCAAGTTCCGATTAAGCCCAGCTGGACCTCTCCTAGTGCTTCCAGTGTGTGTGGGAAAAGAGCAAGTCTGTCTGAAAATGTAAGCTGGTGGTTAGGTGGACCCGAGCTCCGATTAAGCCTGCGGGAGGTAGCGCTATACTATTACTGTTCCATAGTAAAGCTGGCGCCCCTTTTAGAGGAACCTACTTGGACTTGTTTATTCCATGCCAATGGGGTATTACTCTTGGGCATTGATCTATGTGTGTGGGAAAAGAGCAGGCCTGTCTACAGGAGTAAGCTGGTGATTAGGTTGACTCAAGTTCCAATTAAGCCAGGCTGGACCTCTCCCAGTGCTTCCAGTGTGTGGGAAAAGAGTGGGACTGTCTGCAGATGTATGTGGGTGGTTAGGTGGACCCATGTTCCAATTAAGGCAGGCTGGGCCTCTCCCAGTGCTGCCAGTGTGTGTGGGAAAAGAGCGAGACTGCCTGCAGGTGTAAGAGGGTGGTTAGGTGGACCCAAGTTCTGATTAAGCCAAGCTGGACCTATCCAAGTACGTCCAGTGTGTGTGGGAAAAGAGCAGGACTGTCTGAAGGTGTAAACTGGTGGTTAGGTGGACCCAAGTTCCGATTAATCCAGGTTGGACTTCTCCCAGTGCTTCCAGTGTGTGTGGGAAAAGAGTAGGACTGTCTGCAGCTGTAAGTGGGTTCTTAGGTGGACCCAAGTTCCGATTAAGCCCAGCTGGACCTCTCCTAGTGCTTCCAGTGTGTGTGGGAAAAGAGCAAGACTGTCTGAAAATGTAAGCTGGTGGTTAGGTGGACCCGAGTTCCGATTAAGCCATGCTGGACCTCTCCCAGTGCTTCCAGTGTGTGTTGGAAAAAAGCGGGACTGCCTGCAGGTGTAAGTGGGTGGTTAGGTGGACCCAAAATCTGATTAAGCCAAGCTGGACCTATCCAAGTACTTCCAGTATGTGTGGGAAAAGAGCAGGACTGTCTGAAGGTGTAAGCTGGTGGTTAGGTGGACCCAAGTTCTGATTAAGCCCAGCTGGACCTCTCCCAGTGCTTCCAGTGTGTATGGGAAAAGAGCAGGTCTGTCTGACGGTGTAAGCTGGTGGTTAGGTGGATCCAAGTTCCGATGAATGCAGGCTGGACCTTTCCCAGTGCTTCCACTGTGTGTGGGAAAAGAGAAGGACTCTCTGCAGGTGTAAGCTGGTATTTAGGTGGACTCAAGTTCCAATTAAGCCAAGCTGATCCTCTTCCAGTGCTTCCAGTGTGTGTGAGAAAAGAGCAGGACTGTCTGCAGGTGCAAGCTGGTGGTTAGGTGGACCCAAGTTCCAGTTAAGGCAGGATGAACCTCTCCCAGTGCTTCCACTGTGTTTGGGAAACAAGAAGGACTGTCTGCAGGTGTAAGCTGGTAGTTAGGTGGACCCATGTTCCAATTAAGCCAAGCTGGACCTCTCCCAGTGCTTCCAGGGGATGACTTCTGTGTTACTGCCTCAGTACTTACAAATACTTTGGGGGAGCCCAAACAAGGGAACTGCGGGGAATCAAAAGGAAAGCCCAGATCAAGTTCCGAAAGAGTTGTCATCCATGCAAGAGCTTCCAATTACATACCAGTGATGGTGCAGAATAGTGGTCAGCAAGAGGCCGAGTTCCATATTGACTGGGTTAGGAAGCACAGGACCTAGTTGACAGTTGAAGAGTCATGTTCAACGTGGGCACAATTAAAAAAATGTTGATGTCCCCATAGCAAATCCTCACTTTTCAAGTTCAGCCTGCTCGTCTGGAAGTGCTCCGTACAATAACGATTAGTAAAAATACGTGAAGTTCATGTCAAAAGTACATGACATTCCTCCAGAAAAAAAACGCGTAGCAGTAGTCTGTTCTACTTTTCATAACATATGGGATAATGGTTTTCCGAATGACAGATTCCATACCTGTAATTCCATTTGATCTGTATCAGGCTTACCTTATGAAGGGCCCCATTGTACTAAAGTTCTGTTTGACCAATAAACTCGGATTGTGTTCTTGAACTGAGTGATTTTGAAATTCCTTCTGCTAGGTACTGAGCAATGTGGGAATTCTAAAAGCAATTTTTAGAGCTTCCAAGTTCTGATTAAGCCAGGCTGGACCTCTCCCAGTGCTTCCAGTGTGAGTGGGAAAAGAGCAGGTCTGTCTGACGGTGTAAGCTGGTGGTTAGGTGGATCCAAGTTCCGATTAAGGCAGGCTGGACCTTTCCCAGTGCTTCCACTGTGTGTGGGAAAAGAGAAGGACTCTCTGCAGGTGTAAGCTGGTGGTTAGGTGGACCCAAGTTCCAATTAAGCCAAGCTGGACCTCACCCAGTGCTTCCAGTGTGTGTGAGATAAGAGCGGGGACTGTCTGCAGGTGCAAGCTGGTAGTAAGGTGGACCCAAGTTCCAGTTAAGGCAGGGTGGACCTCTCCCAGTGCTTCCACTGTGTTTGGGAAATGAGAAGGTCTGCTGCAGGTGTAAGCTGGTAGTTAGGTGGACCCATGTTCCAATT
>JBBGZY010001152.1:142500-395000 GCA_037952925.1 Lithobates clamitans
ACAAAGAGTGACAAATTTAAGGGGGTCTGAATACTTTCTGTCCCCACTGTACATACAGTATGTGTGCCTGTGTATATATATATATATATATATATATATATATATATATATATATATATATATATATACAGTATCTCACAAAAGTGAGTACACCCCTCACATTTTTGTAAATCTTTTCTTCCATCTTTTCATGTGACAACACTGAAGAAATGACACTTTGCTACAATGTAAAGTAGTGAGTGTACAGCTTGTATAACAGTGTAAATTTGCTGTCCCCTCAAAATAACTCAACACACAGCCATTAATGTCTAAACCGCTGGCAACAAATGTGAGTACACCCCTAAGTGAAAATGTCCAAATTGGGCCCAATTAGCCATTTTCCCTCCCCGGTGTCATGTGACTCGTTAGTGTTACAAGGTCTCAGGTGTGAATGGGGAGCAGGTGTGCTAAATTTGGTGTTATCGCTCTCACTCTCTCATACTGGTCACTGGAAGTTCAACATGGCACCTCATGGCAAAGAACTCTCTGAGGATCTGAAAAAAAGAATTGTTGCTCTACATAAAGATGGCCTAGGTTATAAGAAGATCACCAAGACCCTGAAACTGAGCTGCAGCACGGTGGCCAAGACCATACAGCGGTATAACAGGACAGGTTCCACTCAGAACAGGCCTCGCCATGGTCCACCAAAGAAGTTGAGTTCACGTGCTCAGCGTCATATCCAGAGGTTGTCTTTGGAAATAGAATAGAGTAATTTGGCAACTAAATTGTATTTGAATTTAACTTGATTTTAATGTTATTAAATATCTGACAGTCCACTAATAGGGGAATTTGTAAACTATGTCTAGGTTTCTCTGTAACAGTGTTCAAAGTGTACATAAAGCATTTTGTTTTTTGTTTTTTGTTTTGTTTTTTAGTTTGGAGGGGTTTGTTTTTTTTTAAGAAAATAGGGAAGGGTTAGACCCTCTGTCAATCTTTTATTGATGTCTGTGTCACCTCTGAGATACCCCAATGTAATGCTTAGGAACCATTGTTATTGAGACAGAAAGAGACGGAGATACCCGAACACTTGACAAGAGATGATAGAAATTTTTCCAATGGGTACCAATAGAAGCCGCATACCAAAGCACTTTATTCTGTTGTCTAAAATTCAAAATTGTAAATCACGTCTATCCTTGCGATCAAACCATCATTGGTGAAATGCCTTAAGAAGTGATGGCCCCTGGGCAAGGACAATATGGATGCACTTGTATTATTCACAGTCGAATTAGGATCTTTGGCGGTAAGAGATTATGGTTTGTAACCTCCTTGGATCAATATGCCTAGATGACAAGCTTTATGAGAGCGAGTGAGGTGCAGGTCTTGAGTGGTGCTACCACTTATAAAGCTTTTAACTACCAGTCCCCCTAGTTATTGTAAACTACAGCCCTGGCCAAAGGTTTTGAGAATGACACAAATACTGATTTTCACAAAGTCTGCTGCTTCAGTTTTGATGATGGCAATTTGCATCTACTACAGAATGTTATGAAGAGTGATCAGATGAATTGAATTTAATTGCAAAGTCCCTCTTTGCCATGAAAATCTACTGAATCCCATAAAAAAAACATTTCCACTGCATTTGTGAAGAAGGCTTCAGGGAAGCCCAAGAAAATCGGCAAGCTCCAGGACCGTCTCCTACAGTTGATTCAGCTGCGGGATCGGGGGGCACCACCAGTGCAGAACTTGCTCAGGAATTGCAGCAGGCAGGTGTGAGGATATCGGCACGCACAGCGAGGAGAAGATTCTTGGAGGATGGCCTGGTGTCAAGAAGGGCAGCAAAGAAGCCACTTCTGTCAAGGAAAAACTTCAGGGACAGACTAATATTCTGCAGAAGGTAGAGGGATTGGACTGCTGGGGACTGGAGTAAAGTCGTTTTTTCTGATGAATCCCTTTTCCGATTGTTTGGGGCATCCAGAAAAATCCTTGTCCGGAGAAGAAAAGGTGAGTGCTACCATCAGTCCTGTGTCATGCCAACAGTAAAGCATCCTGATACCAGTCATGTGTGGGGTTGATTCTCAGCCAAAGGAGTGGGCTCACTCACAATTTTGCCTAAGAACACAGCCATGAATAAAGAATGGTACAAAAACATCCTCCGAGAGCAACTTCTCCCAACCATCCAAGAACAGTTTGGTGAGGAACAATGCCTTTCTCAGCATGATGGAGCACCTTCTCCCAACCATCCAAGAACAGTTTGTTGAGGAACAATGCCTTTCTCAGCATGATGGAGCACCTTCTCCCAACCATCCAAGAACAGTTTGGTGAGGAACAATGCCTTTCTCAGCATGATGGAGAACCTTGCCATAAAGCAAAAGTGATAACTAATTGGCTTGGGGAACAAAACATTGAAATTTTGAGTCCATGGCCAGGATGCTCCCCATACCTTAATCCCATTGAGAACTTGTGGTCAATCCTCAAGAGGCAGGTGAACAAAAAACCCCCACAAGTTCTGACAAACCCCAAGCATTGATTATGGAAGAATGGGCGGCCTTCAGTCAGGATGTGGCCCAGAAGCTGATTGACAGCATGCCAGGGAAAATTGAAGAGGTCTTGAAAAAGAAGGGTCAACATAATACACAAATACTGACTCTTTGCATAAACTTCATGTAATTGTCAATAAAAACCTTTGACACCTATGAAATGTTTGTCATTATACTTCAGTATCCCATAGTAACATCTGACAAAAAAAGATCCAAAAACACTGAAGTAGCAGACTTTGTGAAAATGTATATTTCTGTCATTCTCAAAACTTTTGACCACAGCTGTACAGAACAATTGGCCTCAATGTTGAGGAGATCAGGGGGGGGGGGGGTAAGATAGTTTACGAAGCTTAGCAAAAAGTGACTGGGCAGGGCTGACACCACTCATTCAACTAAAGTTTTGTGTGTTTGTTAGCCCATATGAGAACTTAGTAGCTGATTGCAGATCATTTGGGTATTTTTCTGTGCTCGTGGGTCTTTACGCGGATTAAACGTGGGAAAATGTGCATGTATTGCAGAGATGTACTGAATATGTTTGCACTTTAGGACACCCTGTACACAATAGGGACTCTCGGGGACAGCCACGTTCAATGACCTCATCTTTAGTGAGTCCTAGCAAAAGAAAAAAGAGAAAGTGTGGGACACCCCTAAGAGCATCAGCTTTCATTCTCACCAGTATCAGTATGCATAAAGTCTGCTCACTTGAATACTTGGCTGGGATACACAGTATTGAGCATTACGCCATTAGCATGTCTTTGCGTATTTTTATTTTTTTTTCCAAATATTCTTTATTTATCCAGAAAAATTATCATAAACTTCAAAAGTACAGCTGTAATTTCTCCCAATACTGAGTTGCTAACATCAAATTTAGAGTAAGGGGGAGGGAGGCCCGGAGGAGAGAACGAAGAGGGAGAAAGGTCCAAATGAGCTCTGTAATATTACATAGAGGTGTATATAAAAATAAAAATGCATAAGTATGAAAAATTATTTACATAGCCACAGGGTTGGGTCGAAGAAGGGCAGGAGGTACAGCTGCCCCAGGCGCAGTATAAAATATATATAAGTATGAAAAAAGTATATACATAGCCACAGGGTTGGGTCGAAGGGGGGCAGGAGGGGAAGCTGCCCCAGGTGCAGTATTTTTATATAAGAATAAATATACATAAGTATGAAAAACAGTATATACATAGCCACAGGGTTGGGACAAAGGGGGGCTGGAGGGACCGCTGCCCCAGCTCAGTGTTTTCATATGGGGGGGCATCCAGGAAAATATACCCTGCCTTTTGCCAGTGCTGCAGAGTCACTGCTCCATAATGACCCTTTGGGAATTTGTGCTCATTCACCCAAAAGAGCATTGACTGATGTTGGATGAGAAGACCTGGCTCACCATTGATGTTCCTATTCATCCCATAGGTGTTCAGTAGGGTTCAGTTCAGGGCTCTGTGCAGGACACTGGAGTACCTTCAGACCAAACTGGTCCAACCATGTCTTTATGGAGCTGGTCATCTCATTCTAAAACCATGGCCATTCATATGGAGCTTCTCCCTTCCCACTATGGCCATTGTAATGTAGTTGCCCCCTCTTTGTGGCTATAACCACTTCCACTTTTGGGGAAAGGTTTCCATAAGACTTTGGAGCGTGTCGGTAGGAATTCTTGCCCATTTGTAATGTTGGATGAAAAGACCTGGCTCACAATCAGTGTTCCAATTCGTTCAAGATTTTGAGGGTGTCTGTGGGAATTTGTACCCATTTGTTCAGTAGGGTTCAGGAACCAAAGTGTGGAGTGGGGGTCCAGGCATCCATTCAAGGCAAATGCTACAGCCAAAAGAGAATTTGTAAAGTCAAGTACTGATGTTTGATAAGGAGACCTGGATCACAATCGGCCTTCCAATTCAGCCCAAAGGTGTTCAGTAGAGCTGAGGTCAGAATTCTGTGAAGGAAACTCAAGTTTCTCTACACTATACTGGTCAAACCATGTCTGATGGAGCTGAACATCTCAATCTAAAACCATGGCCCCTATGGCCAATAATATGGAGTCTCCCCTCTTTGTGGCCTTTAACCACCTCCACTCTTGTGGAAAGGTTTCCTTAAGACTTTGGAGTGTGTCTGTAGGAATTTGTGCTCATCTGTGATGTTAGATGAGAAGACCTGGCTCACAATCAGTATTTCAATTCATCCCAAAGAAATTCAGTAGGTTTGAGGTCAAGCCTCTGTGCATGACACTTGAGTTCCCCCACACCAAACTGGTCAAATCATGTCTTTATGGCGTTGGCTTTGGGCAAAGCCATATTGGAACATTAAAGGTCCTTCTCCAATCACAAAATTGGATGCACACTATTGCCTAAGATGTCTTTGTATGATGTCACAGTAACAGTACCCTTCACTGGAAACATCTGCACCCAACAATCAAAACTTATATTTGGCTGTGTACATAATTGTGAGGATTAGGTTTTCCCAAAGGTTTGGCTACATAGTTTATCTCTAATTGTGATGACCATATATTAAAATGACCAAATGGAAGTATGTTTGCCTCTGCATCCTGTAATTCTGCAGACATTGCTTCTTGAAAAAATGGACAAATTTCCAACTTTTCCTCCCAGATTTTAGAACTCTTGTAAAAACTGGTCAAACCATGTCTTTATGGAGCTGAACATCTCATTCCAAAACCATGGTTATTCATATGAAATTTCCCGCCTTTCCCCTATAGCCATTAAAATGGAGTCGTCCCCTCATTGAAGCTATAACCGCCTCCACTCTTGTGAAAAGGTTTCCATAAAGCCTCGTACACACGGTACGATTGTTGGCAGGGGATTGCATGTTGACAGACTGTTGTCCTAAAATCTTACCGTTAGTATGCTCCTTTTGACAATTGTTGTCCAACTTTCGTCCAACAAATGTTGGATGACAGGCTAGTAAATTTTCGTCAGACAACGGTTTGACGTCAGATTTTTGTATGGTCAGTACACAAATACGTCACACAAAAGTTGAAAGTACAAACATGCTTGCTCGGAATCAATGCTCACCAAACACAAAATTAGCAGAAAGGGCCCAAAGGGTGGTGCTCAAGAGCTGAAATTCCTCGTAGTACGTCACTACGTTTGTGTTTGTGGCATGACAATTGTGTACTGTTAGTATGCAAGACAAGATCCTGGCACACGCCCTTTTGACAAAAATCAGACGCTCGGTTGGCCAACAATCGTACCGTGTGTACGAGGCTTTAGACTTTTGAGTGTGTCTGTAGACAGTAGTGGTGCCCATCTGTAATGTTGGAAGAAAGAACCTGGCACACAATCATTGTTCAAATTCATCCCAAATATGTTCAGTAGGGTTGAGATCAGGGTTCTGTGCAGGACACTCGAGTTCCTCCAAACCAACTGGTCAAACCATATCTTTATGGAGTTGGCTTTGGACACAGCCATGCTGGAACATAAAAGGTCCTTCCCCAACCACAAAATTGGAGGCACACAATTACCTAAAATGTCTTTGTATGATGTCACAGTAACAGTACCCTTCACTGGAAACACCTAAACCCAATACTCAAAACATACAGTACTTTTGGCCGCTTAAGTAATTGTGATGGTTAGGTTTTACCAAACTTTTGGGCTACCTAGTGTATCTCTAATTGTAACTGTATATTAAAATGACCAAATGGAAGTATGGTTGCCTGTGCAGCCCTGTAATTCTGCAGACATTCCTTCATGAAAGATTTACCAGTTGCCAACTTCTCCTCCCAGATTTTAGAACTCTTGTAAAAATGGTCAAACCATGTCTTTACGGAGCTGGACATCTCATTCCAAAACCATGGCCATTTATATGGAGTTTTTCCACTCCTCCTACGGTTATTGATATAGAGTCACCCCTCTTTGTGGCTATAACCGCCTCCACTCTTGTGGAAAGGCTTCCATAAAACTTTGGAGTGTATCTGTAGGAATTCGTGCCCATCTGTAATGTTGGATGAGAAGACCTGACTCACAAACGGTGTTCCAATTCAAGACGTTCAATAGGGTTGAGGTCAGATTTCTGTGCAGGACAGTCGAGTTCCTCCAAACCAAACTGGTCAAACCATGTGTTTATGGAGTTGGCTTTGGGCACAGCCATGCTGGAACATAAAAGGTCCTTCCCCAACCACAAAGTTGGAGGCACGCAATTACCTAAAATGTCTTGGTATGATGTCACAGTAACAGTACCCTTCATTGGAAACACCTAAACCCAATACTCAAAACATACTTTTTGGCCATGTAAGTAATTGTGATGACCACCTAGTGTGTCTCTAATTGTAACCATACATTAAAATGGCCCAATGGAGGTATGGTTGCCGCCTGTGCAGCCCTGTAATTCTGCAGACATTCCTTCTCGAAAAAATGGACAAATTCCCACCTTCTCCTCCCAGGTTTTGGAATGGCTTGTAAAACGGCTTGTAAAAAGTGATCCTGCCTCATGTGTGTATAAAGTACATGTGATTTAGTGTGTGCCAATCAATTTTTATAAGCATGGAGCACATTCCTAAAATCTTCAGCTGCCCTGCAAGGAATACATGTCTGTGCTCATTAGGGGACTCTTAAGGGTTACAGACTTGCTTCTGATGTTTCCATGAGGTTCTTAGTCTTAAAAAAAGAATTCTTATTCTTTTTTTTTTTTTGCATTGCAAATGAGTTGTTTGCTGATTAAATTTTTAAGAGGAAATAAAAAACACATTATTTATATCTTTAAAATGTGAAAGGAGCTAAAAATTCCTTCAGGATATACAGTACTGTATAATAAAATATACATCACGGTCTAAAGCGATGACATATTCAGAAATGTAAATAATTCATATAAGGACAAAGGGCAGAGCCGCACAAATATTTTCTATATTTTTTTTTTTTGTAGCCAACGGTGTATCCACAATTGTTGATTTATACCAGATATATTCTAAATATAATCTTATTTATTCGGTCTGCAAACAGCTGTTTTGTGTTCATCAGATCTTGTCAGAGCAAATTATGGAAAGTGCTTCTGCCGCTATGGTCTAGCACTTGGGGAACAACAAAAGTGTACAATAAATAAAGATTTCGATGTTGAGGTAATAATCATCCTGATTACCTTCTGTTTCTAAAAGGTTAAACGTCACATGACTGAAGGATTAGTCATTAAGGGGCCTCTTAGTACCCGAAACTTTTCCCAAGGATAAACACCAGACTTCATGACATGAATTTAATTGGCCGCAGCAGCAATTTGGTTAACCATAGGAATAAATAAACAACAATAAAAAAACGACGGGCAAAATATATAAACTTAAATTGTATGTTCCAGAAAAAAAAAAAGAATGGGTATATTAGACCCATTAGACCCACATTTCCATATTAGACCCTAATTTGGTCAGTGAAGTTAGCTGGGATGCCCACCCGTTGCCTTTTTTCTCAATGTGGAACAAGCCAGTGGATGGAAAGTCATTGATTTAGTGGGGGTAGTGATACCGCCATTCAACAAATGACTCTAGTCTACAGCAGCTGGAGGTTCTGGTGGGCAAGCTGGCCAAATCTGAACATTTAGTTACCCATTCTGAGAACTTCAAACAGTTAGAGTATGGGTCAAACTCACCATCTGTCAAACCCTTAGAAGCTCATCCCTAATAATAAAAAATAGCACTTCCTTGGGTTCGGTTTGCTAGACATTCACTGAACCCAGCCTGAAATCCACTCCACTGGGAAAATTGGCCACTCGTTCGGCAGACCTCACACAGTTAAAATTTGGGTCAAGTTTACAAAATCTGCAACCTTTAGAAGCACATTCTTAAAATAAAAAATAAAACTGCCCTGAGTTCGTGTGCTGGACATTGCCAAACTCAGTTTAAAACCTACTAACCCCGAACATTAGGCCCAAGCCCTATTGAACTCTATGGGCGCCACATTTCCATATTTGACCATATTTGGTCAATGAAGTTAGCTGGGATGCCCACCTGTTGCCTTTTTCTCAATGTGGAACAAGTGAGTGGATGGGAAGTCAGTGGGGGTAGTGATACCTTCACTAAACGAATGACTCTTGGCTGCAGCAGCTGAAGTTTCTGGTGGGCAAGCTGGCCAAATCTGGCCATTTAGCTCACCTGTTAGGTAAACCTTAAAGACCTAGAGTTTGGGTCAAACTCACTATCTGTCGAACCCTTAGAAGCTCATCCTTAATAATAAAAAAATAACACTTCCCTGAGTTCGGTTTGCTGGACATTCACTGAACCCAGCCTAAAATCCACTAAAGTAACCACAAACATAAGTCCCAAAATCTATTGAAGTTTATGGGGGCTAAACTTCCATATTTAACCATATTTTGTCAATGACATTAGTTGAGATGCCCTTTTTATTGATGGGGAACAATCCAGAAGATGCAAAGTCATTGATTCAGTAGAGGTAGTGCTATCAGCACTAAATTAATGATTCTTGGCAGCAGCAGCTGGAGATTGAAAAATTGGGTGGGCAAATTGACCATCTAGTTCAGCCGTTTGGCAGATCTCAAACAGGTAAAGTTTGGGTCAAATTCACCATCTGCCTAAACCCTTATGCCGCGTACACACGAGCAGACCTTTCGACCGGACTGGTCCGACGGACTTTTCGACAGACCTTTAACGGACTTCCGATGGACTTTCCCAATGAACGGACTCGCCTACACACGATCACACCAAAGTCCGACGGATTCGTACGTGATGACGTACGACCGGACTAAAATAAGGAAGTTCATAGCCAGTAGCCAATAGTTGCCCTAGCGTCGGTTTTCGTCCATCGGACTAGCATACAGATGAGTGGATTTTTCGATAGGACCTGGGTCCGGCAGAGTTGCGACGTAAAGATGTGAAACATGTTCCAAATCTAAAGTCCGTCAGATTTTCGTCCGATGAAGCCCACACACGGTCGAATTGTCCGCCGGACTCGGTCCGTCGGACCAGTCCGGTCGAAAAGTCCGCTCGTGTGTACGCGGCATTAGAAGCTCATTCTTAATAAAACCCCAAACATAAGGCCCAAACACTATTGAAGTCTATTGGAACCAAATTTCAATATTTGACCATATTTGGTTAATGATGTAAGCTGGGATGCCCTCCCATTGCCTGTTTATCCTTGCGAAACAAGCCAGTGGATGGGAAGCCTGGCTTGGGTTTGTGTGATGGACATTGCCGAACCCAGTCTAAAATCTACTAACATAAGGCCCAAGCCCTAGTGAACTCTATGGGAGCCACATTTCCATATTTGACCCTAATTTGGTCAATGAAGTTAGCTGGGATGCCCACCCGTTACCTTTTTCTCAATGTGGAACAAGCCAGTGGATGGGAAGTCATTGATTTATTGTGGGTAGTGATACCGCCATTCATCAAATGACTCTTTGGCTACAGCAGTTGGAGGTTCTGGTGGGCAGGCTGGCCAAATCTGGCCATTTAGTTACCCATTCTGAGAACTTCAAACAGCTAGAGTTTGGGTTCAACTCATCATCTGCCCAACCTGAAGTTCATCCATATCAATCACCTTGGTTCCTGCAAGTTAGAGCTGTACTGGGACAAAATACGCAGAGAGTCATACTTTAGTATCGTGGGTCATATAACTAGAGTGGAGGTATTGATACATCAAACACAGCTCACCCCCTGCATACATAATTACAGAGCAAACATCTCCTTTTATCCCTTGAGTGCTCAGTGTATAAGTAACATGATCATACAATCAGCAAGGCTTAAAAATACAAGCCGTAGTAACTAACGTAAACAAAATAAAAGTATGCCACAGAAGAGGCTTTCCTGTCTAATGAAAGTAAGAACAGGCATCTTGTGGTTGCCCTTAAGCTGGACTTTGACTTTAAAAAAATGCTAAATGTTCTACAGACTTTCAAATCAAATCTGTTTCCAGATATGGAGACGTTTGGATTTCCTAAGCCCTATTTTTATGAACGTTGATTGATGCAACATAAAACTTTTATCATAATTTTATAAAAACAAGTAATTCGGAGGGGGAAGAGCTTGAGGTGATTGTAGCTGTGGGTTGTAGCTAACAAAAACAACTGTCCATGGTAGTTTTTTTTTTTTTTTTTATATATGCACCAACATTTTAATTTTCAGGACATGCTTTTGGGGCTGTCGCCTTTTCTGTTTCAAATGCCACTTCATGCATTGACTTACCTCCATAGACACGGCCTGTCCAGACCACATGGTCACCTGCTGACTTTGCACCATTTGCAGGCAGATTAACTCTTCAATAAAACACAGACGTTGAGTCCAATGGAATTTTACTTTAGCTAAATGCACTTCAGAGAATGTTTTTCCTGTCTTTTGCAAAGGTAAGAAGACAATGATTTTCATGAGCTCTGTCTCTGCAAAGTACTACTGACTGAGGGAACATGGAAGACGTGGGGATGGTCTGACAAGGACTAAAATAACTAGCACTAAACGGGGGGAAGGACAGAAGAAGATACCAAAAAGCCATTTTGCAAAGGTGATGGGAAGGTGGAAGATCTATGCTGGACAATACATCAAAGCGGTTGTATACCTTTTTATGTTACTTTTACATACAGGTAAGGCTATAAGGCTTACCTGTAGGTAAAATGAATATCTCCTAAACCTGTACGGTTTAGGAGATATTCACTTTGCACGCAGCCGCTGACGTCACCGGCACATGCGCTATGAAGGCCAGGCTGAAGGTCCGGCAGACGCTGACGGACCTTGCCAGGAAGAAGGTGTAATCGCGGCTCCGGCCACTCACAGCGCCAGAGCCGCGAACCCGGAAGAAACGCCGAGGGAATATGTCAGCTCCCTCGGCGTGGACCATGACCAGATGCCAAGGCCTCGTTCTAAGGTGAGTATTTCATAACGAGCTAGTATGCGGTGCATACTAGCTCATTATGCCTTTGCCTTACAGGTTTTTTTGTTTTCAGTGCGGGTATACAACCGCTTTAAGTGGGAAATTTGCATGGCAAGTTGTCCATTGGAGTGGTAATGTTTGGATTGTATGGTTACATGTGGGGTGCACGGGATATGCCTTAGTATAATTCTTCTGGGCAGATATCTAACATCTGGCCTTGTGGAAGACTCTGTCTATTGGTGATCTATTGGTGATCTGTTGGTGATCTTCTTTTTTTACATTTGATGTTTGATTTTTGTCTGTTTAGCCATATCAACTTTTCATATACGATTGTGGATCCTGAGGAAGTAAGTTATACGAAACGCGTTAACCCTTTGCGCCTGTACCAGTTGTTGATTACATATTTTTGAAAACAGTTTAGCTATGGACTATGACAGTCAAAAATACATGTGTTTTTATGTGTCTTTAACCATTGCAATAAAGCTTTGTGATTTTATGTATGTGTTGTGTAACCTTTTCTATTATGGCACAATTTAAAGTCCCGGGTTGTTGGTCTTTGATGGGTATAGTGCCTGAATAGATTTTATTTCCATCCACATTTTCTATTTTTTTACAGATACCAAAATCACATTAGTAAACAAGGTGCAGTAGCCCAAAACTGCCACTTGATGTCAGCATACTGAAAAAAAAGATAACTTCATGTAGTTGTCAGAAACCATAAAACAGGAGACGGAAAGTGCCGTTAAAATCACGCCTTTTTATGAAATGGCAAAAATAACACATTTCAGGAACGTAGTCAAAAACAGAAGCCATGCTATGGATGCCAGAGATGGTAATCAGATTAGCCAGGATCAGGAAACCAGAAGTTAGCGAAGTCAGGAGCAAAAATCAGGAACAAAAACTGAGGGGAAGTCAGCCAGGCCAAGTCATTCCCAGAGCACAGGAAGGAAGCACTTAGAGATCATAGAGATACAAAAAACACAGTCACTTCCGTCTCTAATAGGTCTTCCAAGGTGTGGAGTAACAGATGTCAGATAAAATGGTGGTGTGAAAGGTATATATGGTATCCCAAAACTAGGTAGATGCTGCCTTCCTCAGATGGGGTAATCCGAAAGGAACTAGAAGAAAAACAGAAATTGAAGGTGCACAACCTAGCTCTGAGGAAGGGGGGGTGCGCCCCCGAAATGCGTTAACTGTACCCCGTGTTCTGTGCATGTCCATGCACTGTTTTTGTGGCCTTTTGTCAGTTGCATTTTGTGAGCACCCACTTGTATACAAACATTTCTTATTATTAAATTATCTTTGGTAATGCAGTAGGTGTGCGCGCCTTCCATTTCTGTTTTTCACTTAGAGATCATAGACCATGCAAGGGCAAGGAGGAAATACTGCTACATTCAGATGCACCCTCTGCTGTCCTTTGTGTGGACATTATTTCCTTTGGGGATGTAAAGGTTAATGGCCAGGAATGTTGTGAGGAGGTCTTTGGCACGGAGTGGAGCAAAAGATGGCTGAGGGTTAAAGCCTGAAACAAGAGGGTTACTGTTCTAACAGGAGAGGAATAGAGTTGGGCGAACAGTTCAAGCCGAGCAAAAGTTTATCCCATGATCGGCGCGCGGGGGGGTGGTGCTCGCTCACCCCCCCCCCCTTTTCTGACCTGCTGTGCTGCATGATCAGATAATGGTCTGGTATGGACTTTGGAGGGAAACCTCACACCATTTAAAAAAAAAAATTGACGTGGGGCGCCCCTTAAAATCCATACCACACCCAAAGGGGGTCCCCCACGCTGTTTTTCTTTACATTTTTGTATTTCCGGCAAAGGCATTGTTTTGCCGGCATGTTGAATGTATTTTTTTTCTTTAGAAATGTCAGTTTTGCTGCTGCAGGTTCTATACATGGTACAGATGTGCCGCTTTACAGGCAGACTAAGGGGACCCCCAAGGTACTATGATAAAAGGAGATTTTCATTTTTATTGCTTCACTTTTTTGATTTTATTGTTCCACTTAAAAATCACTGCTCCTGTAAAAACAATCTTTCCTGACCTGCCGGGCTGCATGGTCAGATAATGGTCTGGTATGGATTTTAGAGGGGAACCTCACACCATTTAAAAAAAAAAAAAATTGGCGTGGGGTGCCCCTTAAAATCCATACCAGACCCGAAGGGGGACCCGTACGCCGTTTTTTTCATGACATTTTTGTATTTCCAGCAAAGGTATTGTTTTGCCGGCAATTTAAATGTCCTTTTTTTTCTTTATAAATGTCAGTTTTGCTGCAGCAGGTTCTATACATGGTACAGATGCGCCACTTTACCGTCAGACTAAGGGGACTCCCCAGGTACTATGATAAAAGGAGATTTTCATTTTTATTGTTTCACTTTTTTTGATTGTATTGTTTCACTTTAAAATCACTGCTCCATTTTTTGCATTGGTACAGGGCAGTACCCATGCCTCTATACCCTTTTTATGGCCAATAACTTGCATATAAGCCTTCAAAATAGGGACTTTTGGTTTTTCAAGTTCGAGGTCCCATAGACTTTAATAGGGTTCGGGTCCAAACTTTTGCAATGTACAGGTGTTTAAGGGGGTTCGGCCCAACTCTATAGAGGAAGCAGGCGACATTACTAGCCAATCACGTGTCCCCTCTTGCGCGTACGCCCATCAAATTGTCCTTTTTCTCCTTTAGAACTTTGAAATGAAAGTAATCGTTGCTCTTTAAACTTTTTAGGCGGTGATGGGATGTTTTTTGTACTTACTATGATAATTATGAGCTTGTCAAAGCTGAACGTGCCTTGTCTAGACAAAACAAATTACACTGTTTGCAGGATATTCTTCATTCAGAGGCTATTATGTAATCAGATATGTTTACAATAAACTGATCATGTGTTTCACATTGCTATGCTCTGTGAATTTTTTAACCGGTAATGCTTTTCTTCTGCTTGAAATCAGTTCAGCGATTACCCTGAGCATCTTTTTCGTATACAAAACCAATGCATAGGAAATGATATATAATTGACACGGTCAAAGCCTTTAACCACTGACAACTGAAGATAATTATTAGTTGGGATATTTTCTAATACGGTGATTAGAAAATCACACATTGAATAGCCCGTTGGCCATGTGAGGGTAGAGAATTCATATGAGGATATAAAACCGAATTCCTCTACCAGGTGCATTAAAATTGCCATGTGTTTTGTTGATTCCCAGATGTGAAGTGTCATAAAACGGCCTTTGACCAACAGCTAAATTCTTAGAATGTCTTTGTCATATTCATAAACATGGCTTCGCTCCCTGGATAAAAGGAGTTTTGTTATTTTATTGGTCAGGTTATAGCTGCTTTACAAGCTTTAGAACTAGACCTATACTGGGGTGTATTATTAGATTACTGGAAAGCAGTAGAGGGACTCATGGGTCCTGGGCAGAGGCGGCTGGTGGTTTTTTGTTTAGGGTGGTTGCAAACAACCAACCCCCCTCTGCGGCACCTCAAACCCCCCCTGCTGTCTGCCAGTCCACCGCACGTACCCCCATCGGCAGCAGGGATCACCAGGCACATCGGGGATCTACAGGGCATATCGGGGATCGGCGGGGCACATCTGGAAATGGCGGACACATCGGGCAGGGGGACAGGCTTCAGTGGGCATCAGGCAGCGTCTCCTGTGTCCTCTTCCCTTCTAAGATCACGGCGGCTTCCGCCATGTGTCTCCTCCCTTCCTCCTAGGCATCCAATAGGATCACCTGACCTTTCAGCCAATTGGGAAAGGGGTAACAGACCCACGCTTCCTGATTGGCGGAGAGGCGATTCAGTGTTAGAAAAGTGGATATTCATTTGCTTTTCTAACACATCTGGGTGGGCTCCGAGCGCAATGCTGTTCGCTCCGAGTCCACCCTATTTTGAAGCCTATTGGATGGTTCTTATCAGGTCCTTCAAAAAAACACCCCTGCCGCTGTAATTCAGGTGCCCGGCATCCTGAAAGGGGCCGGATGCATGAATAGGGCATGAATCTATCCATACAGGAGGGTGGCGTGGAGAGAGGGGGCCGGCGCCCATGCACCCTTAATGGATGGGCCGCCCCTGGTCCTGGGCAAGAGTAGGTGTCGAAACAAAAGGAGTTTCATCCTGCTTCCTCCACTCTGGAACCAGGAACCTGGTCTTACAGCTATATATCGTATCCAAGGACTAGGAGACTCTAGCTTAGGTGCAAACTGGAACTGACTTTATTGTAAATTCACACAGAATATTTATACCACACAAGATCAGTTAAGAGCTTGATCACATTACCCTACACAATGCAAACTGTAAACAGTAATAACATTAACATATCTAAGGAACAGCCAACATAAAAATAAACAGTAAGCTAAATAACAACTAGTCACATAGACAAGCCTAGGTGACTCATGTCACTGCCCACCCAGACAATTAATCAGGAATCCCACCTCAGACTGTCCAGCACCAGTCTACAACCATGAATACACAAAGTACATTACACGTGCTATCTTCAGGTGTTTGGCTTTAACTTGTGTAATCTGTCCACTAGAAAAGACAAAACTCATAAAATGTTCCAGCAGTCTAAAAAAAGTGGAAATAATTTATCTTAATAGATTTCTTGAGGGATATTGTTTGATAAATATTTCTGTCCCAAGTGGAGAAGCTTCTCCAACCCAGTCTGCAGGAGGGCCACCATATTTCCACTGACCATTAACCTGTACAATATTAATATTACACATCTCCAACCACTCCAGAAAGGAAGCCTTATTGTCTTTATTTAGAGCAGTGGTTCTCAACTCCAGTCCTCGGGACCCACCAACAGGCCAGATTTTAAGTATTACCTTGGGGAATTGCAGACTAGAATACTGCAATCACTGGGCAGCAAGTGATATCACCTGTGATGTATTTCAGCTATCTTGCAAACCTGGCCTGTTGGTGGGTCCTGAGGACAGGAGTTGAGAACCACTGATTTAGAGAATGAATCCAAGCCTCACTCTCAGCATTCATCACGGTGTTGTCCATCATTAGAGAATGATCTGCTCTCTCCATGGGATCAGAGGCTAAACTGAGCTCTTTTCCATGCTTCTGACTGGGAGAAGCAGATAAAATCCCTGGTCTCTTCCATGAGCCATAATCATTGGGTGGAAGTTTAGCCCCTAGTCCCCTCCAAAAGCCCCCGTCCTGGTTAGGTCTGTCACAATTATGATATCTGAACTGTTGGGTTTCACAGCAAACTTGTGGACACGCCATTCCAAAACCATGATCGTTAAGATTGTAGGCAGGTGCAGTCTGTTTTCTCTACTGTAGGTGGCGCTGGACTGCAGTGGCAAGACAGTGGGGAAGAGGAATTGGAGGGAAACTGGGTTTCTCTATGACTTCCTTGGAAACATAGGGCAGTGATCCATTGGATGTTCTTGCCTCATGGGACCCTGGTAGCCATCTTGGGTCTATTTAAGACTCTGACCCCGGGTTTTGACGTGCTTTATGCGAGTGGCTAGTGTAGGGACAGGTCACCCATCTGTCAGGGACAGGGAAAGATTTCAATGGAACCTTTTAGGAACCTCCTCAGGAATTTCCCTCTTTGGATTGAACCGGCCAGGCCACTATCCGCTCCTCGTGAACAGAGGCTGTCTGCAGCTCGAAACCTTAATCCCTACCTCTGCACTGAACTGGGTGAGTGTCCCCGGTTAGGTGAGCCTCCCTGCCAGGCCTGTTTGTACTGTTTTTACTAGTTCTGCAATACAGCGTTTTGGCACATTGGGACATCAGTGCTGCCTCTCAGTGCTCATCAGTGCTGCATATGACTGCCATCTCATCAGTGCCCATCAGGGCTGCCTTATCAGTGCCCATCAGTGCCACCTATCAGTGCTCATCAGTGCTGCATATTACTGCCACCTCATCAATGCCCTTCAGTGTTGTCTCTTCAGTGCCCATAAGTGCCACCTTATCAGTGCCCATCAGTGCTGCCTCCCAGTGCTCATCAGTGCTGCATATTACTGCCACCTTATCAATGCCCTTCAGTGTTGTCTCTTCAGTGCCCATAAGTTTCGCCTTATCAGTTCCCATCAGTGTCACCTATCAGTGCTGCATATTTCTGCCACCTCAGCAGTGCCCTTCAGTGCTGTCTTATCAGTGCCCATAAGTGCCGCCTTATCAGTGCCCATCAGTGCTGCCTATCAGTGCTAAATATTACTGCCACCTTATAAATGCCCTTCAGTGCTGCCTCTTCAGTGCCCATAAGTGCCGCCTTATCAGTGCCGCCTCTCAGTGTTCATCAGTGCTGCATATTACTGCCACCTCATCAATGCCCTTCAGTGCTGCTCTTCAGTGCCCATAAGTTTCGCCTTATCAGTTCCCATCAGTGTCACCTATCAGTGCTGCATATTTCTGCCACCTCAGCAGTGCCCTTCAGTGCTGTCTTATCAGTGCCCATAAGTGCCGCCTTATCAGTACCCATCAGTGCTGCCTATCAGTGCTGAATATTACTGCCACCTTATAAATGCCCTTCAGTGCTGCCTCTTCAGTGCCCATAAGTGCCGCCTTATCAGTGCCCCTCAGTGCCGCCTCTCAGTGTTCATCAGTGCTGCATATTACTGTCACCTCATCAGTGCCCTTCAGTGCTGTCTCTTCAGTGCCCATAAGTTTCGCTTTATCAGTGCCCATCAGTGCCGCCTCTCAGTGCTGCATATTACTGCCACCTTATCAATGCCCTTCAGTGCTGTCTCATCAGTGCCATCAGTAAAGGAGAAAAAATACTTATTTACAAAGTTTTCTGACAGAAACTAAGGGAAAAAAAATCTAATTTTTTGGATCTTTTTTCTTTTTTTTTTGCAAAAAATAAAAAAACCCAGCTGTAATTAAATACCACCAACTTCTTATTTGTGTGAAAAAAATGATAAAAATATCATCTGGGTACAGCGTTGCATGACCGCGCAATTGTCATTCAAAGCCTGCCAGAGCTGAAAGCTGAAAATTGACGCCTGGGCAGGAAAGGTGGTGAAAGTCCCCCCCCCCCCCCGGTATTGAAGGGGTTAAATACTGATAAAGTTATCCCTGATACAACAACAACAAGCCCATAGTGGAAAAGATAAAACTTGTTCCTAGATCCATAAGAGGAATACAGGTAGGAGAGCTGAAGTGGTTAACACTTACATAAATTTGATAGCCGATTAAAAAAAGAAAAAAAAAAAAAGATTTCTTGGTACATTGGTGAAAAGCTCTTTGCCGTTAAATATTACATCCATCTTTTTTTTTTTTTTTTTTTTTTTTTTACATTAACCTTCCTAATGGGGTTTGAGCTTTTTTTTTTTTTTTTAACGAAGTCTGAATGAGCTTTATTGTGTTAAGGGCTTCTTTGTTAATATTATGTTAGTGTGACTAAGTTGATTCCTCATGGTGATGACTATAGCCCTTGGCAAACGACAGATGGAAATAAAGTATTTATTTTCTCGAGAATTTGGTCTAGGGTTACTCAGTCATCCGCAAGGCTCCTGTCAGTTCAGTTTAGTTGCCTGACGGTTGGAAAATTGTAAGTGTTTTATGGCGGGCTCTGACACTCGTGTCTTATTTATTTATTTTTTTTAAGTAAAATTGTAAATTTTTCACAATGAAGTATTTGTCAGGATTTTCAGGACCACCCTGATCCCAATAAGGTTGGACACATCTGCATGATGTCTAATGTGCGCTGTTATACAAATATGGAGGTTGAAGAAATGGAATACGCCAATAGGTGGCAATGCGTGTTAGGCTGTCCTCCAAGTGGGCTTCTATGGTTCATCGATTACAATAAAAAAAAAATTATTTACAGTTTTTAAAAATATATACATACACTATATTGTCAAGTTTCAGGGACATTCTTTGGTCTGCAGGCTCGATTTTACTCTACTCCTTACCTTATCTCATAATAATTTTCTCCTAAAAATTCTTAACCCACAAACATAATCATCACCAAGATCTGCGCTCTTTATTGTTAATATATCTACCAATGGTTTGTGGATCAACCCTGGGATGCATGGCAGATCCTTCATTGCAGCAAACCCAAATCTCATCTCTATTCATTATCACCTGTTGGGTTCTACCATCCCTTAGCACAAGGGTCTTCAAACTATGGCCCTCCAGTTGTTCAAGAACTACGATTCCCATCATGCCTAGCCAGGGGTGTTGCTAGGTCTACAAAAGATCTGGGGCTAGAGCCCATAGCAGCGTAGTAAAGAAATGGCCCTCCAGTTGTTCAAGAACTACAATTCCCATAATGCCTAGCCAGGGGTGTTGCTAGGTCTACAAAAGATCTGGGGCTAGAGCCCATAGCAGCGTAGTAAAGAAATGGCCCTCCAGTTGTTCAAGAACTACAATTCCCATCATGCCTAGCTAGGGGTGTTGCTAGGTCCACAAAAGATCTGGGGCTAGAGCCCATAGCAGCGTAGTAAAGAAAGTCATACACTTGGGCGGGCATACACATGTATATACAGCATTATACGTGTGTGTGTGTGTATATATCCCCAGAAAGCCCCCCACTTACATCAGGGTCTCCAGAGAGCCCCCCTTACATCAGGGTCCCCAGAGAGCCCCCCCTTACATCAGGGTCCCCAGAGAGCCTCCCCCTTGCATCAGGGTCCCCAGAGAGCCTCCCCCTTGCATCAGGGTCCCCAGAGAGCCCCCCACTCACATCGGGGTTGCAGCAGGGTCCCCAGAGAGCCCCCCACTCACATCAGGGTTCCCAGAAAGCCCCCCTTACATTAGGGTCCCCAGAGAGCCTCTCCCTTAAATCAGGGTCCCCAGAGAGCCCCCCTTGAAATCAGGGTCCCCAGAGAGCCCCCCACTTACATCAGGGTTCCCAGAGAGCCTCCCTTACATTAGGATCCCCAGAGAGCCTCTCCCTTAAATCAGGGTCCCCAGAGATCCTCCCCCTTAAATCAGGGTCCCCAGAGAGCCCCCCTTACATCAGGGTTCCCAGAGATCCTCCCCCTTAAATCAGGGTCCCCAGAGAGCCCCCCTTACATCAGGGTTCCCAGAGAGCCTCCCTTACATTAGGATCCCCAGAGAGCCTCTCCCTTAAATCAGGGTCCCCAGAGAGCCCCCCCTTACATCAGGGTCCCCAGAGAGCCTCCCCCTTGCATCAGGGTTCCCAGAGAGCCTCCCCCTTGCATCAGGGTCCCCAGAGAGCCCCCCACTCACATCGGGGTTGCATCAGGGTCCCCAGAGAGCCCCCCACTCACATCAGGGTTCCCAGAAAGCCCCCCCTTACATTAGGGTCCCCAGAGAGCCTCTCCCTTAAATCAGGGTCCCCAGAGAGCCCCCCTTGAAATCAGGGTCCCCAGAGATCCTCCCCCTTTAATCAGGGTCCCCAGAGAGCCCCCCCATTTACATCAGGGTCCCCAGAGAGCCTCCCCTCCTGCAAAGACTCAGGGCTATGGGCCCCAGATTTGGGGCTATAGCCCCAAAAGCCACCCCCTAGCAACGCCACTGTGCCTAGCCATGTCTGTGAATGTCAGAGTCTTACAATGCCTCATGGGATGTGTATTTCCGCAACAGCTGGAGGGCCGTAGTTTGAGGATCCCTGCCCTTAGCATGTATCCTAGAAAAAAGTATTGAAAAAAATCACTTGTCAGAGACATTGGCCATTTCTTTTTCCCTACACCAGGAACCCATGGTTGTGGCAAAATGGAATCTCATTCCTACTCACCATAACCTGTTGGGTTCCACCATCTTGTAGCATGAATACAGGAAAGAAGATACTGGAAAGAAGCACTTGACACAGACTTTGGCCATTTCCCTTTCCATACACATCCCTGGGATGCACCAGGAACCCCATGGTTGAGGCAAACCCAAATCTCATCTCTACTCACCATGACCTGTTGGGTTCCATCATTTCGTAGCAAGAGAACTAAAACAAGTACTGCAAAAAAGCACTTACTTATTGTCAAAAGAATTGGAACGCCTGCCTTTACACGCACATGAACTTTAATGGAATCCCAGTCTTAGTCTGTAGGGTTCAATGTTGAGTTGGCCCACCCTTTGCAGCTATAACAGCTTCAACTCTTCTGGTGGAAGGCCGTCCACAAGGTTTAGGAGTGTGTCTATGGGAATGTTTGACCATTCTTCCAGAAGCACATTTGTGAGGTCAGGCACTGATGTTGGACGGGAAGGCCTGGTTCACAGTCTCCGCTCTAATTCATCCCAAAGATGTTCTATCAGGTTGAGGTCAGGACTCTGTGCAGGCCAGTCAAGTTCCTTCACCCCAAACTCTCTCATCCAGTGGGCTGGTACAGTGATCAGTCATCGGCTGCATCCCCTGGACACAGCCAGAGACAGATTGCTCCACAGGGACATGCGCAAGGCGCGTTCCAGGAAGATGTCATATGATGTCCACCTGGAACGACTTAAGTCCCACCATCATTAGGAAGAGGAGACTGAACAAGACCCACATTCACCATGACAATGTGCGACCACATACATCTTTGGCACCAAATCAGACACTCTGCAAATTCGGCAGTTCACCATACAGCCCAGATTTAGCATCCTCTGACTTTCACTTGTCCGGTCTAATGAAAGACAGTCTTCGTGGTACAACAATTTGATGAACAGTGGAAGTGAAAGTGGCTGTGAAAAAGTGGGTACTACCACTGCACACCTGAACTTTTTCAAAGAGGAATCGAGAGTTGGGTTTAACATTGGTGCCAATACATGGCCTGTGATGGAGACTATATGGAGTAGACCTATGTATAGAGCAAGGTTTCTCAACCAGGGTTTCATTGCACCATAGGCTTCTTCCAGAAGTTGCTTTGGGTTCCATGGAAACCTAGGGTTACTCCAGAGGTTGCTTTGGGTTCCATGGAAACCTAGGGTTCCTCCAGAGTTTGTTATGGGTTCCATGGAAACCTAGGGTTCCTCCAGAGGTTGCTAGGGGTTTATTGAGCAATGAACAAATTCTGCCTCTTAGATAAATTCCACTGACACCATTGATCTTTTTAGCTATCTGTAAGGAGTAATTCTTCCCAATGACCACCAGTGTAAGGAGCATTCTTCCCATTGACCATCACACTAGTATATCTTGAGTTGTAGATATAGTAATTTTTATTGGTGGGTTCCCTAAGACAGGAAAGTTATTTCAAGGGTTCCTCTATGTTGAAAAGGTTGAGAAAGGCTGCTCTAGTCCACCTCACAAAGAGGTAGGACTTTATCCTGACCCCTCAGGGCGCAAGGCTCCTGACAGGAACAAGGCACACTTATGGTCAATGAGTGGTCAATGGTTGAAAAGGTTGGTATAGAGGAAGAGTTACTCTATGAATATGTGAAATTTGAACAACCTATGTACAGTTCCTTGCAAAAGTATTCACCCCCTTGGCTCTTTACCTATTTTGTTACATTACAGCCTTTAGTTCAATGTTTTTTTAATCTGAATTACATGTGATGGATCCGAACACAATAGTCTAAGTTGGTGAAGTAAAATTAGTAAAATTAGAAAAATATATGTCACCCCCTTTGTTATGAAGCCCATAAAAAAGCTCTTGTGCAACCAATTACCTTCAGAAGTCACATAATTAGTGAAATGATGTCTCCCTGTGTGCAATCTAAGTGTCACATGATCTGTCATTCCATAGACACACCTTTTTGAAAGGCCCTAGAGGCTGTAACACCTAAGCAAGAGGCACCACTAACCAAACACTGCCATGAAGACCAAGGAACTCTCCAAACAAGTAAGGGACAATGTTGTTGAGAAGTACAAGTCAGGGTTGGGTTATAAAAAAATATCCAAATCTTTGATGATCCCTAGGAGTACCATCAAATCTATCATAACCAAATGGAAAGAACATGGCACAACAGCCAACCTGCCAAGAGACGGCCGCACACCAAAACTCACGGACCGGGCAAGGAGGGCATTAATCAGAGAGGAGCACAGAGACCTAAGGTAACCCTGGAGGAGCTGCAGAGTTCCACAGCAGAGACTGGAGTATCTGTACATAGGATGACAATAAGCCGTACGCTCCATAGAGTTGGGCTTTATGGCAGAGTGGCCAGAAGAAAGCCATTACTTTCAGCAAAAAACAAAATGGCACGTTTTGAGTTTGAGAAAAGGCGTGTTGGAGACTCCCAAAATGTATGGAGGAAGGTGCTCTGGTCTGATGAGACTAAAACTGAACTTTTTGGCCATCAAAGAAAACGCTATGTCTGGGGCAAACCCAACACATCACATCACCCAAAGAACACCATCCCCACTGTGAAACATGGTGGTGGCAGCATCATGCTGTGGGGATGTTTTTCAGCAGTCGGGACTGGGAAACTGGTCAGGGTTGAGGGAAAGATGAATGGTGCTAAATACATGGATATTCTTGAGCAAAACCTGTAGCACTCTGTGTGTGATTTGAGGCTAGGACGGAGGTTCACCTTCCAGCAGGACAACGACCCCAAACACACTGCTAAAGCAACACTTGAGTGGTTTAAGGGGAAACATGTAAATGTGTTGGAATGGCCTAGTCAAAGCCCAGACCTCAATCCAATAGAAAATCTGTGGTCAGACTTAAAGATTGCTGTTCACAAGCGCAAAACTATCCAACTTGAAGGAGCTGGAGCAGTTTTGGAGGAGGAATGGGTAAAAATCCCAGTGGTAAGATGTGGCAAGATCATAGAGACTTATCCAAAGCGACTTGGAGCTGTGATAGGTGGCTCTACAAAGTATTGACTTTAGGGGGGGTGAATAGTTATGCACGTTGACTTTTTCAGTTATTTTCTCCTATTTGTTGTTTGCTTCACAAAAAAAAAAAAATCTTCAAAGTCGTAGGCGTGTTCTGTAAATTAATAAGTTAATCAAAAAAGTTAGGCCCACTTTCGCATCACGTTCGATGTGGCCTTTGGATTTCATTGTGGTTCTTGGATTAGATGTTTGTTATTCAGGACCATCGCTGTGATTTGTTGGGTAAAATGAATATTTCTCGTGGTATGAATCAGGCATTTCCTTGATTTTTAATATTTTTTTTTGTAGCAGTTGCTCCGGCTGCGATGTGCTTTTGACCGTGATGAGGAATCGTTTGGACTTTAAATTTGGCAGCGCTTTCCTCCTGGCACGGACTCTCGTAAGTCAACCTTTACATGTAAATCCCCACTACAGAGATTTGGGAATCCTGTTCTCAATTAAAAGCAGCGTACTAATTTTTAAAAGGATTTGCCCTTTGCGTTTTTTAATGTGGTCAAGGCAGCGCCGTAAAATTATCTCCGGAGACGATCCGCAGAGCAGCGGAGAATGCGCCATTGTTCCACCATCCTTCTCCCTGAGATTGCAATTCTGCAATTGTTTAAAGTTTTCCACTAAAGACGTTGTGTAAGGCTGTTAACATACTTTTGCAGCTTATGGTTTGATTTACTATCCCTTGGAGGTAAAGCCGTGGCATTTCTGTTAAAGGGAAATGGATTCTACACATTGCGAGTTCTCCAACAGATAGCACTGAAGGTTAAAAAAATAATAATACTCAAAACAAAAAACGTATAAGCGGAGCCTAGGGTCTGCCTTTTTTTCTATATGTATTTATAAACACACATTTCATAAATTGCCTTTTTAGATATCCAATACAAAATGAATGCGGTATACCCGGAGTCTCCACATTTACTAAACAAAGGGCCAGCTTACAATCTTTTAGACTTCAGGGTGGTTTGACTGTGGACAGTGGGAGTAAAAGGAAATGCATAGCATCCCCCTGCTTTGGGCCCACCACACCATAGATCCCCCCCGGAAATTAGCCCTTATATTTTATGCCTCCAATTGGAGAAGATGCGTCCCCGGGCGTACAGCACTGACATCTCTTTTCCCCTTTTAATTTTCTTGACCCGGGCCGAACTTGCACTGTGCTACGCGAGAACACCGAAGAAGACATGCTCTCCCAAGACCGCACCTGATCCAAGCTGCCCGAACTGGACTTGGCTAATCTCTCCTCCCTACTTGCCACAGCGACGCAAGAACTCAGGTTTTATTAGTTTACTAGTTCTGTAAATTTAACACTACCACATGTACTCCATCGTTGGATGTTTTTTATCCAGAACTTGTTCGCCTCCGGCGGGAGACCGCCACATCAACCCTGGTGCTGCCCTATAAGCTACCACCAGGATTGATCAGGTTATTGTGCATTGGAACGGGGTGGGGGCTTCCCCTCCAGCATAAGTATTATGTTAGAAGTACTTTCTCTTCTACATTGCACACGTTTTGGGAAACAAGCCCCAGTCAAGTTTGGGCGACTGAGGGCAGGGAGGGAGGGTAAGGGAATTGTTATAATTATTGACGTGATGAAGGATATGTACTGCAAACTGCGTTACAGGGATATATGTGCACAATTATGTTGCCTACTGAAGGGCGGGGGAAGATACGAGATACTTCTGGTGCGGAGAGTGACATTGCAACCCCCATTTCTACTCCCCCAAACAAAATTAAACTCTCAATTACTATGTCCACCCTAAAATTTCTCACCTGGAACATCCGAGGGGTCCGCGACAAAATTAAACGCACTGCTGTTTTTACCTGCCTAAAAACCTACCGAGCTGACATAACAGTCTTAGTTGAAACACATATCACTGGTCAGCTTCAGCTTGCATTAAAGCGTCCATGGATAGGATGGGCATTCCACGCAACTCACTCTCCGCACTCGAGAGGGGTCTCAATCCTTATAGCCAAAACGACCCCCTTCGCACTCATCACTATACGCACAGACCCCCAAGGTAGATATATCTTCCTGCACTGCACCATAAATAGCATGCAATACCTCATAATGGCCTTCTATATACCCCCTCCGTATAACTCCAACCTAGTCACTGAAGGCCTACTATACATGGCGCAGTATCCCAACATACCCGCCATATGGTTGGGTGACTTCAATATGGTACTGAACCCTCAAAAAGACAGACCACAGACAAACCCAGACACACCCCCCCCAGACACGACCCGGCTCGGACGGTTACTACAAGCATTCTCATTAACCGACACATGGCGCTACAATCACCCTACTACTCGTGCATACTCATGCTTCTCAGCATCCCACTCCACTATGTCCCGAATCGACTTTATTATGATATCCAACACACTGCTTCCCCGCCTGTCGGACTCGGGCTACCACACCAGAACTCTATCTGACCATGCCCCGTGCTGGGCAACCTTATATCTCAATTCGAGGCCGGGGCCTCCCTCGTGGCGTCTTCACCCTTTCTGGTTATCACTGTTGAAGGACCAGGAGGACACCTACGGGGAATGGCAGTTCTATTTTAAGACCAACAATAACACAGCCCCGGTGGGACAGGTCTGGGAGGCATTTAAAATCCATGTCCGCACTATTCTCTCCTCCCGTATACGAAGAATAAAAAACTCCTCTAACCTAATTCTCCACCAAGCCTCTGCTAAAGCAGACCTACTGACAAGGGAGTTTCAACAAGACCCCTCCCCTGACAAAGCAGCCGCAATTAAACTCCACACCCGCCTATTAGACCAACTTCATTATGAGAAAGCCAAACAGAAACTTTTCTTTGTGAAACAACGTATGTTTGAGCAAGGGGAGCGAGCGGGGAAGTTGTTAGCATACTTAGCCCGCCAGGAATCCAACCCTCCAATAACAGTTACCTTAGTCAACCCACACAATAATGAAACCTTCTCAGACCCCCAGGCGGTCGCTAAAGCATTCCAAAAATACTACACTGACTTATACTCCTCCAAGGTTGAGGTCACCTCACAAGAAACTAAAGCCTTCCTACAAAGCATCCCCTTCCCGCAGCTCTCAGAATCCCAGGTGCAAGATCTGGAGGCTCCCCTCACGACAGATGAAGTTGCCCTCGCCATAGCATCTCTTGCACCAGCTAGGGCACCGGGCGGGGACGGCATCCCTCTAGATTTCTATGCAGCCTACTCAGAAATTCTGACCCCTGAATTGCTGAAGCTATATAAACATATATTCGAAACCGAAACTCTCCCTGAAACCCTTCGCCAGGCAATAATCATAGTAATCCCTAAACCAGGCAAAGACCCCCGACTACCTGATTCCTATCGCCCAATCTCACTTCTCCAAGCTGATATTAAAATATTGGCCAAAATACTAGCCATGCGCCTCAATAATAGTATCCTCTCCCTCATTCACTCTGACCAGACTGGATTCATGCCTGGGAAAAATACAGCTATGAATCTAAGGCGCCTTCACATGAACATCCAGGCGGTCCACGACCACATGGGAGATAGAGCAATAGTATCCCTAGACGCCGCAAAGGCGTTCGACTCGGTTGAATGGAGCTACCTTTGGGAATGCCTACGAGGCTTCGGATTCGGCCCAAACTTTCTAAAATGGGTGCAGTTGCTGTATTACTCCCCTATGGCTAGAGTGGTGGTAAACGGATGGATGTCGGACCCATTTCCATTGACACGGGGAACTCGCCAGGGGTGTCCATTGTCCCCATTGCTATATGCCCTAGCGGTGGAGCCCCTTGCCATCTCCTTTAGGATGAACCCAGACATACACGGACTACGTATAGGATCCCTGACCGAGACGTTAAGTCTATATGCTGACGACATGCTTCTCTACCTGGAGGACACGGGCCTCTCCCTCCAAACAGCCCTAATGACCATTGAAGAATTCGGGAAACATTCGGGCCTTAGCATGAACTGGTCCAAATCACAGATCCTCCCTTTAGACCTTTCACCCCCATCACAAATCGCGGCCTCACTCCCCCTACAACGAGTCGCCCGCATTAAATACTTAGGAGTAGAGATTACTAAAGACCCGCTAGATTACATCAGTAACAACATCGAATCACTCTTCACACACTTAAAATCCCGCACACAAATCTGGGCAAGACTCCCCCTGGGAATAACGGGCAGGATTAATCTATTTAAGATGATACTACTTCCCAAATTACTTTATATATTCTGGAATTCCCCCGTACGTATACCCCTTACTATATTTAAATCACTTGATAAAATACTTAACTCATTCATATGGGGGCCCAACAGACATAAACTAGCCTGGAACACGCTCAAAAACCCAACCTCCTCGGGAGGAATGGCCCTACCAGATCTATACGCGTACTACATTGCAGCACAACTTTCGCATCTATATCATATCCACAAATCAGATGAGATCAGATACCAAACTCTAGTATGTAAAAAACCAAATAGCAACATGCACTCCCCACTACAGGTTATATTCCGGAAAAACAGCAAACAAGACAAGCACAAGGACCGAGACTTACTACTCTCACAACACAGGTATGTGTGGGAAAAGGCGATCCAGCTACTTGAAACCGACTCCCTTCACTCACACACACCCCTATGGCACAACCCTCAGTTGACAGAACTAGCCTCTCTTCCAGGAGCCACTAGATGGGCAGCCAAAGGAATAGTGTTCTTATTTCAGGTCACCACCATATTCGGAATCAGAAGCTTCCAGACACTCAGCGAGGAGTTCGACCTCCCCCCACAAATGCAATTTAGCTACATACAGTTAAAACACGCACTCCAAACCCAATTCGGCTGTGGACTCCCCAACCCACAAATACTGCCACTGGTAGATATTATCACAGGATCAAACCCAGAAAAACTTATATCCACCCTCTATAATACACTACGCACCACACCGGTGGCAAGGATAATAGACACGGCTAGAACTAGATGGGAGGAAGATGTGGGACCCATAGACCATTCTGACTGGGAAGACATATTGGCAAATGTTAAAACCACATCTCCTAAAATTTCCGAGCGCCTAACCCAGCTATATATAGTACACAAATCATATCTCACACCCTCTAGAATAGCAAAATTTTCCCCACAACAGAACCTAAACTGTCCAAGATGCTCTGGAGGCCCATGCACATTCTTTCACCTACTCTGGTCCTGCCCAGTGATACAAAGCTTCTGGGCACAAATTATAAAGTTCCTCCATGACCACATGGGTTCACCAGTGCAACTCGACCCCAAGCCCTGCCTTCTTGGGCTACTACCAGATGCTGATAAAGATAGACCTCTGATAACACTCCTCAGTGAATCACTCTTTAGCGCCAGAAAATTAATAGCCAAACATTGGTTGAGAGCAGAACCTCCCACGATACAAGCCTGGATTAAGGAAATAAACTCAGTACTACCATATAAAAAAGTAATGTACAAACACAGGGGCTGTCCGAATAAGTACCACAAAATATGGGATAAATAGTTGGAAAAAACAAGCACTTGCACGGATTAATCGATTATACAAGATAGACACATGAACTGCAGTAGATGGGGTAACCAATTTAGCTGGTGAAACCTATAACAAATGCTTCTGATGTTATTAAGGCTATCTGTACCGCTGTATTTCCCATGATCACACGCATATTTATATGTAATGTATGTATCCCCACCCTTTTTTATTTTGCCTACTTTTTGGTAAAATGCTTTGTAATGTATCTGTACAATATTCACATGTCGTCAATAAACATGTTCTTTTTTCAAAAAAAAAAAAAAAAAAAAAAAGGAAATGCATAGCATGGTCAGCAGGAGGAGGAATTATGAAAGGAATAGTGTCCGATCATTGGTATCAGTGGGAGGAATAGTGCCCCATCATTGGTGTCAGTGGAGAGAATAGTGTCCCATCAATGGTATCAGTGGGAGGAATAGTGCCCCATTATTGGTATCAGTGGGAGTAATAGTGTCCCATCATTGGTATCAGTGGGAGGAATAGTGCCTCATCATTGGTATCAGTGGGAGGAATAGTATCCCATCATTGGTATCAGTGGGAGGAATAGTGTCCCATCATTGGTATCTGTAGGAGGAATAGTGTCCCATCATTGGTATCAGTGGGAGGAATAGTGTCCCATCATTGGTATCAGTGGGAGGAATAGTGCCCCATCATTGGTATCAGTGGGAGGAATAGTGTCCCATCATTGGTATCAGTGGTAGGAATAGTGCCCCATCATTGGTATCAGTGGGAGGAATAGTGCCCCATTATTGGTATCAGTGGAAGGAATAGTGTCCCATCATTGGTATCAGTGGGAGGAATAGTGTCCCATCATTGGTATCAGTGGGAGGAATAGTGCCCCATCATTGGTATCAGTGGGAGGAATAGTGTCCCATCATTGGTATCAGTGGTAGGAATAGTGCCCCATCATTGGTATCAGTGGGAGGAATAGTGCCCCATTATTGGTATCAGTGGAAGGAATAGTGTCCCATCATTGGTATCAGAGGGAGGAATAGTGTCCCATCATTGGTATCAGTGTGAGTAATAGTGTCCCATCATTGGTATCAGAGGGAGGAATAGTGTCCCATCATTGGTATCAGTGTGAGTAATAGTGTCCCATCATTGGTATCAGTGGGAGGAATAGTGCCCCATCATTGGTATAAGTGGGAGAAATAGTGTCCCATCATTGGTATCAGTGGGAGGAATAGTGCCCCATCATTGGTATCAGTGGGAGGAATAGTGCCCCATCATTATTCTCAGTGGGAGGAATAGTGCCCCATAATTGGCATCAGTGGGAGGAATAGTGTCCCATCATTGGTATCACTGGGAGGAATAGTGCCCCATCATTGGTATCAGTGGAAGGAATAGTGCCCCATCATTGTTCTCAGTGGGAGGAATAGTGCCCCATAATTGGCATCAGTGGGAGGAATAGTGTCCCATCATTGGTGTCATTGGGAGGAATAGTGCCCCATCATTAGTATCAGTGGGAGGAATAGTGCCCCATCATTGGTAATCACCCTGTTAATCCCTAATCATTTATGATTTGAATACTTTTTTAAAGGTAAATTTTAGCGCTGTATGTTTTAAATGAAAATGTACAATTGAAAATAAAACCAAATATCGTGCTCTGTGATAAGAATGTATAAAAACAAAATAAAATATATATATATATATATATATATATATATATATATATATATATAGATATAGATATATATATATATGTATATATATATATCTATCTATATATATATATACTGTATATATAGATATATATCTATCAATCTCTATCTCTCTCTCTCTCTCTTTCTCTCTCTTTCTCTCTCTATATATATATAAATATAAAAAGAGAGATGGAATACATGGTATACCATGTACTGTATTTTTAAATATTTTCATTAAAATGCTTTTGTGCAGCAATTCCATCTCTTTTTCTATATTTTGGCCCTTGGGAAGTCCTGATTGCATTTGTACATATTTGTATGACCGACATGCACCTTACCCTTGGAATTTTCATATATATATATATTTTTATTTTTTATTTTTTTTTATTTATTTATTTTTTTTAAATACGTTCTGTAATGAGAGAATATATATATAAAAAATACAAAATATATATTCGTAAAATTATTTTAAATACATTTTCATTACAGGACATATTCAAAAATTATAAAAATAAATATTAATAAATATTATATTTATTTATTTATTTGGATAATAGCATGATAGGTTTACAACATCATTTTGATTTAAGAAATAATCAATCATGTTAAAAAAAAATACACATATGTTGCAGCAGAATTAAAAAAAAAAAAAGCAGGCATTATTATTCTTCTCTAAAGTTTTAGGTTTGGGTGACCCCCATGCTCACTGTAGACTAATTTCCCTGTTCTTAGCTGACAGGAGTTCCTTCAGGATTGCCCTTCTGCCATATAGAACGGTTATATGAGAAGCTGTGGACTTCCTGCCTGCTTGAACACGTCTGGTCATTCTACGATGACCCACGTCATTGTTGATATACCCTTGGAGCTGCCACTTGTTGGCTGTTGTTTTTTTGGGGTTTTTTTCACAGCATTCTCTATAGATCTTATGCCGCGTACACACGGTCGGACTTTTCGTCTACAAAAGTCCAACGGACGCTGACGGACTAAAGCTGGCTGGTAATCCGATCGTGTGTGGGCTGCTTCGGACTTTCAACGTACTTTTTTAGCCTCAAATCCGACGTACTTTAGATTTGAAACATGCTTCAAATCTTTACGTCGTAACTACGACGGACCCCGAAGTCCGCTCGTCTGTATGCTAGTCCTACGGACAAAAAAACGACGCATGCTCATAAGCAAAAACTAAACGGAAGCACTCGGTCTAGTAAAACTAGTGTTCGTATTGTAGGTAGCACATTCATCACGCTGCAAAATCTGTGATCGTTGAATGCAGCGCATTTTATTTCTTCTTTACGAATGCTCTAAAGAACGAAGGTGTTTTGCTGTTCATAATCAGAGTTCTCCCAAACTGATTTCTGAATTCTTTTTCTCTTTGATCTCATGAATGATATAGTATGCTTTTTATCAACAATGTTTCCATACTAATAATACTTTTTCCCTTTTATTTTTTTTTTTTTTAGGTTTGTAAAGTTACCACAAAGAACCCATTATTCTTTTTTTTTTTTTTTCTAGTGATTATTTTTTAATTTTTAGATAAAGTTAACCCAAAGCACCGTTTTTGTTTATGTATATATTTTTTTTTCAAGACTTACCACTTGAACATTCTTAACATTAGTAATGTATTTTTGGTGTGTTTTTTTAAAACTCAATGAGATTGTTGTCCCTTGTTAATTTAACATTGTGTGTAAAATCAATGATTTAAAAGAAAACACATAAAAGTCTTTTGCTAAACTCAAAAAAGATCCATTTATTCATGGTCAAAATAAAATAAAGAGGAAGTCAACGCTGGAAAAAGTCGGTGTACAAGAAAATTGGGATCTTGAGGAGTCCATATAAGAGGGAGCACAATCTGGTCCAAGAATCCCAGAGATCAACAGCACCAGCAGATGATCTAGATGTCCCCAGACTGTGGTACTACAACAGCCTGCGTCTTCTGTCAGACCAGACTGAACCCAGGTCATCACTTTCTTCTCTTCCCTGCAGCCTTTCCTCCACGCTGCCCTGCAGCCTTCCCTGCAGCCTTCCCTGCAGCCTTCCCTGTAGCCTTCCCTGTAGCCTTCTTTTGAGGCTGTGGCTCTGGTGTTTCAGTTGTGGCAGGAGGAGGAGGAGGAGGAGGAGGAGGAGGAGGAGGAGGGGGGGGGGCTGCCTCATGTAGTTGGGTGTTTTTGGTTAGCGTGCCCTGCAGCCCCTTATGGATTGTTTCCCCAAATAGGCGCTCACAAATGAGGCGCTGCTCCCAATCCATCTGAAGAAGCCTGCTGGCTAAGTAGCAGCCATAGGCTTCTTCCGCTTCGGGGGGGCTTGTTAAAAAACGGGTGGCCTGTTGCATGAGGCGCAGGGACGCGTCCTGTGTGACCATCCCCTTCCTGGCCCTTTTTTTGGGAAGGTGGAGGGGAGGCACTTGGGATTGGGTGAGGCTCCTACTGGGCCCAGCCACCTCACTTGGCCCAGCCACCTCACTTGGCCCAGCCACCTCACTTGGCCCAGCCACCTCACTTGGCCCAGCCACCTCACTGGGAGCAGCCACCTCCTGCCTGACACTGGGCCCAGCCTCCTCCAGGATGATGGTGAATCCGGCCTCCTCCAGGCTGTCCATGGGCCCGGTCTCCTCCTGCCTGCCACTTTCCCCACATTCCTCCTGGATGGACTCATCCTGTGTATAAAAAAAGGACAATAGTTTTAGTTTCTTTTTTTGGGTTCATCAATGACACACAGTTTGCTTCTCATGACTAGCAAATTCAATGTGAATACATCTCTTTAATAAAAGAGTCTAATCAGACACCCTAATTATTTCAAGCAGGTGCCAAACATATTTAGTCACTACTATCATTTGATATGTATACACAATTTGGAGTGCTAAATTATTTGAGACAATTATAACATCCAGTTAACATCATTAATATTAGTACAGTAAATCTTTGTTAAAATAATTTACCTGACTCCAGATGGTCATATCCGGTTCATCCAGGATGGAAGACCCAGCTTGCTCCTCATCAGCCTCTGCTGGGGTGGAGGGAAGGGTGGAGGGAAGGGTGGAGGGAAGGGTTGAAAGTGATGCCCTGGCTTCATTCTGGTCATCAAGAAAACGGAGTTGTTTGTAGTACCACAGCCTGGGTACATAAACATCATCTGCTGATGCTCCTGATCTCCTTGATTCCTGGATCTTCCTATGCTCCCTTTTATACATGTTCCTCAAGACCCCAATTTTCTTGTACACTGTCTCCATTGTTGCTCCAGGGATGGTCTCCTGGACAAAGGACAGAAGTCTCTCCAGCGTTGACTTCCTCACATGCTTGTTATAATACTGAGGGTGTTTCACCTCCCACAAATTCCTCATCTCTCGATACTTTGAAATAAAAGAAGTAAGGAACTCTGGATCCTTCAATAGGGGATTCATTATATCTGGAAAAGAGAAAGTCACAAGACCAAAAAAACTTATTATATGTTTCTGCTAACCCCTCATCATCTTCTCCCTATGTAGGCCTCATCAATCTATCAAGCCATATAGGCCGCTTGCTACAAAGTCATGACCATAAACCCCCCCCAAAAAAAATATATATCTCAAATTACCTTCGTTTTGGAACGTCCTGGTCCACTATCACCTACGCACAGAACGTACGTACGACACGCGCGAAAGGCCCTCCTTTATACACTACGCATGTGTGAAACTCCGCCTGCGTCGCCCGCCCCTGACGTTCGAAATGAACTCATGTTCTCCGCCCCCTAATTTGACGCACAGAACGTACGTACGACACGCGCGAAAGGCCCTCCTTTATACACTACGCATGTGTGAAACTCCGCCTGCGTCGCCCGCCCCTGACGTTCGAAATGAACTCATGTTCTCCGCCCCCTAATTTGACGCACAGAACGTACGTACGACACGCGCGAAAGGCCCTCCTTTATACACTACGCATGTGTGAAACTCCGCCTGCGTCGCCCGCCCCTGACGTTCGAAATGAACTCATGTTCTCCGCCCCCTAATTTGACGCACAGAACGTACGTACGACACGCGCGAAAGGCCCTCCTTTATACACTACGCATGTGTGAAACTCCGCCTGCGTCGCCCGCCCCTGACGTTCGAAATGAACTCATGTTCTCCGCCCCCTAATTTGACGCACAGAACGTACGTACGACACGCGCGAAAGGCCCTCCTTTATACACTACGCATGTGTGAAACTCCGCCTGCGTCGCCC
The DNA here is from genome assembly GCA_037952925.1 of Lithobates clamitans. Lineage (NCBI taxonomy): Eukaryota > Metazoa > Chordata > Amphibia > Anura > Ranidae > Lithobates > Lithobates clamitans. The sequence goes on from JBBGZY010001152.1 coordinate 177,821, forward strand.
GCCCCTGACGTTCGAAATGAACTCATGTTCTCCGCCCCTTTTTTGTTACGGCGCGTAGTGGAGTTAAAGAATGGCGGAGACACCTGAAATGTTGACGACCTCAGGTAGTGGAGACAGCCCGCAGGCTGGAACGTCTGGAACGTCAACCAAATCTGTGAGGCCTAGATTTAAGGCCTCTAATATGAGTTTCAAAGAGATGGTGGAGATGGTGGCCATTCTTCGCAAAGACGACTATGATGGCAATTATGGGCCGTACGCACGGCCAAATTTGCGCAAGGCCAAAATCATGGCAAAGGTCGTGGACACTTTGCAGGCATCATTTGGGGTCCAGCGCTCCAAGGATCAATTGCGCAAAAGATGGTCTGACCTGAAAATCAGGGAGCCGGATCAATACCGACGTATCCGGAAAGTTCTTAAAAAAAGTAAGTACTTGTCGTGTTTTTCTCTTGTGTTTATTACCTTGTATACTGCTCCATGTGCTTTTCCTTTCTATACGATTTTTGTTCATCGTTCTAAACGATCTTTGAAGAAACCTCGTTACATATCCATATCTATATCTATCTATCTATCTATCTATCTATCTATCTATCTATCTATCTATCTATCTATCTATCTATCTATCTATCTATATATATATATATATATATCTATATCTATATATATATATATATATATATATATCTATATATATATATATATATATCTATATATATATATATCTATATATATATATATATCTATATATATATATATCTATATATATATATATATATATATATATCTATATATATATATATATATATATATCTATATATATATATATATATATATATATCTATATATATATATATATATATATATATATCTATATATATATATATATATATCTATATATATATATATATATATCTATATATATATATATATATATATATATATATATCTATATATATATATCTATATATATATATATATCTATATATATATATCTATATATATATATATATATATATCTATATATCTATATATCTATATATATATATATATATATATATATATATATATATATCTATATATATATATCTATATCTAAATATATAAATATAAATATATAAAAATATAAATATAAATATATAAAAATATAAATATAAATATATAAAAATATAAATATAAATATATAAAAATATAAAAATATAAATATAAAAATATAAAAATATAAATATAAATATATAAAAATATAAATATAAATATATAAAAATATAAATATAAATATATAAAAATATATATATAAAAATATAAAATATATATATATATATATATATATATATATATATATATATATATATATCTATTTGAAATTCTCTTAATTTTTTGGATTTACATTTAGTTAGATATTTAGAGATTTTGTTACAGATATAGAGAGAGATCAAAAGATTATTAACTATATTTTGAGATATTGATATCTATCTATCCGGTATGTCTTTATAATTTTAAATATTGAACTAAAATAGGAACTCTACACAAACCACTTCACTACAAATGTTGGAAAATTATTATGTCCTAAAATATCTGTGTGCTAATTAGATTACTAATTTTTTGTTTCACATAGGGGAAAAATCACTCAGCCAACCAAAAGAACACAGTCCACCCCAAGCAAAACAGGATTGGGCAATCAGTCCAAGTCCCATTGACGATGTGGAGGAAGGAGAGGTGGGCGACATGGGCACCCCACCAGGTGAGTGTCTGACACACCAGCTTACGTTAATCTATGCATGGCTGCCTTTTGTTTAATTGAATTTGTCTACTCTATTTTAGGGGATCTGCTTCATTCAAGCAACAGTGACACCCCCGAGGATGTGGAGGAATTAGGCTACATGGCCACCCCACCAGGTCAGTGTCTGAGACAACAGCTTTAGTTCTGGTAAGGTAAACTATGTATGTGTGCATATTTGTAAAGACATTTTTTGGTTTCATTCCACTTTAGGAACAACAAGAAGTGACCATTTCACCTCGGAAAGTGCCCAACGTCTAATTGGTCAAATAATGGGCTGGAATCAAGACATGGATCAAATGCGTAATAGGCTGGATCGTATGCAGCAGGAAATGAAGGACATGATTGATGTTTTGGGTCGAATCTAAATGCCCTTTTTTAAACCCCAAAACATCAATCATGTCCTTCATTTCCTGTTTTGCTGACCCCATTCTGGGCCTTCTCTTTGTTTTTTTTGGCATAACATAAATGGCTGTTTAACCTAATGTCAAAAAGGAGGGCTGTCAAAAATCCACAAAAAAATAAAAATTGATTTTCTAAAAAACAACAAAAAAAAAAAAAAAAAGTGATTTTAAATAACCCAAAAAAAAATAAAAAAGTGATTTTAAATAACCCAAAAAAAAAAAAAAAAAGTGATTTTAAAAAACCCAAAAAAAAAAAAAAAAAGTGATTTTAAAAAACCCAAAAAAAAAAAAAAAAAATTGATTTTAAAACACCAAAAAAATTAAGAAAATTAATGTTAAAAAACCAAAAAAAATTAAAAAATTGATTTTAAAACACCAAAAAATCGAATAAATAATTAATGTTAAAAAACCAAAAAAAGTAAAAAAAATTGATTTTAAAACACCAAAAAAATTAAGAAAATTAATGTTAAAAAACCAAAAAAAAAAAAAAAATTGATTTTAAAACACCAAAAAAATTAAGAAAATTAATGTTAAAAAACCAAAAAAAAAAAAAAAATTGATTTAAAAAAACCAAAAAAAAAATATAAAAAACTTGCTTTTAAAAAAAAACAAAACTTGATTTTCCAAAAACAAAGCCTGTTTTTGAAAATCCAAAAGCCAAAAATATTTTTTTGTGGATTAGGTAGAAATATTTCAATATAATTATATTTTGCTACATCATTAAGATACCATTATATTTTTGTCTCGGAACATTTTATACTAAATGCAGAACTGAATGCATACCAACCATTAATAAAAACATCTCCTTTTATAGGATTTTAACAAATGTGTGGTTTGTTATTTCAAGGCTCAGTATCAGTTTGGTTATAATTGTCAAAAAGTTGTTTACAGTGGCAATGGAGCTTATTTATACATTTTTAAAATTCTAATACAGTTGGCACTACAACTGCTCGACCATAACCTAGGAGACAGCCCAAAAGAAAGGCAAGCAATAAATATAATGCCAGATTTCACCAATATTTTTTTTATTGTAAAAAAAATTATATATCCTGGCCCATTGCAATGGCCCCCCTACCCATAAAATAATCAACATATTGCTGTCTAACCTGACGGGAACTTTGGGGGGCCAAGCCAGTACGGACAGTATCCAGGCCTGTAAGGTTGGCTTCTATTTGTCCGGCCTCAGGCCCAACTGTGCCTATATAATTGGCAGAATGCTTATTTAAAAAGTTGTGCAGAATGCAGCATGATAAAATTATAAAATTAAGTTTGTATTCCGCCAAATTAATGGCTGTTTGAAACAGGCGGAACCGGCTGGCCAGAATTCCAAACGCATTCTCAACCACTCTTCTAGCTCTGGCCAGCCGGTAATTAAAAACCCTCCTCTCCGGGGTGAGGGTTCTTTGGGGGAATGGCCTCATGAGGTGCTTGCTCAGAGCGAAGGCTTCATCGGCAATGAAGACAAAGGGGAGTCCTTCCACGTTATCCTCATCAGGTGGCAATCCCAGGCCACCACTCTGGAGACGCTGGCAGAACTCCGTCTGGGCAAATACTCCTCCATCCGACATCCGGCCATTCTTCCCCACGTCCACATATAAAAAATCATAGTGTGCCGACACCACCGCCATTAAAACAATACTGTGGAACCCCTTATAATTAAAATAATATGACCCCGAATGGGGTGGTGGCACAATGTGGACATGTTTCCCATCTATAGCCCCTCCACAATTGGGAAAGTCCCAACGGCTTGCAAAATGGGATGCCACAGTCTGCCATTCCTGTGGCGTTGAAGGAAACTGGGGAATCAAACAAGAAAACCAAAATCAATTAATTTGGAAGCTAACATTGCAAGAAAATTAGACAATTAAAAACATTATTCCCCAGCATCAGTATAACATTCAATAATTTAATTCTTCTGGAATAACTAATATGGAAAAAGGCACACTTATCAGATTGCTCACCCCCTCTGATAGAACATTGATTACATTTTAGGGGGTTGTGAAATCCCAAAAAAAAATTACTTTAACAACACGCAGGAATTTAGGGATAACAAAGGCTACAAGACTGCAGTTGTCGCACTCTGCAGGTGCAGTTGCAAACCAGCTTACAGTAAATGAGGTAATGTCAAAAGGCATTCATGTTGCAAACAGTACACAATCACATGCAAGGGCAATTAATGAAAACACTTTGAGGCTTGCATATGATTTGATGATGGAAATCAGCAGAGCTTCTGCTCATTTACTAAAGCACTGGAACAAATGCACTTGTAGAGTGCACATGCATTTTGCAAAGTGCAACATAGATTTGCTTTAGACAAATTAACACCACAGAACATTCAAGCAAATTTTAACGAGGGTGGGGGTGGGGGGGTTGTGAAATCTAGCTAATTGCTAATTAGCAGCACACTATTTGGAGTGAGTTCAGGTGGGGGGGGGGGGTTGTGAAATCTAGCTAATTGCTAATTAGCAGCACACTATTTGGAGTGAGTTCAGGTGGGGGGGGGGGTTGTGAAATCTAGCTAATTGCTAATTAGCAGCACACTATTTGGAGTGAGTTCAGGTGGGGGGGGGGGGTTGTGAAATCTAGCTAATTGCTAATTAGCAGCACACTATTTGGAGTGAGTTCAGGTGGGGGGGGGGGGTTGTGAAATCTAGCTAATTGCTAATTCTAAGCACACTAAATACACTCCAACAAAATACATTCAAAATGAGTAGACTAGGTGGATATGTTCCCATCACTTCATGCTGGGAAGGTTATTGAAGGAAACTATACATGCATGACAAAAAATAACAGGAAAAAATCCCAGCATGTGTGAGGATAAAAAGGGGACATTCACACTATATTGCAATGATGGGAAGTAGTGTTTGAAGCAAGAAATACATTACTTTATCAAAGATTACATAAAAGAACATGTGATGCTAATAAACTAAAAATAGCTTACCTTAATATAGTCCTTCTGCAGGACCTGTATGATGGCAGAACAGGTCTCTGGGATAATGATCCCCAGAGCCTGGGGGGAGATGCCTGTCGAGAACTTAAGGTCCTGCAGGCTTCTCCCTGTGGCCAAATACCGCAAGGTAGCGACCAGCCTCTGCTCCGGAGTGATGGCTTGCCTCATGCAGGTATCCTGCCTGCTGATATAGGGGGTCAGCAAAGCCACCAAACGATCAAAAACGGGGTCCGTCATCCGGAGAAAGTTCCTGAAATCCTCAGGATTATTCTCACGGATCTCACGGAGCAAAGGCATGTGACAGAACTGGTCACGCTGAAGCAACCAATTCTTGGTCCATGAACTCCTCCTCGCCCTGTTCATGGACTGGTCTTGGGCTGAAGAATAAACTACAGCACCAAGCACATACAATGCACGAGCTCTACGACGAGTACGTACAGGTAACATGGCTTCAAAACGGTCGGCTGGTCAGAACGCACTAAACAGAACGCACTGAAGAACAGCAAGGCCTGTGAAGAACGACCTGAAAATCAGGAACGAGCGGCCAATAAAACAAAGATTTCTCAATGCCAACTGACCAAACGCACTGAAAAGCAGATACAAACCTCACAAGCACAGACTGAACACCAGTTAAAACGAACTGAAAAATACGAGTCTCACAAGCGCGAATCGTCTCTCACCAAACTTCTACTAACACGAGATAAACACGAGATTAGCAGAAGGAGCCCAAAGGGTGTCGTACGGGCTATTGAACTTCCGTTTTATAGTCTCGTCGGACTTGGTGTACGTCACAGCGTACTAAACTGGCGTACTTTTGTGTGGTCGTGTGTGGGCAAGTCCGTTCGTAAGAAAGTCTGCCCCAAGTCCGCCGAAGGTACGCCGGAAGTATGTCGGACAGACTGTCCGACTTTTGTAGCTGCAAAGTCCGACCGTGTGTACGCGGCATTAGAGGTAGCAGTACCCGAATATTGTAAGAGGTCAGAAATTCATGAAAGTCTGCAAATAAAGAATCTGTCAGCAGTAATTATTTTAGTTCATGTAGATCAGGCGCGTTCCCCACTCTATTCTTCATTTGCATGCCAACAAAACCTCTTGCCCATGCTTTATGTTATGTATTGAGTTACTGCCACATGAGTCTCCCTTCTGCTGTTCATATAAACGAGTAGGTGTAACTAATGAAATGCCCACTTGTCTATCCAAATATGTATAAAAATTATGTTCATAAAGGAAAAGAGAGATACATTTTAAACCTTTTTCGCAGCCAGAGCCGTTTTTTCCTTTTTTTTTTGCACACATTTAAAAAAATAATTTAAGCCCTGAAGACTACAGAAAGACAAGACATTAAAAAAAATTTCTAAAAGCAGGCACCCTGGTGAATAAAATACAGTAGTTGTAGTTCCAATTTTTTTGAAACTCAAGTTTATTGTAAGTATACGTATTGAGAAAGTTACAAGCGAACATTGAAGAACATATGATTATACAGGTGGTAATCAAGTTGTCATAGCAGTGGTAGGTTCTCCATAGGGTTTGAAGGAGTAGTGAGGCACATCTGCAAGTTTTAACACATGTAGTTCCAATTTTATATACATCTTAGGGGAGGCAAAAAGTCCCCCACACACTCTCATATCAAGAGGATATTAATAGAGAAATTTTCCCCAAATTCCATATCACAATGAAACTATATACAAATTAAACTTTACTTGACCATACATGAGGCATCACCTACATGGACAAGACCTCTCACTACTCTAGAAGATCTTTGCTCCTAAAAAAAAATCCACAAAGACATATAATTTTAATCCTATACATACCGGTATCTCTTTTTGGGGAAATAGGTGATTTCTCCAGTACGTCATGCCAAGCATGGGAAGAAGACCTCAATACCCAACCTGACAACTACAGAATGGGAGACAATCTTCATGTATGCTCACAAAGGATCTCTTAATGTAGCAACTCAAGTACGCGGATTCAAAATTATTACACTTTGGTACAGACCACCCACCCTACTAAATAACTTCTACCCCCAAGTCTCTAGTAGATGTTGGAGATGCGGAAATAAAGAGGGCTCCATGATAGACATTTGGTGGTCGTGTCCCGTGGTCCAGTCATGGCAAATGAAGAAGGCTCCATGATAGAGATTTGGTGGTCGTGTCCCATGGTCCCGTCATGGGAAATGAAGAAGGCGCCATGATAGACATTTGGTGGTCGTGTCCCATGGTCCAGTCATGGGAAATGAAGAAGGCTCCATGATAGACATTTGGTGGTCGTGTCCCATGGTCCAGTCATGGGAAATGAAGAAGGCGCCATGATAGACATTTGGTGGTCTTGTCCCATGGTCCAGTAATGGGAAATGAAGAAGGCTCCATGATAGATATTTCCTGGTCATGTCCCATGGTCCAGTCATGGGAAATGAAGAAGGCGCCATGATAGACATTTGGTGGTCGTGTCCCATGGTCCAGTCATGGGAAATGAAGAAGGCTCCATGATAGACATTTGGTGGTCGTGTCCCATGGTCCAGTCATGGGAAATGAAGAAGGCTCCATGATAGACATTTGGTGGTCGTGTCCCATGGTCCAGTCATGGGAAATGAAGAAGGCTCCATGATTCACATTTGGTGGTCATGTCCCATGGTCCAGTCATGGGAAATGAAGAAGGTGCCATGATAGACATTTGGTGGTCGTGTCCCATGGTCCAGTCATGGGAAATGAAGAAGGCTCCATGATAGACATTTGGTGGTCGTGTCCCATGGTCCAGTCATGGGAAATGAAGAAGGCTCCATGATAGACATTTTGGTGGTTGTGTCCCATGAAAAAGGCTCCATGATAGACATTTGGTGGTCATGTCACATGGTACCCAGTCATGGGAAATGAAGAAGGCTGCATGATAGACATTTTGTGGTCGTGTCCCATGGTCCAATCATGGGAAATGAAGAAGGCTCCATGATAGACATTTGGTGGTCGTGTCCCATGGTCCAGTCATGGGAAATGAAGAAGGCTCCATGATAGACATTTGGTGGTCGTGTCCCATGGTCCAGTCATGGGAAATGAAGAAGGCTCCATGATAGACATTTGGTGGTCGTGTCCCATGGTCCAGTCATGGGAAATGAAGAAGGCTCCATGATAGACATTTGGCGGTCATGTCCCATGGTCCGGTCATGGGAAATGAAGAAGGCTCCATGATAGGCATTTGGTGGTCGTGTCCCATGGTCCAGTCATGGGAAATGAAGAAGGCTCCATGATAGACATTTGGCGGTCGTGTCCCATGGTCCGGTCATGGGAAATGAAGAAGGCTCCATGATAGACATTTGGTGGTCGTGTCCCATGGTCCGGTAATGGGAAATGAAGAAGGCTCCATGATAGACATTTGGTGGTCGTGTCCCTTGGTCCAGTAATGGGAAATGAAAAAGGCTCCATGATAGACATTTGGTGGTCGTGTCCCATGGTCCAGTCATGGGAAATGAAGAAGGCTCCATTATAGAGATTTGGTGGTCGTGTCCCATGGTCCAGTCATGGCAAATGAAGAAGGCTCCATGATAGACATTTGGTGGTCATGTCCCCGTGGTCCAGTCATGGGAAATGAAGAAGGCGCCATGATAGACATTTGGTGGTCATGTCCCATGGTCCGGTCATGGGAAATGAAGAAGGCTCCATGATAGACATTTGGTGGTCGTGTCCCATGGTCCAGTCATGGGAAATGAAGAAGGTGCCATGATAGACATTTGGTGGTCGTGTCCCATGCTCCAGTCATGGGAAATGAAGAAGGCTCCCTGATAGATATTTCGTGGTCGTGTCCCATGGTCCAGTCATGGGAAATGAAGAAGGCTCCATGATAGACATTTGGTGGTTGTGTCCCATGGTCCAGTCATGGGAAATGAAGAAGGCTCCATGATAGACATTTGGTGGTCGTGTCCCTTGGTCCAGTAATGGGAAATGAAAAAGGCTCCATGATAGACATTTGGTGGTCGTGTCCCATGGTCCAGTCATGGGAAATGAAGAAGGCTCCATGATAGAGATTTGGTGGTCGTGTCCCATGGTCCAGTCATGGCAAATGAAGAAGGCTCCATGATAGACATTTGGTGGTCATGTCCCCGTGGTCCAGTCATGGGAAATGAAGAAGGCGCCATGATAGACATTTGGTGGTCATGTCCCATGGTCCGGTCATGGGAAATGAAGAAGGCTCCATGATAGACATTTGGTGGTCGTGTCCCATAGTCCAGTCATGGGAAATGAAGAAGGTGCCATGATAGACATTTGGTGGTCGTGTCCCATGGTCCAGTCATGGGAAATGAAGAAGGCTCCCTGATAGATATTTCGTGGTCGTGTCCCATGGTCCAGTCATGGGAAATGAAGAAGGCTCCATGATAGACATTTGGTGGTTGTGTCCCATGGTCCAGTCATGGGAAATGAAGAAGGCTCCATGATAGACATTTGGTGGTCGTGTCCCATGGTCCAATCATGGGAAATGAAGAAGGCTCCATGATAGACATTTGGTGGTCGTGTCCCATGGTCCAGTCATGGGAAATGAAGAAGGCTTCATGATAGACATTTGGTGGTCATGATCCATGGTCCAGTCATTCTGGAAAATGGTCCATGACACCATTCTTTCAGTCACATCAGAAAATTTTAAACTACAATACGGCGCAATACCTCTTGCACCATACTACAATCTCTAAGAAACGTTACCTCAAGTCTTTACCTATGTTGTATGATAAATGCCACAAGACATTGTACACCATACCACTGGCCTTCAAAAAATATTCCTTCCTTCAAAAAAAAAAGAATGATTTTGTAGAATTAACCACATTTAGAAAATAGAGGAACTTATCAGCATATCACAAGAGAATATCTCAAAGTTCGCTTCAACCTGGTATAACTGGATACATCTACTACTACCTATGAAGCAGCAATATAACTTGAAAAGGGGTAATAGAAAGAGAAGGGAAAAGGTAATAGAAAGTAGAGAAAAAGAAATAATAAAGCACAACTGCCCCCCCCCCCCTTTTTTTTTTCTCCCTATATTATTTCCCTCTTAAATCTAATACCAGTAGCTAATCGAAATTAGTCAAACACAGATTATTATAACTTTGAAAATATGAATGTTATATCTTCAAAGATACAATGTCTATGTGTACAACATAAATAAAACATGAAACTCACATTTTGAATACATCAAGCGTATCTTACTTCAGTTGTGAAATGTTATATAATATATATAATATATATATATATATATATATATATATATATATATATATATATATATATATATATATATATATATATATATATATATATTTTATTTATACACAACAAAATTTATGAACAAAAATTAAAAGTCCCCCATGTGATGCATTGTTTTGGTGACAGGTTCTCTTTATTGAGGCATCTGGGGTCTAAAAGAAGAATGTTTATTTTTTATTGTCTCTGTCCTTTTGGAGGGATTTACCTTTTACAGGAATGAGAGTAAATAAAATGAGGGAAAACTTAGACAGGTGTCACTGCAACGGGCGTCCCCATTGGAAGGTTTATTATCACCTCTTGTTCTGGTGACAATGCTAAAATTTGAGATTTCCCATTCCTTTCCATCTCTATGACTATGGTTATCAGTAGTGATGAGCTAGGGTTCAGATTTAAACCCAGTTCTGTCTGAACCAGCAGAAAGTTGTTGCATGATAGCAGACCATTGACCCAATCAGCTGCATCTGTGGAATTCCCTGATCTGCTGCCCTGCTCTGAGGGACGGAGGTACCCAGGACCCCTTTGCATACAGGCTCACTACCATCATAAGGCTGGACAAACAGTAGATTTTTTTTTCCCACTTATCTGATGCACCCCCATATCTCAGTCTGCATTTTGTATTGGCTATTCGGCCTTGGTTGGCACCCGGTTTTGTGGTCTGCCTCTCCTATCCATCAGGAGAGGTTTTCAGTGGTTAGCAGAGGTGTCCCTTCAGCGAGGGTGAACTGTAAGATTTCCCCAACACCAAGTGTGATATAGAAGCTCCTGAAGAAGTGACAACCGCAGTGGCGAAACATGTTGAGCAACTTTTAACTCTTCAAGGACCTTTGAACACCAGAGGTGTAGGGTGTAAGCACTAACCAGTATTCATCAGAGAGCCTGATGGTGGAGATGGGTTATGCTGTAGGTTAGTAAGAGGTCGCGGTCCTCGGGATCGTCCCACCAGGAGGTGAGCAAGCTGGGGGGCCAGTAGAAGATATAGCAGGTTGGGATCAAGCAGAAGCATAGTTGAGGAACAAGCCAAAGGTCAATAACAAAGGGTTGTAGGTTGGAATCAAACAGAAGTGTCGTTGAGGAACAAGCCAAAGGTCGGTGACGAGTGGTAGTGAGATAAGGACAGCTCTGTGTTTGCAAAGAAGCAAGATATTGGCTGGATAGAGCACACTAATCTGGCAAACAGGAAGTGCAAAGACATGGCTTAAATCAGGAAGTTCATGGAAGGCAAGGAGTTCAAAGTTCACCAGAAACAAGGTACAAGGCAAGATTGCCCAAAGAATCAGGCAGGATGCTGTTCAGCATCTCAAGTGTCTCAGCAAGAAGAGCCACTTCAGAGGTCTTAGTTCCAGATCCCGGCCGTGACATTGTTGACCTAACATGGCTGAAGGGAGTAGGGATGGGGGACCCCTTGGTGAACACACTGATCTGATTTGTTTTGTCAGGGGGCTTTTTCAGAGGAGGCCTCCTCTGTTATCTTAATGCAACCTTAAAAAAAGGCACTAAAGTTACATGATGGCGGACTCAAGCAAGTAAAAAAAACCATAAAAAACAGGTAGAGGATTTTTTTTAGGGGGGATAGGTAGGGGCGTTGGGAAGGGGGTTTATGTATATTAGAAAAAAAATTAAAAACAAAATATACTCATAGTCAATAAAAATATATTGCCCAAAAAAGTGTACACATTTTTATAGAACAAGGGTCCACTGATTTCAAAAAGAAAAGTAAAATTTACTCTGAAACAGACGTATCCAGTTTCTGATATAAAAATCAGAAATAGAAGCCCCGCCAACGCCTATGAATTCTAGAGTCATTCCAGTAAAACTAAAACCCTCATATCACCCACAGATATACACGGGACCCTCATATCACTTGAGTACACATAGGCCCCTTATTTCACCCATGGGTACACATAGGCCCCTTATATGACCCATGGGTATACATATGATCCTTATATCAACCATGGGTGCACATAGGAGCTCCATATTACCCGTGGGAATACATAGGACCCTCATATCAGCCATGAGTACACATAGCACCTGTATATCACCCATGAGTACAGACGGGACCCTCATATCACCCATGAGTACACAAAGTTCCCTCATATCACCCATTGGTACACATAGGACCCTCATATCACTCATGGGTACACATAGGAGCCTTATATCACCCATGGGTACACATAGGGCCCTTATATCACCCATGAGTACACAAAGGTCCCTCATATCACCCATGGGTACACATAGGACCCTCATATCACCCATGGGGACACATAGGACCCTCATATGACCTATGGGTACGCATAGAACCATTGTATCACCCATGAGTACACATAGGAATCTCATCTCACTCATGGGTACACCCAGGACCCTCTTATCACCTATTGGTACACATAAATGCCTCATATCACCCACAGGTATACATAGGAGACTCATATCACCCATGGGGGATATGAGGGTCTTATGTATGCCATAGTGGTTTTGATTTCATAAGGGATTGTTATACCATGGTAATGTTATTGTCTTTTTTGTACACAAAGGAACCTCATATCACTTATGAGTACACATAGGACACTCATATCACCCATAGGTACACATAGGTCCCTCATATCACCCATGGGTACACATGGGTCCCTCATATCACCCATGGGTGCACATAGGACCTTCATATCACCCATTGGTACACATGGAACCCTCATATCACCCATGAGTACACACAAGACCCTCATATCACCCATGGGTACACACAGGGCCCTCAGGTCACCTATGGGTACACTTTTGACCCTCGTATCACCCATGGGTACACATAGGACTCTCATATCACCCATGGATAAACATAGGACCCTCATATCGGCCATAGATACACATAGAATCCTTATAACAACCATGGGTACACATAGGACCCTCATATCACCAATTGGTAAACATAGGACCCTCATATCGCTCATGGGTATACATAGGACCTTCATATCACTCATGGGTACACATAGGTTCCTCATATCAGCCATGAGTACACATAGGATTTGTCACGTACCTTAGGTGTGAGCCTGACGTGCAGAGGGAGACATCTCGTACAACCCTGGCTCGGAGACCACTGGAGTTGAGACAGCGGTGGTAAGAGCACGGTGGGGTAAGAGTGCCTGCAGGGTTCTCTTTAGGTGCTGGATGAGAAGCCAGAACAGCTGGTGCAGGAGTGCTGTGGATGCAGGGCAGCAGGTGCAGGTCAACAGGTCAAGGTATGCTGAGGATGCAGAGCAGCGGATGCAGGACAGCAGGCTGGAGCAGGGTCAGACAAGCCATGGTCATACGGAGAAGAGCAACCAGCATAAACAGCAGGCAGAGAGTAGTCAGATTCCAGGCTGAGTTTGGCAAAAGGTGATCAGGCCAGCAGACCGGAGGAAGCAGGGTCAAACAAGCCAAAGGTCAGGACTGGAGATAGAAGCGTGGTCAGGAAGCCGGGTCAAACACTGGAACAGGATACAAGCCAGGTTTCAGGGAACAGCTGCAGATCAAACCGCAAGGACCTAGTGCCCCTGGAGCATCTTTTATAGGTCACTAGGCGCCAAAGCGCCTAGCGCATGCGCGTGCGCACATTTGTGCGCAATGTCTTTAATTCGCGCATGCACATTGGCACATGTCTTCTAATGCGGGCAGCACATCCCTGACAGGTTTCTTATATCACCCATGGGTATACAGAGGACCCTCATATCACTCATGAGTACACATAGGTTCCTCATATCAGCCATCTCACCATGATGATGGTGATATGAGGGTCTTATGTATAACATGGAGGGTTTGGTTTTAATAGGGATTGTTATACCACCGTAATGGTATTGGCTTATATAATATAGAGGTATAATAACCATATAATAAAAATGTGTAATTTGATCACATGGCTGTTACAAAGTATTTTTTTCTTTTTTGTTGAACATTATGTTAACTGATACCGTTTTTTTTTTGGTTATTTTTCATTATTATTTGAATTTCCGTGGCAGTCTGTTGAGTGGTGTTGTTTCGTATTCTGTTCTGTGTAACCTGAAAACATAATCTGATCTGGGGGAAAAAAAATCACTGCCAAGGATCCTGCTTCCTTTCTTAGTTAAACAAATTCCCACTTCCTCTACGACAATCAAACCAACCCATCCATGGCCAATGACATCAATCAAAATGAGCGTGTTTACAACAATAAATATTCGGTCTAATTATCAATCTTGTTGCTTATTTATAAAGCCATTCTTTAGCATTTACAAATGTCTGCTTTCCCTTGGTCACAGGTTAATCCCTTCAAATTAAATATATTGAATGGGCCCTTGATCCAAGCAGACTGTTTAGATAACCCTTCACGAAAGGTTAGTTGAGGTTGGGTCTCCATTCAGTCCTGGAATTTGGAATGTTGGACGATATAAAAAAAAAAAATACATGGAGTTAAGAACCACTGATCTACGGACTCATGGGTTCATGGATAGTGCATCCAGAAAGTATTCACAGCGCTTCACTTTTTCCACATTTTATTCCAAAATAGATTAAATTCATTCATTCAATTTCCTCAAAATTCTACAAACAATACCCCATAATGACAACGTGAAAGAAGTTTGTTTGAAATCTTTGCAAATGTATAAAAAAAAATGAAAAGAAAAAATCCCATGTACACAAGTATCACAGCCTTTGCTTAATACTTTGGTGAAGCTCTTTGAGTATGATGCTACAAGATTGGCACACCTATTTTTGGGCAGTTTCTCCCATTCTTCTTTGCAGGACCTCTCAAGCTTCATCAGGTTGGATGGGGAGTGTCGGTGCACAGCCATTTTCAGATCTCTCCAGAGATGTTCAATCAGGTTCAAGTCTGGGCTCTGGCTGGGCCACTCGAGAATATTCATATTCACAGAGTTGTCCCCTAGCCAATCCTTTGTTATCTTGGCTGTGTGCTTAGGGTTGTTGTCCTGTTGGAAGATGAACCTTCGCCCCAGTCTGAGGTCCAGAGCGCTCTTGAGCAGGTTTTCATCCAGGATGTCTCTGTACATTTCTGCATTCATCTTTCCTCGATCCTGAAAAACATCCCCACAGCATGATGCTGTCACCGCCATGCTTCAGTGTAGGGATGGTATTGGCCAGGTGATGAGAGGTGCCTGGTTTCCTCCAGACATAAAGCTTGCCATGCTGGCCAACAAGTTCAATCTTTGTTTAATCAGACCCAAGAATTTTGTTTCTCATGATCTGAGAGTCCTTCGGGTGCTTTTTGGCAAACACCAGGCAGGCTGTCATGTGCCTTTTACTGAGGAGTGGCTTCCACCTGGCCACTCTACCATACATGCCTGATTGGTGGAGTGCTGCAGAGATAGTTGTTCTTCTGGAAGGTTCTCCTCTCCCCACAGAGAAACGCTGGAGCTCTGTCAGAATGACCACCGGGTTTTTGGTCACCTCCCTGACTAAGGCTCCTCTCCCCCGATCACTCAGTTTGGCCGGGAGGGCCGCTCTAGGAAGAGTCCTGGTGGTTCTAAACTTCTTCCATTTACGGATGATGGAGGCCACTGTGCTCATTGGGACCTTCAATGCTGCAGAAATGTTTCTGTACCCTTCCCCAGATCTGTGCCCCCATACAATCCTGTCTAAGAGGTCTACAGACAATTCCTTGGACTTCATGGCTTGGTTTGTGCTCTGACGTGCACTGTTACCTGTGGGACCTTATATAGACAGGTGTGTGCCTTTCCAAATCATGTGCAATCAACTGAATTTACCACAGGTGGTCTCCCATCAAGTTGTAGAAACATCTCAAGGATGATTAATGTCCAACATAGGTTGGACTTGATGGACTTGATGGACTTGTGTCTTTTTTTTTTACCTCACCTATTATGTAACTACTGTATGTAATGGAAACGGGATGCACCTGAGGTCAATTTTGTGTCATGGCAAAGGCTGTGATACTTATGTACGTGGGATTTTTTTTTTTCGTATATTTTTTTGCAAAATTTCAAACAAACTTCTTTCACGTTGTCATTATGGGGTATTGTTCGTAGAATTTTGAGGAAAACAATGAATTTAATTCATTTTGGAATAAGGCTGTAACATAGCAAAATGTGGAAAAAGTGAAGCGCTGTGAATACCTTCCGGATGCACTCTATAGCCAAATCTTTGCCGACTAGAGGATTGCATATAGTATAGAAATAAATATCTGTAGTTGTCTTACCTAAACATGGAAACACGTGCTGAAGGCTTTTTTCCGTAATATGAAAAATGTCACGTTATTATTTCATTCACACATGTTTAAACAGAACATCCTGAGTTATAACAATGACAGGAATTGGCGTGGATAGAATTTTCCAAAAATACATATTTTCTGATCCATTTTTTTAACGTCATTACAAGTTTTATTTCCATTCTGTAATCCTTCGGTTCTCCTAGGATGGAGGACCTCAAGGGAGTACAGAGATAAAGGAGCTTGAGGAGTAATAACTTCATGCATTCTATTGCAAGACAGAAATTGTTTCTTTCATAAGTCTAAAATATGAATTCTCCGGGACTCGTTGACTAAAGGACGGGAGAATGAGGCACCTTTGACTGTCAATCATTAGGTAAAATATCTTTTTTTTGCTACGCAATAATTCTGTAACGGGAGGAAAGAGGATTTTGAACACATCAGTAGTTGTATTAGGCGCTTGTCTACAGGGTCATTCTTTTCGCATACAGTACTGCCTAAAAAGTTTTAGGCAGCTGTGAATAAATAATGTACAGTTAAGAATGCTTTAAAAATATATATATATTTTAATTGTTTATTTTTTATCAATTTACAAAATTCAAAGTGAACAAACAGAAGAAAAATTGAAATCAACTATTTGGTGGGACCACCCTTGACATGAAGAATGCTTTCAGAAATAGAAGGGGTCATAGTTTTATTTTGATCAACTAACAAAATAAAAAAGTATATGAACAGAAGAGAAATCCAAATCCAAATCGATATTTTGGGGTGACCACCCTTTGACTTCAAACCAGCATCATGTCTTCTAGGTAGACTTGCACACAGTTTTTGAAGGAACTCAGCAGGTAGGTTGTTCCAAACATCTTGGAGAACTAAGCACAGATCTTCTGCAGATGTCGGCTGCCTCAAATCCTTCTGTCTCTTCATGGAATCCCAGACAGACTCTATAATGCGAAGATCAGGGCTCTATGGGAGCCAAACCATCACTTCCAGAACTCCATGTTCTTCTTTACACTGAATATAGTTCCTAATGACATTGGCTGTATCTTTGGGGTGGTTTCACTGATGCAGACATGCCTTCCTGATGGTATGGCATGATATGTAAGTATCTGCCTGTATTTCTCAGCATTGAGGACACCATTGATCCTGACCAAATCTCCAACTCCATTTGCAGAAAAGCAGCCCCAAACTTGCAAGGAACCTACACCATGCTTCACAGTTGGCTGCAGACACTCATTATTGTACCACTCTCCAGCCCTTCCTCCAAGAAACTGCCTCCTGCTACAGCCAAATATTTCACATTGTGACTCATCAGTCCAGAGCACCTGCTACCATTGTTCTGCACCTCAGTTTCTATGTTTTCCTGCTTAGTTGAGTCGATTAGCCTTGTTTCCATGTCAGAGGTATTTGTTTCAGAAACAATTCTTCCATGAAGACCACCTCTGGCCAGACTTCTCTGGACAGTAGGTGGTTGTACCTGGGTCCCACTGGTTTCCACCAGTTCTGTGCTGATGTCACTGCTGGACACCTTCTGATGTGGAAGGGAAGTAAGCATGATGTGTCTTTCATCCATGGTCCTTATGGTTCATCTATGGTCCTCAACTTTGACCAATCAATGATGTTGAGATAAGGGATCTGTGGGGGCCAAACCATCATTTCCAGAACACATTGTTCTTCTTTACACCAAAGATAGTACTAAATGACATTGGCTGTATTTTGGCATGATGAGTAAGTATCTGCCTGTGTTTCTCTGCAATGAGGACACCCTTGATCAGGCCAAGTTGAGGACCACAGGCGAACAATGAGGACCATAGATGAAGGCAGTTTGTTTGGTGAAGGGCTGTAGAGCGATACAATGAGTGTCTACAGCCAACTGTGAAGCATGGTGGAGGTTTCTTCCAAGTTTGGGGCTGCATTTCTGCAAATGGAGTTGGAGATTTGGTCCGGATCAATGGTGTCCCCAATGCAAGACATTTTTATTTATTTATTTTTTTTTTTTTATTGCATTTAAGTGTAAATGTGAGATCTGAGATCTTTTTGACCCCAGATCTCACATTTAGGAGGTCCTTTCATGCTTTTTTTTTTCTATTACCAGGGATGTTTGTAATAGGAATAAAAGTGACCCATTTTTTTTTAGGACAATATTAAAAAAAAAAAAAAAGAAAGAAAAAGAAAAAATTTTTTAAAGTGCCCCGTCCGGACGAGCTTGCACGCAGAAGCAGTGAAAACAGTGCTCAAACTACACATGTGTGGTATCGCCGCGATCATTAGAGCGAGAGCAATAATTCTAGCACTAGATCCCCTCTCTAACGCAAAACTGGTAACATGTAGAAATTTTGAAAGTCGCCTATGGAGATTTTTAAGGGTCAAAGTTTGTCACCATTCCACGAGTGGGCGCAATTTTGAAGCGTGACATGTAGGGTATCAATTTACTCGGCATAACATTATCTTTCACAATATAAAAAAGATTCGGCTAATTTTACTGTTTACTGTCTTATTTTTGAAGTCAAAAAAGTGTATTTTTTTTTCAAAAAAATTGCGCTTGTAAGCCCGCTGCGCAAATACGGTGTGACATAAAGTACTGCAGTGCCGCCATTTTATTCTCTAGGGTGTCTGAAAAAAAAAAAAAAGATATAATGCTTGGGGGTTCTAAGTAATTTTCTAGCAAAACATTTTTTATTTTAACGTGTAAACAACAAGTGTCAGAGAGAGGCTCGGTCCTTAAGTGGTTTAAGTCATAGGAAACCATGATTATGGTAAGACAGATTCAAGCTGGCCTGATACCTTTGCACATACCCTACTATATTATGTTTATCATCTAAAATAACCAGACAACACCCTTTTGGAGTAAACTTGGCCGTACCGGCCATTTTATTAACAATTAACCATAAAGATATTATTTACAAACAATACTTTTCCAGATCAGTCGTAACCATGTTGTAGATCTTTGAAGGCACCAAAAAGACCCCAAATTTATATAGTATCAGCGTGACCACACAAGGTCCCCAGTCGCTGCACGCCGACTCTGGGACAATACCAATTCTTCAACTTCCAAAGCTGATACCCATATCCAAATGCATAGTTAAACTTCGGTTAGCTGGCATCTTCCCGAGGATCCCATACCAAGATGGTTTCCCACTATGCCATATTGGTCTTCATTTAGAAGGCCTCCAAAGATCCCAACCGCTATAACTTACAACAATCATTGCCAAAAGTTCCAAATATAATGCAAACAAAAGGGCGGGAGGGTGGGAGCTGTTTCTTTGTCCGGTGACCTCCAACCGACCACCGGACACTGGCCCCTCCCTAATTATGCTGCGTACTATTCTGGCCACCCCCTCTACACTGACCAACTAAAAAAACCCAGTTAACCCTTAATTGGCTAGCTGGCCCTGCTACCCTGTCATGCCAGCCCTGCGCCAATTCCTGCGTCTTTTGCTACGAGCTTCTCTGGAGTCCAACACAATGGAATTGGAATGGAAAATGCAACATTTGGCCAAAAAAACAAAACCAAAAAAAACTGTCACTGATCTGCTTTACCTGCAATCCAAGATCGCCTTAATAAGGACTTTCAATCCATCCATCCAATGAAATGCAATGCAATGCAACTCACGCGTGTTGCTTTAAGGTAGACCATTCATTAAGAATGGGCTTCCATTGTACTGCATTGTAGAAAAAAAAAATGCACTTGACCCTTTAGAAGAATATAGTCACAACGCTCATTCTAGCTATTGTTGATGCATTCGATTAGCATACTGTTACTATTTTTATACCGCTAATTATTATTCACTCATTTGTGAGGATCACTTACCATTATCACTCGTGGGACGATCATTAATTCATCTGCATGCTGCAGCCAGGCTGGGCTGCTAGGAAAGCTGATATTCTGTCTATGGCAATGGCTTCAAATTTTTATATGTGCCATCTGGTCCTCCTAACAGATAATCGCCGCTGAGATAAAGAAGAAAAAAAACAAGCTGATTTGAGTTATTGAGCAGCAGCGACCAGAAGAGCGGTCAATGAGCTGACATCCGAAGAACGAGGGCAATAACAGACCAATCCAAATTATTATCATGACTTAGACATTTGAGAAAACAATAAAAAGTATATAGCCCTTTACCCCCCCCCACCCAGGAGCTGCTTGGTATAATGGGTTCTTTGCTCTGCCATGACTCTGTAGACCCCGCTGACACCCCTGGTCATATAAGTTGAAGGTGGCACGCACCTATTTTTTGGAAAAACAAAAGTGTGTGTCCCTAGTCCACCTCCCGAAGAAGTAGGGCCCTACCCTGACCCCTCAAGGCACAAGGCTCCTGATACACCTGGTCATATAAGTTGAAGGTGGCACGCACCTTTTTTTTAAAAAACAAAGGACCTGTAAATGAACTAAAAACAAAAAGTGCGTGTGAAAAAAACACAATCAAAAAAGGGCACCTAAGTCCACCTTCCAAAGAAGTAGGGCCCTACTCTGACCCCTGGAGGCACAAGGCTCCCAACAGGGACAAGGCACACTCATGGTCCACCGAGCCAAAAAGGCATGGCAGACCCCTCTATTTATGGTCAGCCGAAGCCAACCACCGAGTACTAGGTGAGGGGCTATCCCGAAGAGAGACCCCCCCTATCAGTGGAGGAAGGAACCTGATGGCCACACTTCTTTTTTTTTTTCTGAGGTCCCACGGTGTACTGAAACACACTCACACAAGTTAACACCCGTAGAAAAGTGACCGTGGAAGCTTCACACTGGACCTCATGCAACTTGGATTCTGTGCCTCTCCGCTCTTCCTCCAGACTCTGGGAGCTTGATTTCCAAATGAAATGCAACATTTTCCACAGTCAGTGATTATTTGGGGAGCCATGCCATCTGCTGGTGTTGGTCCACTGTGTTTTTTATCAAGTCATACTATACTGTACATGGACAAACCTTTCACTAAGCCAACATCCCTGTATTAAAAATCCTTTTTTTTATTGGTCTTATGAAGGGTTTTTTTTCTCAGAAAATAGGTGCAGGAACTCCCTTCTTCTGAGTCTCCTCTTGTGTCTGCCTCCGAGCACCATTCCTTGGTTCCACTCCCTTCCCACCTCCGAGCACCATTCCTTGGTTCAAATCCCTACCCACCTCCGAGCACCATTTCTTGGTTCCACTCCCTACCCACCTCCGAGCACCATTTCTTGGTTCCCCTCCCTACCCACCTCCGAGCACCATTCCTTGGTTCCACTCCCTACCCACCTCCGAGCACCATTCCTTGGTCCACTCCCTACCCACCTCCGAGCACCATTCCTTGGTTCCACTCTCTACCCACCTCCGAGCACCATTCCTTGGTTCCACTCCCTACCCTCCTCCGAGCACCATTCCTTGGTTCCACTTGGTTCCAGAAACAATTGTCTCCCAGTAGCATAAGAGCCCCTCAGCAACAATAGATCCCCACCAGCGACAACTGACCCCCCCCATCAACAATAGACTCTCCCCTGTAAAAATAGATACCCTCCATCAACAATACATCCCCCAGCAGCCAGCATCAATAGACCTTCCAGTAAACCCCAGCACCCCTTGCCATGACATACATTCAGAGCTAGAGGTGCCGCAACTCCGTTCCAACCCAGGGTCCTGCTGAAAAAAAGCCCTGGTCTTATGTAATATTCTAGTTTTCTGAGACACTGAATTTGGAGTTTTCACTAGCTGTAAGCCATAACCGTCAAAATTAAAAGAAAGAAATGCTTGAAATATATCACTCTGTGTGTAATGCATCTATAAAAAATATATGAGTTTCACTTTTTGAATTGAATTACTGAAATAAATGAACTTTTTGATGATATTCTAGTTTTATGAGATGTACCTGTATGTGAATCATTTATACACACTTTGCAGAGCTCTCTCCACACCTGTGAATCACTAGGCACATATCCAGTTATTCTTGCCTATGGCAACGGCACATTTTCACATACTTATGGCTGAGAGCGCTGAAGATTATAAAAAGAAAGACAATGCAGTCTATGAAAGTCAATTAATCACATAGGGGTAGCCAGGTGTGACCTGGAGTTACCGGTGCACTCTTTAGCATGCTTGTATCTCACACCTGGAATATCTAATAGTAAATGGGTCACATTCAGCCGGTCTTGCTCTGTAATGTTGAAGGTGTTTTGTAGCCTGTCCAAGCTACTTACATTCCAATGAGCATTACCTATTAAAAGTTATATCCTGGTGCCAACATGACAGCATACTTTTGGTAGTAGGCTGCCATGGACTGGCACCAGGAAAGGAAAATTACAGTAAGCATTTGATACAATTTTCCATTTTCCTGGTGCCAACATGGCAGCATAATAACACAAGCATTCTGCCGTGGATTGGTGCCAGGAAAGGAAAATTACGGTAAGTATTTAAGACAATTTTCTGTTTCCCTGGAACCAATATGGCAGCATATTATCACATGTATGCTGCCATTAATTGGCACCAGGAAAGGAAAATTACGGTAAGTATTTAATACAATTTTCCATTTTCCTGGTGCCAATATGGCAGCATACTACCACAAGCATTCTGCCATGGATTGGTGCCAGGAAATTAAAATTACGGTAAGTATTTAATACAATTTTCTGTTTTCCTGGTGCCAATATGGCACATATGTAGAGTTGCCACCGCATCCCTTTAAACCCGAACACATAATTATTATGTGTTCGGGTTTAAAGGGATGAGGTGGCAACCCTACACATATGTAACTATGTAACTATGGTAGGATTCTAGACAACCATATGTATGCTGCCGTGGACTGGCACCAGGAAAGAAAAATTACCTAAAGAATTAGCTATGATTAAGCACCCACTTGCGGTGTAAAACATGTAAGCTTTGCCTTGTCCTGTTCCTCTGGGATTGATGTGATCATTTGTGATAATTTGGATTTTGTCTGACTTCAATAAAGGTGTCTTAATGGTGTGCGGCCGTCCAGCCATTTTTTGCTCTTTCTGATTCCAGACTACCCCATGTATGGTACCGTGGACTGGCACCAGGAAAGAAAAAATTACGGTAAGTATTTGATACAATTTTCCATTTTCCTGGAACCAATACAGCAGCATATTACCACATGTATGCTGCCATGAATGGGCACCAAGAAAGGATAATTACGGTAAGTATTTATTACAATTTTCCATTTTCCTGGTGCCAATATGGCAGCATACTACCACAAGCATTCTGCCATGGAATGGCTCCAGGATAGGAAAATTACGGTAAGTATTTAATACAATTTTCTGTTTTCCTGGAATCAATATGGCATATATGTAACTATGTAATTATGGTAGGATTCCAGACTACCACATGTATGCTACCATAGCCTGGCACCAGGAAAGGATAATTATGGTAAGTATTTAATACAATTTTCCATTTTCCTGGTGCTAATATGGCAGCATACTACCACAAGCATTCTGCCATGTATTGGCGCAAGGAAAGGAAAATTACGGTAAGCATTTAACACAATTTTCTGTTTTCCTTGAACTATAATGGCACATATGTAACTATGGTAGGAATCCAGACTACCACATGTATGCTACCGTGGGACTGGCACCAGGAAAGGTATATTACGGTAAGTATTTAATACAATTTTCTGTTTTCCTGGAACCAGTATTGCAGCATATTACCACATGTACCACATGGACTGGCGCCAGGAAAGGAAAATTACATGATGCATTTTTAATGCTGTAATTAGGAAAGTATTTAATACAGTTTTGTGTTTCTCTGGAGCCAATATGGCAGCATATTATCACATGTATGCTGCCATGAATTGGCACCAGGACAGGAAAATTATGGTAAGAATTGAATACAATTTTCCATTTTTCCTGGTACCAATATGGCAGCATACTGCCACAAGCATTCTGCCATGGAATGGCGCCAGGAAAGGAAAATTACAGTAAGCATTAGATATATTTTTTCATTTTCCTGATGCCAACATGGCAGCATAATAACACAAGCATTCTGCCATGGATTGGTGCCAGGAAAAGAAAATTGCGGTAAGTATTTCATACAATTTTCTGTTTTCCTGGAACCAATATGGCACATATGTAATTATGTAGCTATTAACTATGGTAGGATTTCAGACTACCACATGCATGCTACTGTGGACTGGCACCAGGAAAGGAAAATCACAGTAAGTATTTAATGCAATTTCCTGTTTTCCTGGAATCAATATGACATATATGTAACTATGTAATTATGGTAGGATTCCAGACTACCACATGTATGCTACCATAGACTGGCGCCAGGAAAGGATAATTACGGTAAGTATTGGATACAATTTTCCATTTTCCTGGTGCCAATATGGCAGCATACTACCACAAGCATTCTGCCATGGATTGGCGCCAGGAAAGGAAAATTACAGTAAGTATTTAATACAATTTTCTGTTTTCCTGGAACGAAGATGGCACATATGTAACTATGTAATTATGGTAGGATTCCAGACTACCACATGTATGCTACCATAGACTGGCACCAAGAAAGAAAAATTACGGCAAGAATTTAATCCAATTTTCTGTTTTCCTGGAACCAATATGGCAGCATATTTTCACATGTATGCTGCCATGAATTGCCACCAGGACAGGAAAATTACGGTAAGTATTTAGTACAATTTTCTGTTTTCCTGGAACCAATATGGCACATATGTAACTATGTAATTATGGTAGGATTCCAGACTACCACATGTATGCTTCCGTGGACTGGCACCAAGAAAGGAAAATTACGGCAAGTGTTTAATACTGTACACCTTTCTGTTTTCCTGGAACCAATACACCAGCATATTACCACATGCATGCTGCCATGGATCGGCTCCAGGATTGGAAAATTACGGTAAGTATTTAATCCAATTTTCTGGTTTTCTGGAACCAATATGGCAGCATATTTTCACATGTATGCTGCCATGAATTGGCACCAGGAAAGGAAAATTACGGTAAGTATTTAATACAATTTTCCATTTTCCTGGTGCCAATATGGCAGCATACTACCACAAGCATTCTGCCGTGGAATGGCGCTAGGAAAGGAAAACTACGGTAAGCATTTAATACAATTTTCTGTTTTCCTGGAATCAATATTGCAGCAGATTACCACGTATACCACATGGACTGGCGCCAGGAAAGGAAAATTACATAATGCATTTTTAATGCTGTAATGAGGAAAGTTGTAGTGTCTGCATTCAGAATTAGTTGACCTTTGGGGAGTATCTTACCAAAAATGAAATTCTTATTGCAGGGGATGCCTAAAATAGATCTTGTATCTTAGTGCAGACTTCTGGGAAAATCAGTGAGCCCATTTATACAAGCAGCAAATATTATTTCTGGGGGGGGGGAGGGGGGGGAGTTATCTGTACAGATTGCCTCCAGGTTGCCATACTGCAATGAATTTTTTGACAGTTTTGGAAAATAACTGCAAAGCCAGATTGAAATGGAAAAGTCATTTTATTATAACATTTAATCACAAAACAGCTCATGTAGCAATTTATACTTTTTTTTTTTTTTGTAACGAAAATGTAATTCTCTTTGAAGAAAACTGTACACAATGAGGCATGAGGCCAAACATAATGAAAAATAGGTTTAGGCACTTTAGAATTGTGGTCTCGCCTTGTCCCAATCCCCGTCACACTATTTTTATTATTGTAATTATTAATAGTATTATTAATGATTTTTATAGATTTATATAGTGTGTTAAAAATGGGGAATGCCAAAGCCAGCCTCATAAAAACTAGCGATATTTCTGATTTAACCACTTCCGGACCGCCGCACGCCGATATACGTCCTGACTTTGAAGAGGGATATCTTTGTTATGGGAGCAGCTAGCTACCATAACCCCCAGTATCCTCTTCTTCGGCGGGCGGTCCAGTTTTTCCGATAACAGTGGTCTCTGCACCTGTTTGCGCCCCCCCAAAAAAATTTGGAGCACCAGCCTCCAACTGGGTCCACTTGTCACCCTGCTCAGCCCGGTATTCACTTCCAAATCACCTTGAGTCAATCAACGGACCATATGTTTGTTTTTTTTGTACTTTTATTGAGGGATTTGAACTTGGATAGGGATGGGAATTTATGGGATGCCCAGTAGAACTTTAGAACAGTCAATTTGGGACAGAAATATGTACACCCTTTGTACATGACACTTCTTAAAACTTCTCCTGCACAACACTCGCTTGCAGACTATCACTCTCTCTCTCTCTCTCCTGCACAACACTTAACTCCAGACACAGCTAGCATGTGGTTAGGCCCAACACTGACTCAATCAGGCCTTAGGAATTGCCATTTGTAGGCTGGGACCGCAGGCCCCTTTTTTGTGTAGCAAAAATAGAATAGAAGGTATTTAGTGCCAGCTGTCCTATGGTGGACTACTGCTCCCAGCATTTCCTTCTTCAGGCCCTGCCCGCCCTCCTGGCTTCAGCTGCCCAACTCCACTGCCCGTGACATTGCAATCCTCACTGGCTCTACACCCAGCTCTGACTGTTGCCTCTCAGTCCTCTCTGGCATGCCTTTGCAGTACTCCCAATAGCCCATGTCCCTCACCGGCCCCCCTGGCTGCTCACACACCTGTGGTTCCCTCCTGAAGGCTTGCCCGGCAGTACTAGCTCCTGCTGTCCTCTCTGACTCCTTTCTGTGCCTCCTGTCCAGATCCTTCATGCGTTCCTGAAGGGATCCTTCCTGCACCCAAGTCTCAGGCCCAAGGCCACCCCACCCCCACCCCACAGAATTGGAAGCGCCCTCAAAGGCCCCAACAGCCTAGTACAACATCTTTAGTTCTACCACCCGACAACAACAACCCAGCTGGGCTGACCCTAGGTATTTAAGGAGGCCTGCCCCCTGCCAATCCTAAATGGGGATTGGTCATGGCTCCTTGGAACACCTCAGATGGATCCACCTCTCTTTCCCTCCTCTCTTCTAGAATCCTCTAGAAGCCAGAGGGAGATATTCGAGGAGTGACGCTACCCTGTTTCCCTGAAAATAAGACCTAGCGCGATTGTCGGTGATGACTGCAATATAAGCCCTACCCCCCCAAATAAGCCCTAGTTAAAGTCCTTGTAGGTCTTATTTTCAGGGTAGGGCTTATTTTCGGGGAAACAGGGTAGGGCTTATTTGGGGGGGGGGCTTATATTACAGCCATCACCGACAATCACGCTAGGTCTTATTTTCGGGGGAAACAGGGTATCTGTGAGTCACCAGCCTACTCTGAGCCACTTCCAGCCCACACAGATCTAAACAAACAGGACCAGCTTCCAGCTAGGCCTGCCTAAATCTCACCTCCAGCACCTACCTAAATAGAGGGCTACATACTGCATGTAGAGCAAACCTAGAACGTTGCAAAGGTGACGTAAAGGGGCGTCTTTTTTTCGTGTGCACTTGCTCAAGCGTGATGATATATGGCCTGCGGATTTTTGGTAAATTAACAGAGCAATAATTGCGACAAGTTGAACATCAAACCCTTTGTGTCGATCTTTATGGAGGCAACTTTACTAGTCTGCTATACATGCCAAATATACTGTAAATAATCACTCAGCACCGAGACTCTCCGTCTGCAGTCCACATATTCGGGGATGGAGCAGATTTTCTCAGACTCATTAATCATGGGTTTCAGCAAGTCGTTTATAATACAATACACAGTTTGAGTGCAATCCTTGGCATGGAAAAAGGTACAAGAAAAAGATAAAACAAGCGAGCAGCCTTGTGTGTATGGACAAGCATGAGGACAGGCAAAATACAACGTCAGTGTGTGAATAATTCTTGTTTAATTCATCATCTTATCATTGTTTCCATCAGCCAAGCAATCCTATTAGCTTACTTAAGGGTACAGCCAAGAGGCATTATGGTGAGCCTAAAGGAATCCAAAAAACTTCTATTGAACTAGTGCAAAATCTAGTATACATGTGAATACAGAAGGTATTCTTGTTCAAGTATTTTTTATTGAAAGAACAAAAGTTTCAATACAAAGGCACACACGATCGGACTTTCCGACGGGAAGCGTTCGACGACAGGCTGTTGCCGGAAAATCTGACCGCTTGTACGCTCCATCGGACAATTGTTGTCGGACTTTCCGCGGACAAATGTTGGCTCGGCAGGCTTTAAAATTTTGACAAAGGTCTATTGTCGGATATTCCGAGCGTGTGTACACAAGTCCGTCGGACAAGAGTCCAAAGTACAAACACGCATGCTCGGAAGCAAGGAACGAGCCGGAAGCGGCCGGTCTTGTAAACTAGCGTTCGTAATGGAGAATTAGCGTTCGTGACGCGGCAAATTATGAAATCTGGAAATGCAGCGCACAATTCTCTTCTTCTTTAATGGGATAATAATGAAGCTGCTTTGCTGGTGATACTGATGGAGTTATTGCAAACGAATTTTCTGTGATATCAAGAATAATATTATTATGCTTTTTTTCTTTTTTTTTTTTTTTTTATTTGGTCAAAACACCATTATCCCGTAGTTTTTAAGATCAGAGATATGTTGGTGTCCCTTGTCAATTTTACATTGTATTTTTTTAAATGTAACTGCCGACTCCCAAACTGTCATTTGAAGTAAAACACATAGCCAAGTATTATTCTACACAATTTATTTATTGTGCTTTAAAAAAAAAAAAATTAGACACGCCTAGCAGCCTCGCGTGTGAGGTGTCGTCATTTTTCGGCGCCACAGCGAGGCTGCGTGTCGTTTCCATCTAGCCGACAGTGGGGTTCTCGGCGTTAGGTTACGCGTGGCGTCCAGCCATGTGTACTTAGGCCCCCCCCCCTCTTCTTTTCTGTCGTGCGCGTGACGTTGGTGATGGCCCTCCCTCCTTGGACGCGCATATAGTCATTCCCCACTGCAGGTCTCCTTCCTTCATACACAGGCAGCACGCTCACCTTTTGGAAGCTTTCCATGCTTGCACTTTCACAAAAGGTAACACACAGATGTGTCCTCATGGACAGCACTTCTCAGCACACGTTTTTTCTGTTTTCCTTCTTTCCAGCCTTTCACTAGTCACCTATCTTTGGTGATGCGGTGGTTCATACCACCACCGTTCTTACACACTACACCTATTCCTCATTTTTTCACCACCATCACTATTGGTCACTTTTTTATCTTTTTTTCACATTCACATTTTCGTTGGGTTCCATCACTGTTCACACCCCATCACAAGAGGCCTGCGTCCCCTCTGGGGGTTTCTGCATGTGCTAATCCTTGGACATGGGGTGTCCTATCACCTCAGCTCCCGGGACAGACCATTCCCACGGCTCCGGTTTTGCTCATACTGCATACCGTCGCTTCGTACAGGCATGTAAGTACTTAGGGTATACCACACTACCAGTTTTTCACCTGCTGTACTTACCTATATTAGGATTCATTTTTATCATTTATATAATTTTTATAGATACCCCACCACATCCTCTCCTGAAGAAGTGTATCTTACACAGAAACGCGTCGGGCATTAAGGATGTAGTTATATGCCTACTAACTTCATACCAAAATATGTTACACCTATTTTTAACCTTGTATCATTCACTTGGCTGCCAGCTGTCATGTTAATTGATTATGCTCTATATGTATGTACTAAGTGTTTATCATGTATACATCTACCCATATGATGTTCTTGCTCTATGCATACGTATATTACGATGTTACTCATTCATTAATCTTTGTATACGAATGTTATTATTACTCTGTAATTTGAATTTAGTATGCATTTGCACACTATGACAACACTTCATTATATGTTTTTTTATATGATGTTTATCATCTATATGCATTATACATTTTATATTTTTTACTCCAATAAAACTGACCACATTTTCTACACAAAGTCTACCACCTCATTGAAAGTCCCAACTTCCCCTTTTTTTGTCTTACTGATTCCGGGATGGTAAAGTCCCAAAACTCCCCTTATTCGATTGTTTAAAAAATTAGACATGCTATCTGCCAATAGAACTTAACCAAAAAGTGCATTCTATGCATTAAAAAATATAGAAAATATACCAAATCTAATCATTATTCAACCAAAAAAATATTGCCAAAGCAATAACTCCAAGACCAATAATAAATAACACGTTATCTCCTCCGATTTTGCAACATGGCTGGTTGACGAATGACTGTTCAAAAACAAACTGAAAAGCGCGAAATGAAAAGCGCAAAATGAAAAGTGCAAAATCAACACTCAATAAACTTCTACTAACACGAAATTAGCAGAAGGAGCCCAAAGGGTGGCGCTAAAGAGCTAAAAAACAACGTAGTACTTCACTACGTTTGCGTTTGTTGGCCAACAATTTTGTGGCCGTGTGTATGCAAGACAAGTTTGGGCCAACGCCCTTCAGACAAAAGTCCACGGTTTTGTTGGCCAACAATCCGATCGTGTGTATGAGGCTTAAGAGTACAAGGTGCATATGAATAAGAAGTACAATGTAACAGAGCTAAAGCATGGAAAAAACCATGCCGGGTTAAAGGGGGTACATAGCAAACGTCAAGGGGAGAATAATCCTCCATAACGCTACCCAGAGGTAGGTTGAAATTCTAGGTGTCTAAGTTGTTTTTTTATTTGTTTTTTTTATTGTGCAGTATAGAAGAAGATAGCATTCCTGGAGAAAGGAAGGGGGAAGAAAAAAACAGGTAGGAAAGAATGGGGGGGGGTGAAGGGAAGGCTGGCCTGGTATAATTGTAGGGATATGGTATTGACATCAGAGTTCATGAAGGCAGTGATCAAATTTTGCAGACTAAAAACATAAGACATATGGTTCCCAGATCTTTTTGAATTTAGGCATGGGTGCCCCGAAGCTTTGCCACCAATTATTTTTATTGATTAGACCCAAGGCAGTCTATTTTTAACCTCTGACACAAGAAGGGCCTTAGACAACCATACCTTGGCAATTGTTTGTTTCATGGCCATCAGGATATGGGTTATGAGTTTAACCTGATGCTTCAAGATGCTCTGTTTTTATGCGGAGCATACCGAAAGCAGTGGCGTCGCTAGGGGGTGGCTTTTGGTGCTATAGCCCCAGATCTGGGGCCCATAGCCCTGAGTCTCTGCAGGGGTCCCCAAGGGGAGGGGAGGCTCTCTGGGGACCCTGATGTAAGTGGGGAGCTCTCTGGGGACCCTGATTTAAGGGGGAGTCTCTCTGGGGACCCTAATGTAAAGGGGGCTCTCTGAAAACCCTGATGTAAGTGGGAGGGCTCCCTGGAGACCCTGATGCAAGGGAGAGGCTCTCTGGGGACTCTGATGTAAGGAGGAGGCTCTCTGGGGACCCTGATGTAAGGGGGGCTCTCTGTGGACCCTGATGTAAGGGGGGGGGCTCTCTGGGGACCCTGATGTGAGGGTGGCTCTCTGGGGACCTTGATGTAGGTGGGGGGCTCTCTGGGGATATATACACACACACGCATATTACTGTATATACATGTGTATGCCCGCCCAAGCGTATGACTTTCTTTACTACGCTGCTATGGGCTCTAGCCCCAGATCTTTTGTAGACCTAGCAATGCCCCTGGCCTAAATTGACGCAAAAGTGGGCATACTCTTTTTACTAACTTAACTCCTTTGCCCCTAAGGGTACAACAAATCTTAATGCCTAAGCCCAATTTTGCAACTTTGATATGTGGTAGTAAAACCATACATATCATCACTACTTTCTGCATCCAGGTAGATTATACCTCGTTTTTTTCAGAACAAATCGGGCTTTCATTTGGTGGTAAATGGTAATGGATATCTCCTGATTTTTTTTTTTTATTATCTAAGGAAAACAGGCCCAAAATAGTAAAAAAAAAAAACCTTTTAAAAAAAAATGTAACTGTATTATTCTTGCTACTACCATAACCTACCACCAAAGAACAACCCAAAATAAATGTTCCTGCTCCTGACAATCGCAGCGATACCACATATGTGTTAGTTGTTGTTTGTACCCATAGTGCAGCCCAAAAACAATAGTGCACATTTTGATTTTTTTATCCTACGTAAAGCACACTGACACTGATAGTAATTAAAAAAATCCTGTCCAAAAAATCCTCACCCTAACTTTTGACCCTTACTTGACCCAAGTGATAACCCTGGGGCTGACCTAGCTCAAACCTTGAACTGGGTTTTTTTTTATTATTATTATTATTTTTTTTTTTTTTACACACAATTTTTTTTTCTATCTCTGCAAGGACAGAGAGTGATACAATGTAGCTCTCTCGTCCATTCACAGAGACAGAAAACACGGGGGGGGCGGGCTTCACAGTGACTGATCACTGTGATAGCCAATTAGAAGCTATCACAGCGATCAGGTGACCCGGAATTGGACGTTCCAGATTCCGATCGTCAGAACGAGTCCCCGGGGCTCTCGGTGAGACCGCAGACTCTATTCTGGGAGCGCACCATGCGGTCTCCCAACACAAAGGGAGTTTTTCACGGAAAAAGCTCAGTCCAGTGGGGGCCAAATATTTGCATATGGTTGGCGTGAAGGGGTTAAATAGGTCATTCAAATTTTGGGGGGGGGTTGATAAGAAGGAAAATGGAAGCATAAACGAGTTAGCTAATTAAATAGCTTACTATGTAGTGGGTGTGCACGGACCTAATTTGTTGTGCCAAAACGCGTAACCATGCCCCCTAAGTCCTGATGTTGCCATCAAGTGCTCCCGAGGATGGCCAAAGGAACCAGGAAGCTGCCTTACCGTGAAAGGCGGCTTGCAACCCACACGAGCTTGACAGCCTACACTGTCCTCCCTCCCAGCATTCCAGCTTCCCTTCCTCTGCAGACCCATCAGCCGCTAACCTGCTGATCTCTGCACAAAGGCCAGTCACTGCCTGCCAGGCTCTGCACAGTGGAGCCAGAACATCAGGACTTTTCTTCACATACCGACATGTGCTGAGCTTTTTCCTGTTCATTCGCAAACTGAAGCATAATAAACATTGTTTACTATGCTTCAGTTAAAGTGGTTGTAAAGGTAGAATTTTTTTTTCATCTTAATGCATTCTATACAATAAGGTAAAAAGCCTTCTGTGTGCAGCAGCCCCCTTTAGCCCCTCTAATACTTACCTGAGGTCTCTCTGTCCAGTGATGTCCACGAGTGTCTCAACCATCTGAGATTCTCCCTCCATTGGCTGCCGCTGCTGTCAATGAAAGTCAGCTAGCCAATCAGGCGAGAGAGGGGGCGGGGCCAGGCAGCGGCTCTGTGTCTGAATGGACACAGGGAGCTGTGACTCGACTCGGGTGCCCCGTAGCAAGCTGCTTGCTGTGGGGGGCACTGAACAGGAGGGAGGGCTAGGATCACAGAAGAGGGACCCGAGAAGAGAAGGATCTGGGCTGCTCTGCAAATCCACTGCAACAGAGCAGGTAAGTATAACATATTTGTTATTTTTATAGAAAAAAAAGAGACTTTACAATCACTTTAAGAATGAACACAGGCGCGACCAGTACAGATCTCTCACTGTGTTAATCTTGATACAGTAGCTCACAAAAGTGAGTACACCCCTAATTGAAAATGTCCAAATTGGGCCCAAAGTGTCAATATTTTGTGTGGCCACCATTATTTTCCAGCACTGCCTTAACCCTCTTGGGCATGGAGGTCACCAGAGCTTCACAGGTTGTCACTGGAGTCCTCTTCCACTCCTCCATGACGACATCACGGAGCTGGTGGATGTTAGAGACCTTGCGCTCCTCCACCTTCCGTTTGAGGATGTTCGACAGATGCTCAATAGGGTTTAGGTCTGGAGACATGCTTGGCCAGTCCACCACCTTTACCCAGCTTCTTTAGCAAGGCAGTGGTGGTCTTGGAGGTGTGTTTGGGGTGGTTATCATGTTGGAATATTGCCCTGCGGTCCAATCTCTGAAGGGAGGGGATCATGCTCTGCTTCAGTATGTCACAGTACATGTTGGCATTCATGGTTCCCTCAATGATCTGTAGCTCCCCAGTGCCGGCACCACTCATGCAGCCCCAGACCATGACACTCCCACCACCATGCTTGACTGTAGGCAAGACACACTTGTCTTTGTACTCCTCACCTGGTTGCCCCCACACACGCTTCACACCATCTGAACCAAATAAGTTTATCTTGGTCTCATCAGACCACAAGACATGGTTCCAGTAATCCATGTCCTTAGTCTGCTTGTCTTCAGCAAACTGTTTGCGGGCTTTCTTGTGCATCATCTTTAGAAGAGGCTTCCTTCTGGGACTACAGCCATGCAGAGCAATGTGATGCAGTGTGTGGCGTATGGTCTGAGCACTGACAGGCTGACCCCCCACCCCCTCAACCTCTGCAGCAATGCTGGAAGCACTCATACGTCTATTTCCCAAAGACAACCTCTGGATATGATGCTGACCATGGCGAGGCCTGTTCTGAGTGGAACCCGTTCCTGTTAAACCGCTGTATGGTCTTGGCCACCGTGCTGCAGCTCAGTTTCAGGGTCTTGGCAATCTTCTTATAGCCTAGGCCATCTTTATGTAGAGCAACAATTCTTTTTTTCAGATCCTCAGAGAGTTCTTTGCCATGAGGTGCCATGTTGAACTTCCAGTGACCAGTATGAGAGAGTGAGAGCGATAACACCAAATTTAACACACCTGCTCCCCATTCACACCTGAGATCTTGTAACACTAACGAGTCACATGACACCGAGGGAGGGAAAATGGCTAATTGGGCCCAATTTGGACATTTTCACTTAGGGGTGTAGGGTTTTGTTGCCAGTGGTTTAGACATGAATGGCTGTGTGTTGAGTTATTTTGAGGGGACAGCAAATTTACACTGTTATACAAGCTGTACACTCACTACTTTACATTGTAGCAAAGTGTAATTTCTTCAGTGTTGTCACATGAAAAGATAGAAGAAAATATTTACAAAAATGTGAGGGGTGTACTCACTTTTGTGAGATACTGTACATCCCCTGCAGCAGCCGGCAAGAGAGGAGAGGAGGGAATCTGGCAGCACTGCAGGAGGGAGACAGGGGGAGCCAGGAAGCAGGGAAAATTGGCATTGCACAGGGTGATTAGGGTGTGCCTGGGCACACCCGGAACACCCTGTGCGCACCCCTATGCCGATGGGTTACTGACAGTGCAATAGTATATCTTTTCTCTCCATAAAAAAAATGTTGCCCACTTTTGCATTACTCCTGGTACAGTCCTCGTAATTCTAGCATCTGAATAATGACACAACGGACAACTAAATGAACTCTTTGTTGGTTTCTCTAAAACTTCAATAAGAACTCCCAAAATGTTGAGTGAAATAAAAAATGTTTGGATAAATCCCTCTTATCTGCTATATAAGCAAAACTGTCGGAATGGAGTAATATTAGTTTTGACCTTTCATACTTGGTCTTGTTACGAGTGCGAATGCTACAAAAAAACCCTTCAAATAAATTAGCTTTTATTTATATCAGATTCCTCTAATTGTTGGATAAATATCAAATGCTTTGCCTCTGCAAGCTCTAATCATCCATTAAATCAAAATAGACAACGGCCTCAATCTCCAAGCCTAGACCTCTTTAATTGTGGTATGGTGGTGGCATTTCATACCGAGTCTCTTCGGGTTCTACCTTCATATCTTAATATAGTTCTAGTTTTCCATGCATTCAGCAGTCTGGCCCCGGCCCGCTCTCCCTAGATGTTACAAAAACAATCATTAGTAGATAACTGTTTATGTGACATTTTCATAGTTCAAGGCTAATTTACGACATGTGGCCCCTGCATGGAGCTCAGAGTTTGTCCTCAACTATTTTGCTGAGATCATATTAACTGAACGAAATAAAGAGGCTTCTGTGTGTTTTAGCATCACTTTATTATGTTGACATAGCAACCTATTGCCAGCGATTCTAATGTTAACTTTGGCTTGGAACCTCTAAGTAGACATTAAATTTTTGGTTCATTTTTTTTGTTTTTTTTTGTTTCGGGAATCCATTATTCTTTTTAGTTTGTATATAAATGAGCTTCAGGAACTTGACCAGCATCGTGTCAAAAAAACTGCTCTTGGGTAACATAAAACAGAAGTTCATTGCTCCCTTGTGAAGTTTATTTGTTCCATGTGAAAGTGCAAATCAAAAACCACTGGGAGATTGTTTACAATTAAGGAAAAGAGTAATCTTCGCAAATTTAAGATATTGGTTGCGATTGTGCAAAAAAAACGGGATGGAAAAAAAAAAAAAAGAAGGCTTTAATGTTGGAATTTACAACCTGGAATGGCTGAAAATGGGAAGTTTCCACTCAATTTTAATATGAAGGATAATATGGAAGGGAACTTTGTGTATAATTATGGAAGGCTTTGGCCGGCAAGTAGAATATTTCAAGAGGGACTGTTGTTTTTATGAGTATTTGTGGGTTTGTGATAAGGGATGCTTAGTCTTGAAGTTCTCTTTCTTATTCAGCCCCCTACCCCATCCCCACCAAGTTTTCTTCTTTCCCTCTTGATATTGTTCTCTATCAGCCTGTCTTCACCCATACTATGTTTTCTCCGCCAACCCTCCACATCACGTTTTTTTGGCATATATCCATCTATTGACCATGCTACTCCCACTATAGACTAAGGCAGCCTTACTTACTCTACAAGAAATTTTCTGGTAGCCTTCGTCTTCACCCATACTAAGTTTTCTCCACCCTCCACATTATGTTTTCTGACACGTATCCTTCTACTGACCCTGCTACTCCCACTATAGTCTCTGACAGCTCTCCTTTTACCATCTACAGGGCATTCTCTAGAAGCCTCCGTTTTCACCCATACTATGTTTTCTCCACCAACCCTCCACGTTATGTTTTCTTACTTGTATCCTTCTATTGACCACGCTACTCCCACTACAGTCTCTGGCAGCTCTACTTCCACCATCTACAGGACATTTTCCATCAGTTTCCATCTTCACCCATACTATGTTTTCTTTGCTAACCCTCCACCCTCTGTTTTCTGGCACTTATCCTTCTTTTGACCATGCAACTTTCACTATAGTTTTGGCAGCTCTCCTTCCACCATCTACACGATATTCTCTAGCAGCCTCTGTCTTCACCCATACTATGTTTTCTCTGTTAACCCTCCACTCTATGTTTTCTGGCACGTATCCTTCTATTGACCATGCTACACCCACTATAGTCTCTGGCAGCTCTCCTTCCAACATGTACATGATAGTCAATATAAGCCTCCTTCCTTACCCATACTATGTTTTCTCCACCAACCCTCCATCCTCCACGTTATGTTTTCTGGCACGTATCCTTCTATTGACCATGCTATGCCCACTATAGTCAGTCTCTGGCAGCTCTTCTTACACCTTCTACAAGACATTCTCGATCAGTCTCCATCTTCACCCATACTATGTTTTCTTTGCTAACCCTTCACCCTCTGTTTTCTGGCACTTATCCTTCTTTTGACCATGCAACTTCCACTATAGTTTTGGCAGCTCTCCTTCCACCGTCTACACAATATTCTCTAGCAGCCTCTGTCTTCACCCATACTATGTTTTCTCTGTTAACCCTCCACTCTATGTTTTCTGGCACGTATCCTTCTTTTGACCATGCTACACCCACTATAGTCTCTGGCAGCTCTCCTTCCAACATGTACATGATAGTCAATATAAGCCTCCTTCCTTACCCATACTATGTTTTCTCCACCAACCCTCCATCCTCCACGTTATGTTTTCTGGCACGTATCCTTCTATTGACCATGCTATGCCCACTATAGTCAGTCTCTGGCAGCTCTTCTTACACCTTCTACAAGACATTCTCGATCAGTCTCCATCTTCACCCATACTATGTTTTCTTTGCTAACCCTCCACCCTCTGTTTTCTGGCACTTATCCTTCTTTTGACCATGCAACTTTCACTATAGTTTTGGCAGCTCTCCTTCCACCATCTACACGATATTCTCTAGCAGCCTCTGTCTTCACCCATACTATGTTTTCTCTGTTAACCCTCCACTCTATGTTTTCTGGCACGTATCCTTCTATTGACCATGCTACACCCACTATAGTCTCTGGCAGCTCTCCTTCCAACATGTACATGATAGTCAATATAAGCCTCCTTCCTTACCCATACTATGTTTTCTCCACCAACCCTCCATCCTCCACGTTATGTTTTCTGGCACGTATCCTTCTATTGACCATGCTATGCCCACTATAGTCAGTCTCTGGCAGCTCTTCTTACACCTTCTACAAGACATTCTCGATCAGTCTCCATCTTCACCCATACTATGTTTTCTTTGCTAACCCTTCACCCTCTGTTTTCTGGCACTTATCCTTCTTTTGACCATGCAACTTCCACTATAGTTTTGGCAGCTCTCCTTCCACCGTCTACACAATATTCTCTAGCAGCCTCTGTCTTCACCCATACTATGTTTTCTCTGTTAACCCTCCACTCTATGTTTTCTGGCACGTATCCTTCTTTTGACCATGCTACACCCACTATAGTCTCTGGCAGCTCTCCTTCCAACATGTACATGATAGTCAATATAAGCCTCCTTCCTTACCCATACTATGTTTTCTCCACCAACCCTCCATCCTCCACGTTATGTTTTCTGGCACGTATCCTTCTATTGACCATGCTATGCCCACTATAGTCAGTCTCTGGCAGCTCTTCTTACACCTTCTACAAGACATTCTCGATCAGTCTCCATCTTCACCCATACTATGTTTTCTTTGCTAACCCTTCACCCTCTGTTTTCTGGCACTTATCCTTCTTTTGACCATGCAACTTCCACTATAGTTTTGGCAGCTCTCCTTCCACCGTCTACACAATATTCTCTAGCAGCCTCTGTCTTCACCCATACTATGTTTTCTCTGTTAACCCTCCACTCTATGTTTTCTGGCACGTATCCTTCTTTTGACCATGCTGCACCCACTATAGTCTCTGGCAGCTCTCCTTCCAACATCTTCATGATAGTCAATATAAGCCTCCTTCCTCACCCATACTATGTTTTCTCCACCAACCCTCCCTCCTCCACATTATGTTTTCTGGCACATATCCTTCTATTGACCATGCTATGCCCACTATAGTCTCTGGCAGCTCTTCTCACATCATCTACAAGACATTCTCTAGCAGCCTCCATCTTCACCCATACTATGTTTTCTCCACCCTCCACATTATGTTTTCTGGTACGTATACTTCTATTAACCCTGCTACTCCCACTATAGTCTCTGGCAGCTCTCCTACCACCATTTACAAGACATTGTCTAGTAGCCCCATATTTTCTCCACCCACCCTCCATCCTCCACATTATGTTTTCTGGCATGTATCCTTCTATAGACCATGCTACTTCCACTATAGTCTCTGGCAGCTCTCCTTCCACCATCTACAAGACATTCTCTAGCAGCCCCATATTTTCTCCACCCACCCTCCATCCTCCACATTATGTTTTCTGGCATGTATCCTTCTATTGACCATGCTACTTCTACTATAGTCTCTGGAAGCCCTCCTTCCACTGTCTACAAGACATTCTCTTGCAGCCTCCATCCTCACCCATACTATGTTTTCTCAGCCAACCTTCCAACCTCCACGTTATGTTTTCTGCCATATATCCTTCTATGGACCAAGCTATTTCCACTATTGTCTCTGGCAGCTTTCCTTCCATCATTTACACAACATTCTCTAGCAGCCTCCATTATTACCCATACTATGTTTTCTTCACCAGCCTCCCCCCTCCCTCCACATTATGTTTTCTGGCACATATCCTTCTATTGATCATTTCACCGTCTACATGACATTCTCTAGCAGCCTCCGTCTTCACCCATACTATGTTTATGCCACCAGCCACCCCGCCCCCCTCCCCCCTTCTAGATGGCCTCCAAAGAGAGATTACCGTATCTACTCAAGTATAAGCCGAGTTTTTCAGCACATTTTTTGTGTGCTGAAAATGCCCCCCTCGGCTTATACTCGAGTCAAGCACTTTTCTGCAGCAGAGAATGACATTTTCCGAAAACCGACTTACCAAGTCTTTCCGAACCTAGCACCAAGTGGACCCCGAGATACGGGGCCCCAAAGTCGGTTCGGAAAATGTCATTCTCTGCTGCAGAAAAGTGCTTGACATTTTCCAAATGGAATTTGGGGCCCTGTATCTCGGGGCCACTTGGTGCTGGGAACCCCAGCTTTGGATATATTGTAGTGCTAGTTCCACTGGGTTTGCACACCAAATGTGGGGTTCCTAGCACCAAGTGGCCCAGAGATACAGGGCCCCAAATTCGGTCAACTGTGTCCATCTGCAGCAATGTCACTTCGGGACCCTTTGGGTCCAGAGACCCCAAATTTTGGCTGCAACTAGGGGGCATCTAGGAACCCTTAACTACCGAGTTTGAAGATCGGGGGACCTATGGCTGCAAATGGGCACAGTGAGGCATGCAAATGGGCACAGTGAGGCTGCAAATGGGCATTGTTGACCCTCTTTTCCACTTACAGTAGCTGCGCATTTCTCACCCTAGGTTTATACTCGAGTTACTAAGTTTTCCCAGTTTTTTGTGGTAAAATTAGGTGCCTCGGCTTATATTCGGGTCAGCTTATACTCGAGTATATACGGTAATAAATGTATGTGGTTGGACAAATGTCCCAGATTTTCTAAACAAACTCTTTATCGCTCCCAATCTGTAGGTGATCTTGGCCTTCCTCAATTTTGGTTATACTACCCCGTGGCCAGTCGTTTCCATAGCTGGCTCAATGGAATATTGTGAATTTCAAAGTGCCCTGGATTAAATTTGAGGCAAGTTCTATTCTTCCTTATTAACTTCCGGGCCTGCTTTGGTCATCTTCAATCTCGCATACAGCTTTTGTCCAACCTAATGCCTTAGTAGCCCAATCACTCTGTATCTCCATAAGCTCTATGAACACAAATACTGCCTAGTCTTCTCGGCCTCTCCCTTGACCTTTTTTCTTAGGAGATCCCAAGTTAACATCTGCTTTCCCTTGTTCTGGCACCTTCTTTTGCTGGAAGGCGAATATGCTAGCTACTCCTTCTGCTCCTCAAGATAATGCCTCATATATTGAATATGCCCACCTTCAAACCCTCAAGTAAGGGTTTGATCTATTCAAATCCACCAGAAGACTATAGGTGGAGAGGTGACCTAGCTCTATTGCTTAAGCGCAGCAGAGAAAAGTCAGGTCACTAGCCTGGTTCTGCTGTCTGGTAGGACGGGTCAATCTCAGGACCTTCTGGAAATAATTAATAATCAATAATCATTTGAAAGGTAAACCAGCATTGACATACGGTATGTGTTTAATTGTTTTCAGGGAGCTCAGCTTTAACGTATAACAGAAGCAGTTGACTTCTGAGTTGCCAATAGCAGCAAATAAAGATGTGATTAATTTACTAACTTAATATACTCACATAATAATATACTTATAATATTTTGATATTTCCGTATCTAATCAGCAGTGATTAGAAAATCAAGTCAGTCTAATCAAGGAATTGCCATTTATTTATTTTTTATTCCCGAATATTTGCATGCATTTTGAAAAAAATACATAATCAAGAGTTAAGGTTAATGTTTTCAAAAACGAAAAATAAAAGCTGCCGAAAATATTTCAATTTTGCTTTAAAATTGAGTTGATCCTGCCCTCCTCTTACTTGTCCATCCTCCCTATTGGTCTTGTAGAAGTTGTAGCACCCTCTTAGATAGGTTGCTAGATAGGCTAGGTAAATGTAGTTCTTTTTTTTGCTCCCCTGTAATCGCTGGAGAAGTGTGTGATTGCTTGGGATTGTTTTAGGCTTCATTAGCTGTCTTCTGGTGGATTCCAGAATGCAGTGGGCTGGCAGAGGCAGATCAACAGCCTGAATATTTATGTGGTCTCCGCCAATCCCTGGGGGAGGATGCTCAGTGGGTGGTTGGGGAGTACATAAATGGTCTGGGGACAGAGGCAGCGGGGTTCTTGTTCAGGAGGGGAAGTTCCTTCTGGGCAGCCCAGCTGTAGTTCAAAGCCAATGAAGGCACTGAAGTACTAGCATGGAATCAAAAATAATGCAAGGACTAAAGTTCTGGTATGGGATCAAAGGCAACAAAGGGGCTGAAATACTGGTATGGGATCAAAGCCAACACAAGGACTGAAGTACTCATATGGGATCAAAGCCAACAGAAGGACTGAAGTGCTAGCATGGGTTTAAAGTCAACACAGGGAATAAAGTACTGGTATGGGATGAAAGCCAACATAGGCACTGAAGTAAAGGTATGGGATCAATGCCAACACAGGGACTGAACTATAGGTATGAGGTCAAAGTCTACCCAGGGACTGAAGTACTGATATGGGATAAAAGCCAACACAGACTGAAGTACTGGTATGAGATTTAAGCCAACACAGAGACTGAAGTACTGGTATGGGATATAAATATTCCCAGGGACTGAAGTACTAGTATGGGATGAAAGCCAACACAGGGACTGAAGTACTGGTATAGGATCAAATCCAATACAGGTACAGAAGTACTAGTATAGAATAAAAAATAACACAAGGTCTAAAGTTCTGGTATGGGATCAAAGGCAACAAAGGGGCTAAAATACTGGTATGGGATCAAAGGCAACAAAGGGGTTGAAATACTGGTATGGGATCAAAGCCAACACAAGGACTGAAGTACTGGTATGGGATCAAAGCCAACACAAGGACTGAAGTACTCGTATGGGATCAAAGCCAACACAAGGACTGAAGTACTGGTATGGGATCAAAGCCAACACAAGGACTGAAGTGCTAGCATGGGTTTAAAGTCAACACAGGGAATAAAGTACTGGTATGGGATGAAAGCCAACATAGGCACTGAAGTAAAGGTATGGGATCAATGCCAACACAGGGACTGAACTA
Organism: Lithobates clamitans; assembly: GCA_037952925.1. NCBI lineage: Eukaryota > Metazoa > Chordata > Amphibia > Anura > Ranidae > Lithobates > Lithobates clamitans. The sequence continues at coordinate 221,045 of JBBGZY010001152.1, forward strand.
TTGGTATGAGGTCAAAGTCTACCCATGGACTGAAGTACTAGTATGGGATAAGAGCCAACACAGACTGAAGTACTGGTATGAGATTTAAGCCAACACAGAGACTGAAGTACTGGTATGGGATAAAAATCTACCCAGGGACTGAATTACTAGTATGGGATGAAAGCCAACACAGGGACTGAAGTACTGGTACAGGATCAAATCCAATACAGGTACAGAAGTACTAGTATGGGATCAAGCCAACACAGGGACTGAAGTTCTGGTATGGGATGAAAGCCAACACATGTAAAGAAGTACTAATATGGCAGGAATGTTCAAAGTCCAGTCCGCCAATTGAGGTCCATGTTCCAGTTTAAGAAGGCCCCACTGGTAATTTGGATATATAAACACATCCCCTTGATACCACACACCAGCACTTGCAACCAGGCGGTGAAACGTGCAGGACACAGGGTACCCCAGTTACAAGGAAGCCACCACTGCTGACCTGAAGAGTGGATCCTTGGAAGGTTCCCCTTGTACCTATGGTGCTCCCATTTAACAATTACATGGACTACACTACATGGACTACACTTGAGGCCACTTTTTCTGCTGCCTATTGTCTACACCTGTGACTTGGACTTACACAATAACTTTAATTGAACAAATGTTGACTTTTATTGCACCAGGTTGGTGTCCTTCCCTTAAGCTGGCCATAGATGGCTCAAATCTTGGCTGATTCAGCAGGGACCAGACAAAATTCGAACCATCTATGGTCACGCTGATTGCACCCAAGTTGATCTACCAATCAACTTGGGTACAAACAGCATGCCAGATGTCTACATGCGACTATTGCCAGCGGCTATAGCCGCTAGCAATAATCACTGTGTTGTTCCGCCAGGGAAACACAATAGCTCTGCCAGAGGGATTCCTCCATCAACAGTGGCTGTGGTTACAGGAAAGAAATTGCATCATCTATGGCCGGCTTTACTTTTCTTGGTATTCTAGAGCTACAGGAGATATGCAGGAACAGAAGCCAAGGCTAATTCCAACGTAACAACGTGAGCAAGACATGGAAGTCAGTGCAGGTCAGATTAGGATAGACAAGACAGGAGGCCCTACTCAAAGGTTGAAAGAAACAAAGCTAGTGCAGATGGATGCAGAAGGATTCCCCGGCCATGTCTGGTATGGGTGGGGCCCCTAAATAATCACAGACAGGGAGCAGATGAGACACAGGTGTAAGAGGGAGAGACACAGATTTACAGAACAACTCTGATAAGAAAAACACATTAAACTGGAGACATCAAAGGAGGACATCAGACTCACAGCAGTGCTTCAATGATTATGTAAAATCGTGGATATCATTTTTACACCGCAATCCGTTTTAAAAACGGTCTCATGATTTTGTTACCAATGAATGTGAGTGGATGTGTGAAAAATCGAAATTTAAAACTAAAATATCTAAAATAAAAATGATGAATGTCTATGGGCAAACTTAGCTTTCATTTACCCTTTTGAATGGTTTGAATAATAAATACTTACACCTGGAATGATTATATTCATTAAAATATCATTGGGTATTTAGTGTATTCATATATATTCCATTGAGTTTGGGAATTTATTATCACTAATAAGTTTCATTAATTACATAATCATGTAATAATTTAGGTTTTGAGCTGGGACCCCACAAGTACGTTGCCTGTAGGGTGTTTCTATTTAAGAATCTTGATATACATAGATATATATATCTATATACAGATGTATATATAGATATATCTATATATTTTAGGAATATATATATATATATATATATATATATATATATATATATATATATATATATATATATATATATATATATATATATATATTATATATATATATATATAAATATATATATATATATATATATATATATATATATATATATTTATTTATTTATTTTAAGAAAAATTTGAGAAAAAAATTTAATATTTTTTCATATACAGGCATATATATATATTTATTTTTTATTAAATTTGTGTTGCGTTCTGTAATTTGAAAAATTAGGGAAGAAAATTAAGATTTTTTTTTCATATATAGGTATATATATATATATATATATATATATATATATATATATATATATATATATATATATATATATATATATATCCTTTTTTTCATTACATTTAAATTTGTGTTGAGTTCTGTAACTTCAGTGCCAGTCAAGCCATAGATGATTCTATTTCCTTTCCTTCCACCACGAGTAGAAGAAATAAAATTGCTTGATCTATATATTTAGAAAAAAATATACTTTTGTATGAAAAATTAGGGAAACATTCATATATTTAGATATACATATTTTTTTATTATTTACATTTTTGTTGCATCCTGTAAAAATTGGAGAAATATTTTTTCATATATATATATAGATATACATATCTATATATATATATAAATATATATATATATATATATAGATATATATATATATATATATCTGTATATATCTATATATATCTATATAGATATATATCTATATATATCTATATATATATATATATATATATATATATATATATATATCTATATAGATATATATATATATATATATATATATATATATATATATATATATATATATATATATATAAAATATATATATAGATATATATATATAGAGAGAGAGATATGGTACGGTATATATTGTTCTTATTTATACCCCATCTAGAACACCTGGGTATGGAACTTGGAATAATCAATTGTCCATCACAGGACACATCCTCCTACTAGCCACACCACCTCTCCTCATGTACACATGTCGGCCTACCGGCCCATACAGACTGTGCTCCAGTTCTCCTGGCTCTGATGAAGAGGTTTTCCTCGAAACGCGTCAGCCTTTCTTAAATACCTACCTCAATATGGGCACACCCCAATTTTAACTTCCTAGTACTTATTTTGTTACCTGTTTTTCCTTTTTTTTTTATAATATTATGTAGTATTTGTATGATTTTATATCTATATGACTATATGTCTGTATTCTTTTACATAAATAAACCATACATTTCTTGATGTAAGCGTCTGATCACGCGCCTTCCATCCACTTCCTACTAAACAGTCCTTTGCAGACCACCCCTGGTCAGCTAAGGCAGCGGGACACGCTCCATCATCTCCCCCAGTCCTATCTCTGACTACAATACTACCTTTGTTTTACAGCAAATGATCTCACAAGCGCAGGAGTATTTTTCACCCTTTCACACTTTTGCCCACCCTCTCACCCCTATATGACTATATGTCTGTATTCTTTTACATAAATAAACCATACATTTCTTGATGTAAGCGTCTGATCACACGTCTTCCATCCACTTCCTTCTAAACAGTGAGAGGGTGGGCACCTCTTCTATCCGACTCTTCCGAAAGACCCAGAATTCCCTGGGGCACACGTTCCCTGAGCTCAGGCCCATCCCATCCGCCCATGTTTCAACCAATCATTTCCCTTGTCCGGCACCTGGCCATGCCCCCATCAGCCAAGGTTCTGTTTGCCTAGGAGGGGGCTCGAGAGGGCTTCATGAAGGGTATGAATTAGGTTCAGGCTTTTCAGTATGAAGGTAAGACCAAGAACATGGGACGGGACCTCAAACTAGCAGAAGGAAAGTTCAAAACGAATCTTCTAAAGTATTATTTTACAGAAAGAGTAGTAGTGGCAGTGAGTCAAGCAACGGTAAGTGGTTTCAAATACACTTGGGACAAACACTGACCTTACTTTTACTGATAAAAAAGTGAAAAAAACAAACAATCAAATAATGAATTTAAATTAATATTTGAATTAAAATTTAAAATAAAATTTAAATTAAAACAAATAAAAATAAAATGGACTTGATGGACCACTTTGTCTTTTTTTTCCCATTACTCTTCTACGTTTTTTGTGTTCCTAACCTTGCAGCCTCACCCTAAAGACTCTGGAAAAGGTAAGTTTAAAAAGAAAGCATAACATACCGATTGAGGGAACCTTCAGAGTTGCAATTGAGGGGGGACTGGGGGAGCCCAAAAATGAACTTTTTTGTAAGTAGATTAGAGAAGCTCACAGTTAAAAATGATATTCTTAATCAACCCAGACCAGATTAGAACATTTGTTGTAGCGACCCTTGCAAATTTAAATATTTATTAGAAAGAAGAGATGACAATTATACTTCAAAGGACGTGCAATAATCCTTTCAAAATGTTGCGTTCCTAGTCTTCTAAGCTTGGAGGTCCTAAATGTGAGTTTATTGGATTTGCACAAAGTCTACATGATTATGGGTCCCCGTCAAACAGAGTTAAAGCTGATTCAATCTTCCAACGTATTAGCCGGGGTTACTCTACCTTCGTTATTGACTCAGCTTGACAATAACATGAAATAGTTTTGTACGGGAGTCAGAGCCTATTAATAATGAATGTCATTGAATTGAATATTCCATAGCAGCAATTCTAAGATCAGAAAATAGTGGTGAGAACCATTTAGTAGTGCTATTGAGGGAAAACTTAAATTTAAAAATAATTCTCACTATTTTTAAATTATAAAGGAGCTTCGCCCCCCCCCCCCCTCCACTCCTTACCTGTCATGCAACATTGTGTTCACATACTCACCAGCATTGTCCTGCTGCTGCCAGAGTCTGGGTCCCATGCTGCCATCTTTGATCCTAATTGCATCAGGTGCTGAGTGCCTCTTCCTGTTTCAGGCAGCCCAGCCCCCTGATGACACCCCGCTAGGGCCCGCCCACCTCCAGCTGCACGAATAGAGCCTGAAGCATCCTGGGGAATGTGACGTGAATATCTCAAAAGGCTTCAGAACATCATTCTCGCCTAGGTGGGGCTAACTTAAAAATAAATAAAAAAAGAAGGTAAGCCTAGTACATCGATGTAACGACACCCCGAGTATGAAAGGGGTTAAAGTCGTTTAGGACATTCCATACCCAAACACAAAGGCAGCTACCGGACAATTCAATCAGCCGAACAAGGAACCCATACAAATAATTCTCCCCCAAATATGAGACAAGATGCTCTGTCTTGAGGTTCAAGCAGGAATGATTCTTTATTCAAACACATGTTATACAGATCCCATTTCAAAACACTCCCTCCCCACCCTTGGAAAACAGGGCGGGTTAAACTGTCCAATGACAATGGACACACAGGTCAGGTGTGTATAACTTCTCATCAGAAAGGGAGAGCTGTTGGAGGAATCCCCCCTCCCTCCATAGAGATAAACATCCCACAATCCAAGGCAGACAGACACAATAGAACATTGGAATACAGCCCCACGCCAAACTAGCACAGCAAATAGTACACAACACAATGAGACAGTACACATTATATATACATATATACAGCATTGAGTCTGACTAGCACAGATCATAGTGGGGTTCTCATTCACCTTGTGCCCCTATTAGTGACTCCCATCACAATGGCATATCCAGGGTCCCCAGAGTCTGTGTGTCTTGGGGGACATGGACCTGAATCTAAATTAATGCCACCTCAAGGGTCCCCAGGCATACAGCTCACAAGGAGCACCGTTCCCCCAAATGCCAGGGCCCATAATCGGTGGGCAAGCACCCATTCAGTCCCATTCAGTCCCCTCCAAATGCCTCTGTCCCCGGCTAGGTCTGTCACAATCGAATATATGGGGGTCCAAAAATTCCTAATGATCCTGCCATGAGGGTCCTTCTTCAGATTCTTCCTCTTATACGGGCACAACACTCTTCCCTGTCTTCTAATTTCTTTTTTGCATTGTCACCTAGTGATCCTACCATGAGGGTCCTTCTTCAGGTACTTCCTATTATACAGTGACAACACTCTTCCCTGTCTTCTAATTTCTTTTCTGCATTGTCAACTAGTGATTCTACCATGAGGGTCCTTCTTTAGGTACTTCCTGTTCTAGGGTAACAGCGCTCTGTCCCTGTCTTTTAATCTCTCTACTGCAGGGGTCTCAAGCTGGTAGCCCTCCAGCTGTTGCCAAACTACCAAAGTCCCATCATGCCTCTGCCTGTTGGAGCCATGCTTGTAACTGTCAGCCTTGCAATGCCTCATGGGACTTGTAGTTTTGCAACAGATGGAGGGCCGTCAGTTTGAGACCCCTGCTCTACTGCCTTGTCACCTAGTGATCCTGCCATGAAGGTCCTTCTTCAGGTACTTTCTGTGATAGGGTGACAACGCTCTGTCCCTGTCATCTAATTTCTCATCTGCATGGTTACCTAGTGATCCTGCCATGGGGGTTTTTCTTCCGGTACTTCCTGTTACAGGGTGACATCGCTCTGTTCCTGTCTTCTAATTTCTCTCCTGCATTGTCACCCTGTCACATTCGCTTCCAATGGAGACTATAAGCAGCAGTGTAGCCATTCATTGCCCAGGCATCATTCACCAATGTCACCATCAGGAAACCTTATGTCTTATGTGCTCTGAAGCCTCCTCAGATATGCAAGTCACTTATCCCAGGAGTACATAAAACATCATCCTCGCCTAGGAGGGGCTAAAGGGAAGAGGGTAAGCCTAGCGCATCGAATATGTGCCATGAGGGTCCTTCTTCAGGGTGTTCCTGTTATAGGGCCGTACCACTTTGGGAAACCCTCGCGGGACCAGCAAAAAGGCAAAAAAGAAACAACCACAAAGAAAACAAGGAGAGGAGGAAGGAGACACAAGCAACACAAAGGGTACCCACTATTCACTACGGGGCAAAACCCTGCGATAGCCTCCAATTTTTGAATATCTCTAAAAAGATATTAAGCGAAGATGAAGAAAAACTACTATCAAAGGAACTGAACTTTTGCCCCACTAGGCACTTTGATTTATTCGGGACAATGCTAGATGTAAATAAATTTGCACGGAGCCTTACTCTCAAAAAGCATTATCTTGATGTTCTGTCTAATGATGATGGTAACCCATTGATTGCTTCTGACACAGGTGAGTCTCCTCCATCTCCTCGATTGTTTATGGAGGTCTGTGCTTTCCAGTGCAGTCCAGTGTTTTCCACACCATATAGCACTGAATTTGACAAGATTAAAAATACAGTTACTAAGTACTTACCTATTCTCTTTAATGACCCTATATACAGTTAGATTTTGTCAAAAGGTAATAGGACGGTGTCCCATAGAGCCCCCACTCTAGGAGGGTCTCTATCACCCAGTTTATTCACCAGCGAGAGGTCCGACTCCAATTGGCTGCATTTTAAGGGTAACTTTAGATGCGGTATGAGGGGATGCAGCAGAGATATGTGAAGCAGCTCCATAGAGAGCCGGTCAAAATCTTCTGCTATTGCAAATTGGATGCAGGGAAGCAGCATCCAATTCGCAATAGAGTGAACCCAGCCTTAGACAACTAAACAATATCCAGATAGGGCTTCATCTACTTTAGTAATCTTTGTATTAAATCAATTACTTTTTTAACTAACGGTGAAGTCTAGCATCCCAGCTTTTTGGTTTAGATCATTTTTCCCAAGATTATGTCTTTAGAGAAGTCCATGAAGACAGAAGTAGATCTGAACGTTCTGGTCTGGCTGCACGTGCACAGCTGGTGAAATACCTTTGAGCTGTGGATATTTTCCACTGTGCATGCTTCCAGAACATAACATCAAACGTGTGCAATTAATGGGAATCCATGGGTGGAAAAATGATGAGAGCTGACTGTTGCTGAAACCAACTCTGTCTGTGCAAGGCCTTTGGGAGGAAGGATTGGTCAAACAGGTTTAAAAAACCTTGATATGTGCTGTACTGTCATCATGATCATCATCATATTTTACAATAGTGACCAACAGCATTTCCCCAGGATCAACTCCAACTGCTATTCCCTCTAGGTGTCAGGCAGGGTCAGTCTGGGGAGCAGAATGTGCCTAAGTGGGGGGGGGCTTGCTACCCCTAGTGACTGGAATTGAAAAAAAAACACATTGGTGGTCACAGGGTACTGCCCAGTTTTGTTTGGCCAAAGGCTGACAGATACAACAGCAAAAACTCACCTAAAACAGGCTCTCTGGAGGCGAGCTCTTTGCGCCAGGAAAACCTCCTCAGTCCATGGTTCCCTCTACACATATTTCAGGGATCCCTTTTCGCATTAACCCTCACATAGCCCGTGAGTGTAATCTTTGTCAAGATCAATACACCTTGAGTGGACACAAGACCTACCAGTCCTGCTGCTGCATGAACAGTCTCTATACCGGGGTTGAACACCTCCATCTCTCTCTTCATCGTCCCAGCACAGAATAGAGATGCCCAGTTGGGTTTGAATAAAAGGGACTTTATTCCAAATTATGGTAGTTGAGCAGAAGATCAAACATATGGATATATCCTTCTCTTTTTCAACTAGATGACAACAAATTCCATTCAAGGTGGTATGAGGCATCACTCTTTGAAAGTTATCTGGTGCTTTATTAGATTCCAGGCTTCTACTTCACACATTTTGATGGACATCTCCTCCCAAAGAGGTATGCGCGACTCATGATGCAGCATGACCTATGGCCCATTGTGACTGGGGAGATCCCAGCTGCTTACTCCATGGATTGCGCTCTATTGCTCAACAACCCTTCAGCCTCACCCAGTTGTCATTATATAACTCATGACAAGGGACTATGATTGACAGGCTGGCTGCCTTGAACTCAAGGGGCAGGATGTAGTCTTAAAGGGTCTAAAACCATGCCCCAAGAATGTTCAGGGATAGTGTGCTACAACAACCTTGTGCAATTGGAGACCAATCCCAGATGGTTGAAAAAACAAAAAAAACAGCTGTGTCTCTGTCCCCTGTCATAATTCCTTTCTGCTGCCATATTTCCTCAGCCTTTATGGGGGTCAATCAACCCAGAAGACTGAAGACATACTGTGAGTACAGGGCACCATAGATTTACCCCCCACCCTGATGGAACATCACCACAGTGCCCTGAATTCAAATACAATAATGAACATAGTGGTGTTGACTGCAACAATACGGACAACCCAAGGGACAATGATTGACAGCCTAGCTGTCTAGAACCCACCAAGGGATAGGACCTAGATTTAGGAGACCTAACACCAGGCCTCAGAATATTGAGGGATAGTGTGCTACAAAAACCTACCTTGTGCAAATGGAGCCCAATTCCCGGAGGTCACAAAAAAGTGAGTGTGGAGCATCATGGACTTACCATTCCACCCCCTTCCCCTGATGGAGCATCGCCTCAGTGCCTTGCACTCAAATACAATAATGCAAATAGTGGTGTTGACTCCAACAATGATGACCACCCAGCACCGGAGAAGTAAAGAGCAAGAGGATCCTGTGAGTTACAAGACTCATAAAGAGAGAAAAATAGAGTGAGGAGGACAGGGTAAGTACTAAGTCTGAGCCCAGAAACGGACTTTATGAATCTAGAATTATACATGAATGTAGTATTATACAGTATATTTGAGAACAGGTATGTGTTGGAGGTAGCCCTTTTCTCCACCAGAATCCGAATCCAAGACTCACTCAATGGCATCTGAAGATGTCCACCACATCTTTGCAAAACCAGCAAATCAGAAATGGCAGTTATTCGAGTTAAAAAAAAAAAAAAAAAGGGACACATGGGCAGAGCAATATGTTTGATACACAGATTTCCCAACACACTCTCCAGCTAGTCTGCACAAAAAAAAAAAGCCAAATTAAACAGTTTCCACTGTCACAGGAGCACAAAGTATCATAAACTATGGCTTTGGCGTGTTAACATTCCAGAAACAGAACGCAGAGAGCAGAAGAAAAAATCTGAAGTAGAACTACACCCATTTTAGCAAGTCTCCTCTCTACTTCTTCTTAAACATTTGCCAAAAAAAAGTCAAAAAATTAAGGACATTTTAAAAAGATAAAAAAGAAAAAGTGGTGAGCTGCACATGCACACACACATGCCACAGATCCCTGCCAGTCCTTTGGTAAACACCCCATTGCATTCTGTGCATGCATGAGATCTTGCAACTTGCCTCTGGGGATGTAAGAAGTAGGCATCCTAGGGTGCTTTTTGCAAGCTCTCGTGCCTGCTTTGACATGCCCTGGGATCTCTACCAGAGAACTGGCCCCTGCATGGTTGGGTCCCACCTAGGGACCTAGGGGTGTGTCATGAGGGTGGTTCGCCCTGTTTTATATATATAGATATATATATCTATATATATATATATACTGTATATATAAATATATATATATAGATATATCTATCTATCTATCTATCTATCTATCTATCTATCTATCTATCTATCTATCTATCTATCTATCTATATATATATATAAAAATATATATATATATATATATATATATATATATATATTATATATAAATATATATATATATATATTTATATATATATATATATATATATAGTCTTCCTAGAGTGGAGCTTCAGAGACGAGGAAGATGGGAAGAATTGGTCTCAAGTGGTAATTAAGGAGTTGAGAAGAAGCTTACCCTGGGGAGGTCTCCTAATAGAAGGGACCTAAACTAAGAATTGTTGCTGGAAAAACCTCAGCGAAATGGAAAGACATGTACAGAGCTGGAATGAAATATAAGCGCAGGGCATACATGACGGGGTGGAAGGAACGATTGTATGGCAAGGGGTTAAAGAGGGGGTTGAACGGTTTCAGAGAAGTAAATTTGCCCCTACTTGATTGGAGGAGTTTAGTGCAGGATAAGGAGAAGCTGGAGAGTAAGGAAGGGAGGAAGTAGGAGGCTCAGTTGCAGGTGACAAGTCGGTGTGGAAAGAACCGCCCTCCCACCCTAGAGGAAGAGTTTGGAGGTACTTCATGCAAAAGGTGTGGCGATTGGGGTCCTTTTGACGAAGGTACAAAAATTGAGGTATTGTTGATAAATACAGTGGGACCCGTCTCAGGTATGGAGTCCCCCTGGTTTGTCTAGTTCAGTCTAGACTACCGGGTAGTAAGGTGTTAGGTGTCTGTGGTCAGTTAGTAAGTCCCCGAGGCGGTGTTGGCAGAATCTAACTTAGAGGTACCACAGATTCCAAAAGTCTTGGATTGTTGTCGTCAAGGATCTGCAATCATCTTTCATATAAGGTTTACGGTTAAAACATGTTTTGAGTTAATAAAAGGCCAAGTGGCCATTTAAATCCAACACAGTTTCCATGTCATTACTGGGAAAAAGGGGGTAAGGTCGGTAGGTACATAATTGAGTTGGGGCAGTCAGTTATCTGAACTACCCTAGTCAAGACTGTGCAAAGCCTCTGGTTTTTATGAGCATGTGAAGTAATGAAGAAGAGGGGAAGGATCTTGGCATTGGATCGTGTTGTAGAACGACTCAATGTGATTTGAGAAAAGTATCTAAAAAGCAAGCAGTGCGGGTATTCCTTTTTTAACAGAAATCCACCGGTAGGCCTCAGGAAAGCAGATTGGAAGAGACCAAGATGGCTGAATGATTTTGGTATACAGGTATGTCAGTGCTGTGCCCAAGTCCTGCATTAAAAAGAAGGGAGGTGGCCACCTTGGCAGGAGCGGGCAGTGAATCAGGGTGGCCAACATGTGCATACACAGGGGGATTTAGAGTATGTGCAAGCACACCATGGGATCTTTGCCAGGTCCACTAGACCTGGCAGAGACTTGCAGCATGGCTGCACGTGCGCTAGATCTCCATTGCAGATGGCAGTGCTAGAGAAGAGCGACTAAGGATGAACTTCTGCTTCAAGCAAGACAACACTGGACTCCATGTAGTAATAAATATGTTTTTGTGAGGGTCAAGTGTTTTTATTTTTGAGGAGGTTAGGTGGGGTGAAGTTCCTCTTTAAAGTTAAGCCCACACTTTTAGGACACTGATTGACTTTACTCTGTAGACCCTAGGTACTCACCTTGCACTAATTCTCCCACTACTCCGATCCACCACCAGCCCACTCAATGATGAAGCAGACTGTTGAAGGAACAGGAGCAAGGTCAGAAAATGCTGGTTAAGCTCCATAGAATAAAGTAAACTGTAGACCAGAATAACTGGTCTGGGATAGGGACAGGCGGGGCTGGGAGCCAATCAACTACATTGCTTGCTAATGTGCTGACAAGGAATACTCCAGTAGGAGGAGAGAGCAAAGTGAGCAGGGGGATAACCTCATCAGTCCGCTGCTGCTTTTTCAGGGGGTGGGGGGGCACTGTGTTTCTTCTAGCCTTTATTTAATCCACCTTGATGTGCTGTGTGGCAGAGCTGTGTAATTCTCAGGACTGGATCGACAAATATCCAAATATTTTGGCAGGTGAAACAGCTCCATTGTATGTATTTTATGGAGTTCAGCTTTAAAACCTCAAAATCCCCAACAGAGCTTACTTTTTATTTGCGTTATGGGAAAGGAAGCTACAGCAAAGGAACTATTTCTTATGGGCTTAATGACTGCTAATCCCAATAGATCCCTCACACTCCAAGATGATTGTATATATATATATGCATGTATTTATAATAGGACTAACTACATGTTAGTTTTAGGGATTTAGGTTGAAATATCAGAGCGCTCTACTGCATCTGCAGGCATCAATCAAATCCTTCCCTCGAGCCAGCCCAGCTTAATGGAGAGCAATGCAAAAGAATGGGGACACTGACGGAAAGGCATTCAACAGACACAATTCCCCCGAGATCCCATTGCACAGTCCTTCATGTTCCCATCCCATCTCCATACTCCTTAACCATTTCCAGGCTTCTGGTCTCCGTGTGGCCTGCACATCTCCATTGACTTTCAGTTGAGTTAGGCCAACACAACCCATACTAGAAGGGCCAAGGAGAAGTAACGGTCCTTTGCAGTGGTGGATAAAACCTTTCACTAACGGAGATGTTTTTGTGTTTTTCTGCACACACGTTTGAAAAAATAATTTTAGGCCTAGAGATTAGTTAGAAAACAAAACAAAACATACAGTATATTTACTGAAAGTAGATACCCTGGAGAATTAAATACACTAAATTACCAAAAGTATTGGGACCAATGCCTTTACACGCACATGAGCTTTAATGGCATCCCAGTCTTAGTAGGGTTCATAATTGAGTCGGCCCCACCCTTTGGAGCTATAACAGCTTCAACTCTTCTGGGAAGGCTGTCCACAAGGTTTAGGTGTGTGCCTATGGGAATGTTTGACCATTCCTCCAGAAGCACATTTGTGAGGTTATGCACCGATGTTGGACGGGAAGGCCTGGCTCACAGTTTCCGCTCTAATTCATCTCAAAGGTGTTCTATCAAGTTGAGGTCAGACCAGTCAAGTTCCTCCACCCCAAACTCGCTCATCCATGTCTTCATGGACCTTGCTTTGTGCACTGGTCCAAATCATTTGGTGGAGGAGGGACTATTGTGTAGGGTTATTTTTCATGGGTTGGGTTTGGATCCTTAGTTCTAGTGAAGGGAACACTTAAGACGTCAGCATACCAAGACATTTTGGACAATTTCATGCTCCCAACTTTGTGGGAACAGTCTGGGGACGACCCCTTCCTGTTCCAACATGACTACGCACCAGTGCACAAAGCAAGGTCCATAAAGAAGCAACTTTGGAAGTTGCTGGATGAACAGGAGTGACTCATGCAGATCAGCAGCATGAATATGGATGCCATCTCAGCCAATTACAAGCATAGGGGCCCCTATGCATGCTGGGAAGGGTATTTATATTTGGTGGAACACACAAGAAGTGGTCTTTTCCCGGAGAGGAAAGTCCAGCTGAGGAGGGGGCGCTGTGCCCTCAGCATATGCTGCCATGTGGCCTTGGGTGGGAGACCTGGAGTACTGGCACCAAGTGTTCTGAAGAGCTGACTGAGGGGAAGCCGTCCTTTGAAGATCTGTCTGGGATCACTGGAGGGTACTGCTGGAAGATTGGAAGGAGGCTACTATTCAGGCCAGAGGCCTTGTGATTGCAGACTGTAAAGATCCCGGGGCCTCGTTCTCTGGCTACCCCTCTCTGTGCTAGGAATGTCAGCTACTGGGTTTAGCAGAAGAAGGATACTGGCTAGAATCCTAAAGAGCAACAGTCCATTATCCCTACAGAAAACTTGCTCAAAAGTGCACGGTGCATCATGCAGGAAATCCACAGGTCAGTTGAGGAAGCTGTACTGATTGTAACTAGTTGAATTTGGAGTATCCCACTACATTCCTCTCCCTATCCAAGTTCCACAATAAAATAGTAAAAACAACCAAAACCCCTAGACCAGGGGTCTTCAAACTACGGCCCTCCAGTTGTTTAGAAACTACAATTCCCATCATGCCCAGTCATGTCTGTGAATGTCAAATTTTTACAATGCCTCATAGGAAGTGTAGTTTCACAACAGCTGGAGGGCCGTAGTTTGAAGATCCCTGCCCTAGACTGATTATTGAAGAAACAAACATATGTTGTGTACCTGGCCATGAGATATACTGTTTGCCCGGCTGAAGAGTTGAAACAAAGGTAAATACTGGCGGCTCCTATGGGGGTTGTCCTACATACACTATATTACCAAAAGTATTGGGACACCTGTCCGTAGGGTTCAATATTGAGTTGGTCCATCCTTCGCCGCTACCACAGCTTCAACACTTCTGGGAAGGCTGTCCACAAGGTTTAGGAGTGTGTCTAAGGGAATGTTTGACCATTCTTCCAGAAGCGCATTTGTGAGGTCAGGCACTGATGTTGAACACCCCGTTGGACATTTCCGCCAGGAAGCTGCTTTCCAAGCCCTGGAACACGAGACCAATGGATCTGGCTATAGTAACCCCAAGAACCAGACAACACCAGTCTTGGAGTACACCAGAAATAGAACTGTTTGTTAGAACATACATACAGGCTTTTAAACACTTGAGAAGGAGGTTCCCCCTCCTGATGATATTACTCTAACAATACAACTGTAACCAGAAAAATAAATTAACATGAGCTAATTCACCAGACGTTTGACCAGCCTAGGTGACTCAGAGATATGACCTTTCAGGTCAGCCTTGTCTTCTCCTAGCTCACTAACTACAATACACGTTATCATAAATATCAACACAGAACTCCTTCACACAATAGCAGACTTAATTAGCACAAACAACAATGGGTGAAAGACCCTTAGAAGCCACACTGGACTTAGTACAATAAACACATTATAGCAGACAACCTCAGACAGGTGGCTTGAGTTGATGACATCAGCATCTGCTATGACTCCCAACAGTGTGAAGCAGTCACTATTTCTAATATGGCATATAGGCCCAATACAAGGTTCCCAGAGTCTGGGTGTCTTGGGGAGACATGGACTTAAATCCAACGTAACATTACTCCAAGGTTTCCCAAGCATACACCTCACAAAGAGTTTTGTTACCTTAAAATCCAGGGCCCATAATCAGTAGACAAGATTCTAGCATTCAGTCCCCTCCAAAAGCCTCTGTCCCGGGTGAGTCTATCACAACAGTCTCCGCTCTAATTCATCCCAAAGGTGTTCTGTTGAAGTCAGGGCTCTGTGCAGGCCAGTCAAGTTCCTCCACCCCAAACTCGCTCATCCATAGTCTTTATGGACCTTGCTCTTGGAGCCAGGATCAGGGAACCAGAAGTCAGTGTTGTCAGGAGTCAAAGCATCAGGAGCAGGAATCAGAAGAGAAGCCAGCAAAGGCCAAGCCACACACAGGAACACAGCAGGAACACAGCAGGAACCCACTGGAGATATTGACCAAGCAAGGGCATGGAAGGAATGAGTGAAGCTGTTTAAATAGCCAGAAGGGGCTGGCTGTAGGCTCGACTAATGAGGCAGGGAATGGTAACCAGGTGAGACACTGTGGAAACAACTAGTGCACTCTGTGCACTGAAAGAAAAGAGCCGCTAGCCAATAGCAGGAGCCCAGCCCTGACCCTGCGTCCCATTGGGGAGATTTACCTCCTGCAAATTAGGGGAATTCCTTGAGGACCCCCCAGGTCACCAAAAGTAGTGTCCCTATTGGAAGATTCCGACCGTGTGTATGCTCCATCGACCATTTGTTGTTGGATTTTCCACCAACAAATGTTGGCTAGCAGGTTCTCAAATTTTCCGCCAACAAAACTTTGTTGTCGGAATTTCCGATCGTGTGTACACAAGTCAGACGCACAAAAGTTCACGCATGTTAGGAATCAAGCAGAAGGAGCCTATTGAACGTCCTTTTTCTCAGCTCGTTGTACGTCTTATACGTCACCGCGTTCCCACGTTCGTAATTGTTGGCCAACATTTGTGTGACCGTGTGTATGCAAGACAAGTTGGAGCCAACATCCTTCGAAAAAAAAATCCACGGTTTTGTTGTCGGAAACTCCGATCGTGTGTCCGGGGCATTAGATGGGCATCTTAGCGAATGCATTATACAGGGATGTGGGAACTGGTATTGACATAAACAAACACAGACACGCCCACACGGGTTGAACTGGATGGACTGGTGTCTTTATTCAGCCTTGACATCTACGTAAGTATGAGATCAACTTTTACATTCTGAACTGAATCTTCACTAATGGCTTTTATTGAATTTCTGGAAATATGAAAAGTGAAGGAGACATGACGCAGGCAGCATCCTACTCTTTTCATAAAAAATGGAGAAAGTATAAAGACAGAGCGGCTGGAATGTCATCTTCACAACTCGAAAATGCTTTACAGGAAAATACAAAAGAAGCTTCTGCCATAATAAAAGGTGCTTGTGCTCATTGGGGCCATTAGTCTCTCTTTTTTAAAAACCGGATAGGCAATATAGGCAAGCGAAGACAAATAGACAGGGAGGGAAAAAAAAAGAGATAAAATAAAAATACAGGAATAATAATAAATAAAAAACTACGGAGAGAAAGAAGAAAGGACACAGTATTCCAGACCGTCCTGTTGTTCTATCCTCTAGTGCAGTGGTCTCCAAACTGCAGCCAGAGGACGTCCTTTGCTTGCTTTTATCCGGCCCTTGGGGAACTGTCTCATCTACTGGTACCAACAATGGGACATAAGTTCCCCTACTGACACCAATGAAGGGACACAATTTCTCCCAATGACACCAACAATTGGGGCCCAATGATACCAATGATGGGGCACAATTCCTCCCACTGACACCAATGATGGGGCATAATTCCTCCTAATGACACCAATAATGGGGCACAATTTCTCCCATTGACACCAACAATGGGGCCCAATAATATCAATGATGGGGCACAATGTCTGCCAATGACACCAACAATGGGGCCCAATGATATCAATGATGGGGCATAATTCCTCCCAAAGACATCAATAATGGAGCACAATTCCTCCCAATGACAACAACGATAGGGCACAATTTCTCCCAATAACACCAACAATGGGGCCCAATATTATCAATGATGGGGCACACTGTCTGCCAATGACACCAACAATGGGGTCCAATGATATCAATGATGGGGCATAATTCCTCCCAAAGACATCAATAATGGAGCACAATTCCTCCCAATGACAACAACGATAGGGCACAATTTCTCCCAATAAGACCAACAATGGGGCCCAATATTATCAATGATGGGGCACACTGTCTGCCGATGACACCAACAATGGGGTCCAATGATATCAATGATTGGGCACAATTCCTACCAATGATACCAATGATAGGGCACAATGTCTCCCAATGACATCAACAATGGGACCCAATGATACCAATGATGAGGCACAACTCCTCCCAGTAACACCAACCACGGGGGACAATTCCTCCCACTGACACCAATGATGGAGCATAATTCCTCCCAATGACACCAAAGATAGGGCACAATTTCTCCCAATGACACCAACAATGGGGCCCAATTATACCAATGATGGGGTCCAATTACTCCCAATGACATCAATGATGGAGCACAATTCCTCCCAATGACACCACCAGTAGGGCACAATTCTCCCAATGACACCAACAATCGGACACAATAATATCAATGATGGGGCACAATGTCTCCCAATTACACCATCAATGGGGCCCAATGATATCAATGATGGGGTACAATTCCTTCTAATGACACCAACGATAGGGGCACAATTTCTCCCAATGACACCAATAATGGGGCCCAATGATATCAATGATGGGGCACAATTCCTCCCATTGACACCAACAATAGGGCACAATTTCTCCCAATGACACCAACAATGGGGCCCGATTATACCAATGATGGGGCACAATTACTCCCAATGACACCAACGATGTGCCACAATTCCTCCCAATGACATCAATGATGGAGCACAATTCCTCTCAATGACACCAACGGTAGGGCACAATTTCTCGCAATAACATGTCAGAAACCATGAAATCAGGCCGAGACAGAGGTACAGTTAAATCACACTTGTTTAATATTAAAAGTAAAAAGAACAAACGTAGTCAAAACATAACCAAAGTTCAGTAACCGGAACGGATAGTCAGCCAAGCCAGAAGTCAGGGATCAATGTAGTGGAACAGCAAGCAGGATCTGGAGCCAGAAGGGATGTCTGACAAAGCAAGTCTTGAACAGGATCACAGGAGATAGTCTCTGTGATGTTGACCAAGGCGAAGGCAGAGCTCCTCTGGACTGGACGGCTTAAGTAGGCAGGACTGACGAGCAGGATATCATCAACAGCTGAGTAACTGTGGAGAGAGATGGGAGCTGGCAATTAGCCGACAGCTGAGCAGCCAGCTCAGAGAAAGAAGGGCTGAGCCCAGCCCTGACATAACACCAACAATGGGGCCCAATAATATCAATGATGGGGCACAATGTCTCCCAATGACACCAACAATGGGGCCCAATGATATCAAGGATGGGGCACAATTCCTCCTAATGACACCAACGATAGGGGCACAATTTCTCCCAATGACACCAACGATGAGAATTCAATTAGGATGGTTGGGCATTGTATGGCTTGAAAATGTAAACCAAACTTCTAATGGTAGGGGGGCTCTTGACATCTGATGTAAGGTGGGGTGGGGTGCTCTAAACATCTAGTATTATGCCCCGTACACACGGTCGGATTTTCCGATGGAAAATGTCCGATCGGAGCGTGTTGTCGGAAATTCCAACCGTGTGTGGGCTCCTTCGGACATTTTCCATCGGATTTTCTGACACACAAAGTTGGACAGCAGGAGATAAAATTTTCCGACAACAAAATCCGTTGTCGGAAATTCCGATCGTGTGCACACAAATCCGACGGACAAAGTGCCACGCATGCTCAGAATAAATAAAGAGATGAAAGCTATTGGCCACTGCCCCGTTTATAGTCCCGACGTACGAGTTTTACGTCACCGCGTTTAGAACGATCGGATTTTCCGACAACTTTGTGTGACCGTGTGTATGCAAGACAAGTTTGAGCCAACATCCGACGGAAAAAATCCTAGGATTTTGTTGTCGGAATGTCCGAACAAAGTCCGACCGTGTGTACGGGGCATAACAGATACAACTGATCCTTTGAGGGCAACCATAATGCTGATGTGGACGGGGATTAAATTGAGTTTGACGCCCCCCGATCTAAGTATACATTTGAGGACGTTGCCTATGACATGAGGTTGGGTTGTGTTGAGTTGGGTTGGGTTGGGTTGTGTTGAGTTGGGTTGGGTTGTGTTGAGTTGGGTTGGGTTGGGTTGAGTTGGGTTGGGTTGGGTTGAGTTGGGTTGGGTTGAGTTGGGTTGTGTTGAGTTGGGTTGGGTTGAGTTGGGTTGGGTTGTGTTGAGTTGGGTTGGGTTGGGTTGTGTTGGGTTGGGTTAGGTTGGGTGTGTGGGTCTGTTGAGGTAGGGGACAAATGGACAAACACTTGGCCTATCCCGGAGAATTCTATCAGGATGGTTGGGCATCATCTGGCTTGAAAATGTAAAGCAGACAGTTGTTGGTTATCCTTAGATGCGCTCACAATGGAATTTTGAAAACGTTGTCATCTAAGATCAGAATTTGTTCTTCAGTTTGCTTAAACCTCCCTAATCCCCTTTAATGTGTTCTTCCAAGCTCGGCCTACAGTAATCTCTTCAAAACATTCCCTCGGGTTATGATGCATTCGTCTCAAGACCTGAGGGGGGGGGGGATCACTCCTACTGAAAAGATTAAAATCACTTTTAGTAAAATCATCTTGAAGTGGGATTTTGCCATTACATTTTTACATTGTTTGCCTTTATTTTGCTGTATATCGATTTGATCTCGGCAAGGGATGTTGCATATTTATGCAATGAGAACCGAAACAATGTGACTTGCGTATTTCCAGTTACCATATGTTCTGAAATCTGTAATCTATTGCAAATCACCCCTGGAAGTCCCATCTAAGTTATAGGAAAACCATGTGTGTTGAGGATAAGCGTTGCAACAGCCTCGTTGTTGTTGGTAAGGAAATCCGATTCGTTGCTCTGGTTACTTGTGTATGGATAGTGGTGCGTAGAAATTTGATTTATTGCTGACTTGCAAGTTAACAGTGGATTTATTTTCTCGCTACGAGGAAAAAAAAATAAAAAAACGTTCTAATGTGTGTCATGATCCAAATGCAATATGTAGTTACGTGCAGTATGCTTTACCATTATCTGTGAAGCAATCAACCCATTTTTCGTTGGAGAAAAGTGAACAAAAACCGACTGGGTTCATTAATGATCTCACTAAAATAGATATCACCGTGAAATTAACATTTTTGGTTTAATAAATTATTTATTTAGCATGAAAAGAGAGCAACTCCAAGAGAACATGTCATTGAAAACATTAGTTGTTACAGATTGCCCTCTATATGACCATCTGTAAGTGGCAGTATCAATGGTATGGAAGAGTCCTGGGGCCATCATAAAAAAAAACAAAACAAAAAAACACAGAATTATGAGTTTGAAAAAATATATATATTTTTTTTAATTTTTACAGAATTCTGAGTTTAAATTTTTTTTTTTTTTTCTGAGTTTGAAAGTCAGAATTCTGAGATTAAAAGTCAGAATTCTGACTTTGAAAGTCAGAATTCTGAGAGTCAGAATTGTAAAAAAAAAAATCTACAGAATTCGGAGATTAAAAGTCAGAATTCTGAGATTCAAAGTCAGAATTCTGAGTTTTAAAGTCAGAATTCTGAGATTCAAAGTCAGAATTCTGAGTTTTAAAGTCAGAATTCTGAGATTCAAAGTCAGAATTCTGAGTTTCAAAGTCAGAATTCTGAGTTTGAAAGTCAGAATTCTGAGTTTGAAAGACATAATTCTGAGATTTAAAGTCAGAATTCTGAGTTTAAAAAAATAGTATTCTCTGTTAGGAAGATTTTAGGACCAATGAGCAATAGTGTAGTAACACCCACAGACCATCATTCTGCAGACATACATGTCTTCTACTCTGTATATGGATATGTAAATCTATCTTAGTTACAGCACACAGTATAGGGAAGCAAACAGTGCTGGGTTCACTGGTTCCTCTACTGTATTAATAGTTCCTCAGTTTACCGTTTTATCCTCCTTCTCTGTCATCTGCTCCAACATAAAAAGCCATGCTGAAAACGTGTGTATGGTGTGTGAGTAGGGTGGGACACAGCTTCCATAGATAACAGAACACAATGGCCAGCACAGCACAGCTCTGCACCCCAACTTGTAGGAAACATTGCACTATTGCCCCTACATGAGGGAACATGAGGGAATTGTGAATGGCTAGAAGGCAGCAGGACAATGTGTGTCTATGGTCATCTCCTCCTCCCATGCTCGTCTCCAGGATTTCTCCAGAGCCCCTCCCATCCTCTGGAACTTGCTACCTCAACAACATGTCCAGCTATCCCCTACTCTTGCTACCTTCAGGTGATCCCTGAAAACTCATCTCTTCAGGAAAGCCTATCACATCTCCAACTAATCTCCTACCACTTCCATCAGCTCATTCCCCGCAGTTGCAACCTTTTGTACCACCTGCCCCACCCTATTAGATTGTAAGCACTTCTGAGCAGGGCTCTCTTAATCCTCTTGTATTTTATTGTATTATAACTGTATTGTCTTTTATATTGTAAAGCGCTGCGTAAGCTGTTGGTGCTATATAAATCCTGTATAACTATAATAATAATAACGGATTGATCATAGCATTTAATGGTGAGAGTTAGCATAGTGGTTAGAGCAACAGATTTGCATCTGTGAAGTTGTGGGTTCTAATCCAGGTGAGAGTACTTTTTTTATATATTTTAAAATATGAGATAGTGAGGGCTTAAATTGTATTTTATCAATATATCCAAATATATTAACAAAGACACACTGATACATTGAGCACACAAAACTGTTGTATATGCTGGCTACTATAAATTAGAGAGTACAGATTTAAAAGAAAAAACGGTGTATATATTTAGGGTGATCAGATGGGATCATTAGGGTGTCATCTTCAGTTTCCCCGGGCGGGGGGGTGGGGGGGACGACAGTTCACAATTTCAGGAGACTGGTCATAACGGATCGATCATTGCAATCAATTGTTTGGACTAATACAGTTGTTTCACAGAAAATTAACCTCATATCAAACATAAGACACAACTACTAACAGCACTTAAATGCTAGCATAGTGGTTAGAGTAATGGGCTTATAGTGTTTAGGGTTGTGGGTTCTAATCAAGCTCAGAGCATGATTTATATATATATATATTTTTAATATATTGATTTTATATTAAACATATTTTAAAATATGAGTTAGTGAGGGCTTAAAATATATATATATATACCCAGTTACAAGCAAATATATACAAATATATACAGTTACAAGCATAAAAGTATGTGGCTGAAAGTAGATCATTGCACCAAGCCTGATGAAGAACATGGAATGCTCGTAACTGTACAGCTACTTGTGAAGCTTGCCAAAAAGGAGGGCCATATTGGATCTAGAACCCGCGTCTCAACCAGCTGTAAGGTTAGTGGCTAGTTTCTAACTAGGGTTTCAAAGCCCTAGTTTTTGATCGCTGTCACAAGCAGTTCTGGCTGTGGCTCAGGGGGTAAATTCGCGGGATGTGCAAATGTGACCTTGTGTGGTCGTGAGTTTGAGTCATGGGAGTGGTATGCTTGGATGGATGCAATAATTGCTGATGATTAGTCTGAAGGCTGCAGCTAGAGTGATCTAGGTGTGTTTCAGTCTGTAAGTGTGGTTAAAGTTGGGGTTGCTGGGTACACCAAAGTGGTTGGTACAGAGGATTGGGGAAGTGGCATAGTCTAAGGCCCAAGGGGTAGGCAATCTGGGGCCTGTGAATTGGTTGGGGGAGTGGGATAGTCCACCTGCTGCAGCGCTTCAGGGTCATTCATGCCTCTCAGAGTAATTGTAACTGGCAGCCTTGCAATACCTCATGGGGAATGGAGTTCCACAACAGCTAGATGACCCCAGGTTGCCTACCCACTGGCCCTAAGGGGGAGGTTAAGATTGGGGAAGATGTGGTCTGGAGACCAAAGTTGGGGTTGCTTGTTAAGCAATGGTAGTATATGTGTTGTGGGTATCCCAAAAGGGGCTGTGGTGCTTGGTCTGGAGGTATATCCAGTGGCAGAAGTCTATGAGGTGGTTAAAATTGGGCTTGCTCAATAGAAGGGGAAGATGGGGCTGGTCTAAGTTGAAATTGGTGCTGTGCAATAGAAAGCCTACACTGAAGAGGTGAAATAGTTGAAAGAAAGCTGTTATCTGGAGGTCTTGATAGCAAGGGTAGCTGTGTCATGGGTGGTACAGAGGAGTGTGATTGGTTGGGATTGTCTATAGGGGGAATTAAAATTGGGGTCTTCTCAATAGAAGGGGGGGTGTACTGAAGCAACCCTAGGAATGCTGGGGAAGTACTATAAAGTGGGTGCCCTATAAAGGGATGGGAATTGGTAACAAAGAGTGGGGAAAGAAGGGTACTAAAAATATGTTATGCTGGGAGTGATAAAGACCATGTATCCATTTCCTTAGAGATAAAAACCTTTGTTCCTGCTACTACTCGGTACTGACCCTTGGCTTGTTCATCTGCCTCATCCGCTACCTGCCTCTCGCTTGCTCTTTTCTGGCTGAGGGCCACAAACTAGCATTGGCAGCCAGCAAAATCCATCTCCACCATCAGGAGCGCTGGTGAAGACCGGCAGGTGCCTGCTAGCAGGTGCGTTTCTAATTCGTCTAGCTGACTACACATGAATATCTCAACTGCTACAGCCTCCCTGCTTCACTCTAGACCGTGACAGATATACAAATACGTTGGTAGGTAAAAATGCCCCGTTATATGTATTTCATATATGCATTAAGCTATTTGCCTGGAGTTCAGCTTTAACTCCCACATCCAATTAATTTTCTGTTATGTTGCCCCCCCCCCCCCCCCGTGAACCTATTTACTGCTCACGTCAATTTTAAAATTTACAATATAACTCCAGCTTAGAATAAAACCAAAGCTTATTGTCTAGTAACAATAGAACACAATGGTCATTGTCCAATATTAGAAGAACATGATGCTCATTGTTCAATTTAATGATCTAAGCATATCCCACCACCCCCAAAGCTACCTTCTAACTCCTAAGTCACATGGACCAGTTGGGTCCCAGAGTCCAGGAGCCCACTCCCTTTCCGCAACCAAGTTATGTGCTTGTTCATTCACTATAACTAACCATGAAGACGTCATCCATGTGCAGCCTGTTTTTCTCTGAAACCTTATGTACCCTCGTTATTTTATATGGCGGCAAGTCTTCCTTACAGTTTTAGCTATCTAAATACCCCTGCACATTATTTATCAATCGCTAAACAAAAGCTGTGATTGCACACATTTGGTATATGTCATGTTTTTTGTTTATTTATGAAGCATGTATGCATCCAACCTTTAAAGAGCAATCACCTTAAAAGTCTTTATTTTGACCTCCATAACAAGAGTCAGATGCGCATATTTGTCATCTGGAAAACATTCCGTCAGATCGGCTCTCAACATGGTTCCAATTATGTGACCCGATGTGGTTACCCTGGTCCAATCATTGCACGTTGGACACTATAATAGAGATATCCATGGCCCCACAGCCAATGATGCTCTCATGTATAGTAAACCATTCAACTGGAAGTACAATAACCGTTTGTTGATAGAATATTTATCGCCTGTTCTAATGACTCCCATACCACCACTTACTCGTTAAACAGGATGGCAGCCACTTCCTATAGTTGCTGAGTGATAGTCTGTTGATTACAGTGCTTTTGTTTATATGCTCCTTCAACCTGGGTACCAAAGGGACCGTGTTTCGAAGAAATGAAAACGTACAATAAACACCTAGGAAGAAATAAATTTGCTTTTGTAGCATAGCTATTTTTCAATTTTTTTTTATAGTTGATGATTTCGTGGGGAGTCGTCCTTGCTGGGAGATCACAGTGATTATTGCTAGAGGATATAGCCTCTAGCAATAATTGCATGCCGAAAATCCAACATGCTGGTTATACCCAAGTTAATCCGATGGATCGACTTGGGTACATTTAGCCTGCCCATAGATGGTTCAAATCAGCTATGGCCAGCTTTAGTTGTAATCTTTCGTTCTCTGACACCTGATGCCCCCATGGCAGTAATCTTCTGGTGCTGTGAGCGTTAAGCCACTGGACCTGTCATAGGCACTCGTTAAGAGTGCTGACTATGCCCGCCTGTGCTATAGCTTCTATGACTTAAAAGCGCTCCATAAATGAAGGAGTCAGACCTTTCATTCATACACCTGTCCTCCATTTATAGAGCTCCCCGTCTACCATCCACCTAAGAGAGAATGGTTCCAACAGAAGAAAAAAAAATATTTCCTGATCCCCTGATTCTACACTCTCACAGCTTTTACTGTAAATAAGCCTTTCTGTATATGGAGGTCATTCTATGAGCACAAAGTGCCCTCTTCTCTTTTGTAATGACCTTAACATAAACAACTGTACCATGTTTACTATATGGGCCATCTATGTTTTTTTTCACAAGGTGATTGTATGCATTTTTTACTACCTCTTCTCAAGACAGAATACACTAACCTTTCCTCGTGAACTCCTATTCGTTTAATTGCCCTTCTCTGAACTTTCTCCAAGTCTGCAACATCTATACTCTTTCCAAGTCTTCAACCTTTGTGCTCTCTCTGAGTCTTGAACCTGCATACTCTCTCCAAGTCCTTAACCTATGTACTCTCTCCAAGTCCACAACCTTTGTACTCTCTCCAGGTCTTCAACCTGCATACTCGCTCCAAGTCCTCAACCTCTGTACTCTCTCCAAGTCCACAACCTTTTACTCTCTACAGGTCTTCAACCTACATACTCTCTCCAAGTCCTCAACCTCTGTACTCTCTCCAAGTCCTCAACCTCTGTACTCTCTCCAAGTCCTCAACCTGCATACTCTCTCCAAGTCCTCAACCTCTATACTCTGTCCAAGTCCTTAACCTCTGTACTCTCTCCAAGTCCTCAACCTTTGTACTCATTCTAGGTCTTCAACCTGCATACTCTCTCCATGTCGTCAACCTCTGTATTTTTTCCAAGTCCTCAACCTCTCTTCTCTTTCCAAGTCCTTAACCTCTGTACCCTCTTCAAGTTTTTAACCTCTGTACTCTCTCAAAGTCATCAACCTTTGTACTCTCTCCAGGTCTTCAACCTACATACTCTCTCCAAGTCCTCAACCTCTGTACTTTCTCCAAGTCCTTAACCTCTGTACTCTCTCCAAGTCCTTAACCTTTGTGCTCTCTCCAGGTCTTGAACCTGCATACTCTCTCCAAGTCCTCAACCTCTGTACTCTCTCCAAGTCCTCAACCTCTGTACACTCTCAATGTCCTCAACCTTTGTGCTCTCTCTGTGTCTTGAACCTGCATACTCTCTTCAAGTCCTCAACCCCTGTACTCGCTCCAAGTCCTTAACCTTTTGTACTCTTGTCAAGTCCTCAACCTATGTACTCTCCCCAAAGTCCACAACCTTTATACTCTCTCCAGGTCCTCAACCTGCATACTTTCTTCAAGTCCTCAGCTTTGTCCCTCTCCAAGTCCTCAGCCTCTGTACTATTTCCAAGTCCTAAACAATATTTTTGTGAACTGGTGTCAAAAGCCCAACTGCATATTCCAGATGAGGTCTTACTGATGATTTGTACAGGGAAGATTATGTCTCACGTTTTTTACAGTAATCAGTTCCTGGTGGGACAAAGTACATGTAGTAACACAAAAGTCGCTCCACCTGTCTGCGATTTCCCACCTGACTCTTCATACCCTCTGGTAACTGCAAAGACTCCCCTCTTCTCTTAAACACTGGACTACATTGCCTAACTGAACTTTAATTCTGCCTTACTAAGAATTTGAAACTAGTGCCTATACTTGTTTGTTTTTGAAAGTGTCATTTATTTTGTATTCTGCTGCCCTGAACAAGACCAAACATTTAACCTTATTCGGTTGCCCCCACTTGCACTGCAATCTGTCCAGGCCAGTTGTAAAACCCCACCCCCCACAAGCTTAGTTTTATCAGCTTCTAATTGAATAATTTTGAATTCCCCCCCCACCTTGCCACTATAAATTTAGTTCATTTCTTGGGACGGCTGGCGAGGGTTTAGGCTGGTCACTCCTTGCACAAAGTGTCACGCCGGCAACAAGTGTTTGGCACTTGGACACGGGCACTTTGACTAAGGCACTGCTACAAAAAAAGTAAGTACAGACATTATTGTTTCACAGCTATTTTGCAGGAAGTTCCACTTCATTCACTAACTTTCCTCAGCCTTCCTTCTATTAGCCTGTCCCCACCCTCCAGAATGCTCACACTAATCTTTGTTATAACGTCCCCTCTCCTCAAACTCTCATTACTTTACCCCCCCTCTCCAGCCCCCAACCTTTACATATCTCCCTC
The DNA here is from genome assembly GCA_037952925.1 of Lithobates clamitans. Taxonomy (NCBI): domain Eukaryota; kingdom Metazoa; phylum Chordata; class Amphibia; order Anura; family Ranidae; genus Lithobates; species Lithobates clamitans. The sequence goes on from JBBGZY010001152.1 coordinate 248,604, forward strand.
TCTCCTGCCCACTCAATATTACTCCACTTACCACCTCCTGCTCATTCTAAGCCCACACAGTATCACCACGTCCATTCCACCACAGCATCTGCGCTCCTATAAATCCCACTCCCGCCTTACCACCCTCACCCTCCTACTACTCCTAATGTCTGGGGACATCGCACCAAACCCCGGCCCTCCCACTCCCAATTTCCAACGCCAAGATCGGCCATCTACCTCCTCCAACAGTAGTCGCAACTGCAACCTTCTCATCCCAATTCCCCTGATTCCACAAGTCGGCCCCCCTCTTTCATGTGCCCTCTGGAATGCCCGCTCAGTCTTTAACAAACTAGTTTCTGTCAATGACCTTTTCCTCTCCAAATCCCTTGATCTATTTGCTATAACTGAAACCTGGCTCCAGGAATTTGATACTACCTCTCCAGCTGCACTGTCCCACAGTGGCCTTCTCTGGACTCACTCCACCAGACCCAGTGGACGAAAAGGAGGTGGTGTCGGACTTCTCCTCTCCCCACAATGCACCTTCCAGGTACTGCCTACACCTCCCTCTCTTTCCACCTGCTCTTTCGAAATGCACTGCATTCGTCTTTTCTCTCCAGCTTGTCTGAGGGTCGCAGTCATTTATCGGCCTCCTGGACCAGTGTCACGCTTTCTGGATGACTTCTCTGCATGGCTACCCTATTTTCTCTCATCTGAAGTGCCTGCCATCATCCTAGGTGACTTTAACATTCCAATCAATGTTAATAATGCTACCACTTCTAAACTACTCAACTTAACCTCCTCTTTTAACCTAACACAATGGACACAAACCACCACTCACTCCAACGGCAACACTCTTGACCTTGTATTCTCCCATCGCTGCACTCCCTGCAATCTCTCCAACGCACCCTTTCCTCTCTCTGATCACAACCTTATCCGTTTCACACTCTCCTTGTCTCCTATATCCCATGCTGCCAACCCACAAACCACTACCCGCAGGAACCTTCGCAACCTCAAACCTTCCCTTCTTCACTCTGCTACTGATGGCCTTTATGACAAAATCGCACCCCTGTCCTGCCCAGACCTAACCACTTCCATCTACAACACCACATTGTCATCCTCCCTAGACGTACTTGCTCCTCTTTCTACACGCAGAACCAGGCCCCATCTGCCACAACCCTGGCAAACAGACGACACCAGAAGTCTCAAGAGACGCAGCCGTGCTCTTGAGCGAGCATGGCGTAAATCTAAATCCCTGCAAGACTTTACCCTCTACAAATCTGTCCTTCTCAAATACAACTCCTGCCTCCACACTGCTAAACAAACCTATTACAACACTCTCATCAAAACCCTCTCATCCAAACCTCGTCAACTCTTTTCTACCCTTAATTCCTTACTTCACCCCCCACTGCCCCCTCCCACCAACTTGCTTACCGCTCAACAGATTGCCAACCACTTCAATAGCAAAATCAACACAATTCGCAAGGAGATATCCAGCATTAAAATTCCTCCCCTACCCAACATATCAAGTCCAACACCACACTCAATACTCTCCTCCTTTTGCCCTGTTACCACAGAAGAAGTTGATAAACTCCTCTCCATGGCCCACCTCACTACATGTCCCCTGGACCCTGTCCCCTCTCAATTGCTGCGACCACCTTCCCACTCTATCCTCAACTCCCTAACCCACATCTTCAACCTCTCCCTCTCCTCCGGCACCTTTCCTTCCCCGTTCAAACATGCACTGGTTACCCCCATACTCAAAAAACCCTCACTAGACCCCACCTGTTTGAATAACTTAAGACCTATCTCCCTTCTCCCGTTTGCCTCCAAGCTCATCGAACGCCTTGTTCATGACCAAATGAGTCGCTACCTCACGGACAACAACCTTCTCGACCCCCTACAGTCTGGCTTCCGCCTACAACATTCGACTGAAACTGCCCTACTAAAAATCACCAATGACCTAATAACTGCCAAAACCAATGGCCACTACTCCATACTCATACTTTTAGACCTCTCTGCTGCCTTTGACACAGTTGACCACCTGCTGCTCCTCAGCAAATTACACTCCCTTGGCCTCCGTGATTCTGCATTATCCTGGTTCTCCTCCTACCTATCTCAGCGCACTTTCAGCGTCACTTACAACTCCATCTCCTCCGCTCCCCTTCCTCTTTCTGTTGGGGTACCCCAAGGCTCTGTCCTTGGGCCTCTCCTTTTCTCACTCTATACCTCTTCCCTGGGCCAGTTGATCACCTCCCATGGCTTCCAATACCATCTCTATGCCGATGACACACAGATCTATCTCTCCACTCCCCAACTCACCCCCACTATCTCCTCACGGATCTCAAACTTGCTGAATGACATATCGGTATGGATGTCACACCACTTCCTCAAACTTAATCTTTCTAAAACTGAGCTTGTTATATTTCCTCCTTCACGGTCCCCCTCCTGTGACTTCACCATTAATATCAACAACACAACCATTGGTCCCTCCACACATGCCAGAGTCCTGGGTGTAATCCTTGACTCTGACCTCTCCTTCAGCCCCCATATCCAATCACTGGCTAAATCCTGCCGCCTTAACCTCCGCAACATCTCCAAAATTCGACCCTTCCTGACTAATGACACTACAAAACAACTTATTCACTCCTTGATTATTTCCCGCCTCGACTATTGCAACTCTCTCCTTAATGGCCTACCCTTAAGCAGGCTATCCCCCCTTCAGTCTATTATGAATGCTGCTGCTAGACTAATACACCTCACTAATCGATCCGTGACTGCTGCTCCTCTCTGCCAATCCCTTCACTGGCTTCCCCTACCCCACCGTGTAAAATTCAAAATGCTAACCATAACATACAAGGCCATTCACAACATCGCCCCCACCTACATCACCAACCTCATCTGCAGATATCGCCCAAATCGCCCCCTCCGCTCCTCCCAGGACCTCCTGCTCTCTAGCTCCCTTGTTACCTCCTCCCATGCTCGCCTTCAGGACTTCTCCAGAGCCTCTCCCATCCTCTGGAATTCCCTGCCCCAGTATGTCCGATCAGCCCCTACCCTGTCCACCTTTAGGAGATCCTTGAAAACTCATTTATTCAGGGAAGCCTATCCCACACCCACATAACTGTCCCTGAGCCACCCCCATCAAATCATTCTTTGCAGCTATTACCTTTTGTACCACCACCCCCTCCCTTTAGAATGTAAGCTCTACAAGCAGGGCCCTCCTTTACCTTTTGTATTGAACTGTACTGTAATTGTGTTGTTCCCCTTATACATTGTAAAGCGCTGAGTAAACTGTTGGCGCTATATAAATCTCGTATAATAATAATAATAATAATACTTTGTCTCATCCTCAAGGGGACTTTCCCCTTGATGCATTGCCACCCAATACCACAGCTAGCAATGAGATGGCTGCTCTGCTTGGGAGCACCTTTCTTCAGCTCTCAGCACCTGCCTGATGCAAGCATCGGCATAAGGAATGCATGGGAAGTTGAGGTTGGAATTCAGCCACCTCCTTGCTAGCTGCATGTCAGCTGTCCAAAGGCTAAGGGTGGCAACCTGTGCGACATGACAGCAAATGTTGTAAGGCACCTAGGAAGATGGGACAAAGTTTTCATGCATTGTAAAAAAGTGGTATTTCTTTAATGGTGGGAGCTGTATACTGCTTTTTGGAGAATCGTGAGTGTGACCTAAAAAATGAAAAAGCATTGATACTCTTCCTTTTGTAGTTCAAATTTAGTGGCAAATAGTTTGCAAGAAAACATACACATAGCACCAACGCCTTTCATGAGATTATATTATCTTAGTTGGGATTACTTGTGAAGGAGTCATGGAGCGGTTGGATGTTTGCAACAAAAACATGTACAAAAATATTAAGGGATAATATTTGGTCAAAAGCATGTAGACAACCCCTCCAAATGATTGAGTTTTGGTGTTTTCAGTGAAGGATACTGTTAATGGTACAGCATAAAAAGACATTTTAAAGAACTGTGCACTTCCAACTTTGTGATAACAGTTGGAGGAGGCCCTTTTTTGTGATTTTGCCCTTGTGCAGCTCAACAAAGATATGGTTTGACGTGTTTGGTAAGGAAGAATTCACAGAGCCCTGACCTCATCCCTACTGAACATCTTTGGATAGAATCGGGTGTTCTCAGCCCACTTCTCCATAATACATGGTTTGACCAGTTTGGCGTTGAGGAACTTGAGTGGCCTGCATAGAGCCCTGACCGCATCTCCACAGAACATCTTTGGATGGAATCAGGTCTTCTCAACCCACTTCTTCGTGAAGACATGGTTTGACCAGTTTGATGTTGATGAACTTGAGTGGCCTACACAGAGCTCTGACCTCAACCCTACTAAACCCTTTGTGGTATGAATTGAAATGCCATTTGTGAGCCAGGTCTTCTCATCCAACTTTAGATAAATTTCTCAACCAGATAAATTTTTTTATATGTATGTTTACCAAAGCGGCTGCGTCCGTACATGCATCTTCAATTATTATGTAATGGATAACCAAATAAAAATTATTACAAAAAAAAAGAAATATCCATCTGGTTTATAAAGGTGTGATGTCCACCAAAGTTTGGTCATAAAGTGTAACTCCTTATAAGCAAATCAAAATGAAGGACTCAACGTTTTTAAAGAATTACCCATTTGTTTTTTATAAAAACATTATAAAATGTTAATCTATGAGGGAAAAATCTACAGTTATAGACCAGGAGCCAAACGTGTTGTGCAAGTGCCTTTGTCGTATTAGTACAACAGGTTCATGGATTTTTACTTTGCAAACAGCATGAAACCTGACAAGCCAACCTTGTTGATATGCTCACTGTGTGGTACATAACTTCCACACAGAAAATAGCATACTGCAAGGGGAATATGATAGATCAAGAAGACATCACAGTTGGAAGCATAGTGCCTGCAGAGCGGGAATCAGAACATGGATGGATTTATCACATGTACCTCCTTCCTTCACCCTGCATTTCATACTGTATAAACAGCCATGTACAACGAGTCTTACTTTCATCTCCTGTGTTCCTCTGATGTCAGCAAGGAAGAATTCTCATTTTAGAAAAGACTTCTACATTTTTTCCTCTTTAGCTGACCTTTTTCTTCTTTGGTCAGCTTGCAACAGAAGGTCAACATGCCGTCGCGATGGAAAAAATAAGAAAAAAAAAATCTTATAAATATTATGCAGCAAAGAATATATTATTAGGTGTAACAACAAACTTGAGGTCTATTTAACTGGTTGGAACTTTTAATTTTCTTTGTCATTTAAACTGTACAAGATAAATCCAATGTGTTTAGACCATCCCCTCGACGCTTGTCTCCAGGGATTTGGCAACTCTCTTATTTTCCAAATCTTTTACCTGGTCCTACACATTTTGTTTCAGGGTTTCGTGTTACCCTTCCTCCTTGTAAATGGTAAACAAAAATGGAAATTGACTACACAATTGCTAAGGGGTCCAGGTAGAACCCAAAAAGTGGCCAACACATTTCAGGGGTTCAAGTGTGCCTCCTCCAAGTGTTCTGCTGACAAGGCATGTGCTTGCAAACATACCAGTAAAGGTCCAGTTAATTTCTAGTCTATTCACATTGTTGTTAATCAAGCCCTGGTGAAGGGGGTGCTCTTGGAACTCCAAAACAAATTGGCTACTTTTTGGGTTGCCCCCATAACTTCTATTGGAATAAAGTTGTATCTAGACCTCTTAGGAGTGGTGAGGCATTTCATTTTCCATTTTTGTTGCATTATACTACAAGCCAAGGAGACCTTGGAGATCCTCTGGGGTGTAGACCCTGCCTGCCCAGGAACTAGATCATTTACTTCAGCATCAATACTTTAAGATAGCAATGCCAGTGAGATCCCTACGGATCCAACACTATTTTTCTACAATTTTCTCAATTGCAAAAGGTGGCCTTGTTTATTACTGGACCTTGGAACAGTGTTCAAGTGGTTACATGCACAATGCTAAGGCTTTAAACTGCATGCCCATCACCATGCATTACCAAATTTATCCCCAAACCTATCTCAGGATGATGCCATGATCCCGGTACTGTTTTTTAGAGCTGGCAGTAGGCTCTCTTGTAAAAGGAATCCTATCAGCTTGCTTGGATTGCTTTTGCAAACAGCTGTATAGAATCTCCTGTCCCACCAGGAATCCTAATCGGCCAGCCAGCACTTCTGTCCAACCGCCTTTATTGGACTCTATGATATAGTAACCCAGAAGTGATGACATCACATCACTTCTGGATTACCTGGATGTAAATGCTGCCATTTCTAAAAATCAAAAGCATTTGATCTGATGCCTTGTTCTACTACTAAACACAATTACCGATTGCAAATATAAAGATATCTTGGAAGTTAGCCACATTTAACTCGACTTGTAATGTTAAAGATGTTTCACCACACATCCGAATTTGGTTCTCTGGACTTCTACAATGAATCTCTGTGAAGGTCCTAATTTTTTCAGGTCAAGAGAAGCCCGTAGCAAAAGACCGAGAAAATAAGCGTAGGGCTGACATGACAGGGTAGCAGGGCATAATGACACAAGGGGTTAACTGGGTGTTTTGGATACGTTCGGAGATCATCGGCGCAGGTGATTGGCGGTGGGAAGCAGCTTCCTACCCTCCCGTCTTTTTTTTGTGGAATGGACTTCTGCCAGTCATTATGGTAGTGGTGTGGCGGTGGGGGTCTTTGGAGGCCGTCAAAATTAATACTGATATGGTATAGTGGGGAACCATCTATGGTATGGAGTCCTTGGTAAGATGTCAGTTAACTGGGCATTTGGCAGATGGGTATCAGAGTTGGAAGGTGGAGAGTTGGTATCGCCCTTGAGTCGGTGGGTTGTGACTGGGGACCTTGTGTGGTCACGCTGATACTAAAATCGATTTGGGGTCCTTCCAGTGCCTTCAAAGATCAGCAACCTGGTTTAATATTGATCCATGAGATTATTGTTTTGTAAATAAAATGTTTATGGTTATTTGTTCATAAATGGACGGTACGGCCAATTTTACTCCAAAAGGGGTGTTGTCTGGTTATTTAATATGGGGCACAAAGAGTATGGTAGGAGTAGGGGTAATTGTCAGTTTTCATCTGTCTTACCATAGTCATGCTATATCTAGCACTAGTTAGTCAGTTTAACAGGACTTGTTCTGTAATGTTGAAGATGTTTCAACACCTATTGGATCTTGGTTCTCTGGACTTCTATAATGGATTTCTCTGAAGGTTCTCATTCTCCAAGTCATGATATATCTAGTAGTAGTCGGTCACATTCAACTGTTGAAAATGCTTCATATCTTTTCCAAGCCTCTCCTTCGGTTCTAATGAGTGCCAGGAAGATACACCAACATTTATATCCAAACAGGTAGCACCAACATCTTGATCCAATTATCATAGAACGGTAGATGTTTTGGTCTAAGGACAGGAAGGCAGGTGTAAAAATTGTGGAACCACCTTCTTCTAGTTCCATAATTTCATCCTTGGTGTTAGGAAGACTACATAAATGGTAATATTTAGATATACAAGGCTGAAGGTGTGAATTATTGTCAAAATGCCAGGGTAGAGATGTTAAAAGGGAATTATATGTGCAAGAAAGATGGTATCGAAGGCCCCCCACCTGTGTCCAATGATGGTTGTTCCAGTTTGACGTAGATGGTCTATTTTAGAAAGATGGTATCGAAGGCCCCCCACCTGTGTCCAATGATGGTTGTTCTAGTTTGACGTAGATGGTCTATTTTAAGCTTCAAGTGAACCAGTTTTATAAGGGATCTTACTAAGAGGAATATCAAATGTGGGCTGTAGAGAGCACAAATCTGAAATAATTAATTCTTAGAGTCTGTAGGGGCATTGAGCTTCATCAGTCTCATGTCTTCAGTTTCTTACTGTCTCCTACATTAAGTCTCCAACCACTACCATAGCATGTAGGCAGGTTGCCTACTCTTGTTTAGTCAGTCCACTCGGCTGCCCAGGTTGGGAGGGAAGGGGTCATCATGGTTTGTGCCGCCTTTCCTTGTGTGTTCACAGGTTTCCGTCAGAGGTCAAGCCTCCTTTCTGTGTGATATAAAGGAAAGTGGCCTGGATCCTTGAGACTGGGAATCTAGAACACTCTCGGGAACCCAGAACAGGCTCAGGATGCACATACAGAGATTCAAAATTATGTCCTAGGAAGCATGTTTGTTTGTTTACAACGCCGATCTATCGGAATACTCCTGAGGACATTAACTCCTTTGCTTGAGTTATATTCAGTTTGGATTCTTCCCAAAGATGCTACACCTGTACAGGTAACCTGGGACAACCACAGTTAGGTTTAGTTAGGGAAAGGATGTTGCCACATGTTGTACATGTTCTGCCAAAAGTTCAGTAAAGTTGTTTACACTGCTCAAAGCCTGGTCTGAAGTTACTCAAGGAGTACATGTGGGGTTCTGGCGTATCGCTAAGGAACTAGACTCTGAAATAGCACATTGAGGTCTGTAAAACATCACTACAACATACGGCTAACTTGCAAGGAAGTTGCCTTGGGTAACAAATGGAAGAACAGCAACCAGCCCTTGGCATAGTACCTGAAGAGGTGACAGGCCCTCCAATAGTGAGGGGGTTTGGTGTTTGGCCCCCTCCCTAGCTGTCTGTCTCAGTCGGCCACCGGGAGCGGATTTGCGTTACCAGGGCATTTTTTTCTCAGAAAATAGATGCAGGAACTCAACCACGACCCTCTAAAACCCCCCTCCCCCACACACACTTTCCAAACCCCATCAAATAGTGGGTGTGGTCAAATGTCACTAACAGTGGGAGGGTATTAAGGGGGCATTAAATACCCTCCTTAAGAGCTTTACCATATTTCACATGTCTTACTTTTGTTGCGTTATAAAATTGAAGCATCCAGCCGACTCCAGTGTCTCCCCGCACACTGTAGGTGGCTCCTTCTCTCTAACTTGCAGGGAGATCATCCAGTAGGGGTGTCGACATACGCAAAGCACCCGGCACCTGCATTTCCCTTGTCCCCATCCTGCACTCAGTGGGAGCTGCTCAGGAGATCAAATCTGTCTGAGTTGCTGGGAGACAAGCTTTCACTGGTAAACACAGAAGCTGGACTTCTGTGTTTACCAGTGATAGTGCTGAGCAGGGAGCAAAGGGCCTGATTCAGAGGTAGTGGAACTGAATTCCGCCAAGTTCCAGCTGAAAAAAAGCCCTGAGCGTTACGGAGATCTAATATTGGTCAACTGGTACGAAACGAGAAGGGTTAGGTGAGGTCCGCTCTATGTGCTTGGTGGGACCACATTCTGTTACTGGGAGTGGGATAAAAGAGGTATGCTGACTGGTGGAGAGGGCATAGACTATGCATGTCCCTCTTAATGCAACACATACAACTGTTCAAGTGTGTAGGGCAAGGGACAGCATCTTCTAGAGGATCTCCTCATGCAACACTACACACAAGTGGCTTGTCTCTGAGTTGGGGGACTGCTTCAGTGTTTGACTTTCCTATGACTATGGCCCTTGTCTGGTCCCGGGCATTGGTGAGCACACCTTCAGGGAAGGTGTTACCCCTGTGCTAGGATGAGTGACCCCATTCATCTCCTGGCATAGCCCAAAGACCCTACCTCAGGTAGGCCCCCTATCCACTTGACGACCTGTCCATAGTAAAAATGTGTCATTACTATGACGTTTAATACCGGTGTTATGGCAGCAGCTAACTGCCATAACCCGAGTAAATTTTTTTACAATGGCCAGTTCTCTGTAAGATAAAAGTGGTCCTGCAGGCGTATTCATTACAGGATCACTTTTAGAAGCAGCGGGAGGGGTGCCCCCCTCCTCCCGCCGCTTCCCAGGCGATTCCGGACTTACCTGACCCATTGGTAAAGCCTGGGACCGATCTGATGTGGCCGTTTGCTGGGCAGGAAGACAAGTGAGGCCAAGATGGCTACCACTTATCTCTATGCCCTTGGAGGACCATGTGATGTCTGATGTCACTTCCGGTTTTTGGGCCAAAATAAGTTTGTTTATTTTTAAAGTAAAAATGCAAAAATATTTTTTTTCTTTTCTTTTGCTTTTAAAAGTTGAGGAGAGATTTGAGGTCTTTTTAACCCCAGATCTCTCAATAAAGAGGACCTGTCATCCTTATTTCTGTTACAAGGGATACTTACATTCCTTGTAATAGAATTAAAAGTGATTAAAAAAATAATAAAAAAATAAAGGGACAGTGTAAAAATAAAAAGTAAAATAAATAAGAAAAAAATTAAAATAAACTTAAATCGGCCCATCCCTCCGTTCCCGTGAGTAGGAGCGAACGCATACGTAAGTCACGCCCACATATGTAAACAGTGTTTGCACCACACATGTGAGGTATCGCCGCGATCATTAGAGTGAGAGCAATAAATGTAGCGCAAGACCTCCTCTGTAATTCTAAACAGGTAACCTGTAAAAAAAATGTAAAACGTCGCCTATGGAGATTTTTAGGTACTGTAGTTTGTCGCCATTCCACGAATGTGCTCAATTTTAGGTATTTATTTACTCAACGTAACATCATCTTTCACAATATACAAAAAAAATTGGGGTAACCATTGTGTTTTTTTTTTAAAATTCATTAAAGTGTATATTCTCCCACAAAATTGCGTTTGAAAGACTGCTGCGCAAATACCGCGTGACATAAAATATTGCAATGACCGCCTTTTTATTCTCTAGAGTCTCTGCTAAAGAAAAAAAAAAATATATATATATAATGTTTGGGAGGTTCCAAGTAAGTTTCTAACAGAAAATACTAATTTAACCTTGTAAACAAAAAGTTCCAGAAAAGAGCTGGTCTTCAAGTGGCTATATGACCCGCACTTGGCGCCCAACTGGAGAACATGGAGGAAGTGTCACCCACCTGCCCTAAAAGCAAGTCTAAAGTTTCTAACCATTAGCTGTACCATTTACCCATGGTCCAACCATCCCTTGTACTACGAATTCAGTCTCTGACCATCTACTACAGCCTTTCTCAACCTTTTTACCAGGAACCCTTAAAATAATTTTCAGGTCTCGGGGAACCCCTAATAAAACCCATTCATTGGGGGTCAGTGGGAACAATGCACCTTACTTTGGTGTTCAGTGAGAAGAATGCCCTTTTTTTACAGTGGTGGTAAGAATGGCCCTTTAACTACAAAGATCATTGGTGTCATACCACTGGCTCCTTCAAGTGGCATTGGCTCAGAACTATGTAGGCACCATCAAGCAGGAGATAAATCAGCCACAGCTCAAGGAACCCCTAGCCACCTCTGAAGGAAACCTCAGCTTCCCACTGAACCCTGGTTGAGAATGGCTGATCTACTATAACATGTCCACAGTCTTTGACAGTTTCCTGTAGCATTGCACCCGCTACATGCTATGTGTAGCCCTCTGATCATTTCAGGAGGACACGCTTTTGGTTTCCTTTATGGAGAAAGCTTGCTACCAATAATCTGCAACCTGACCTCTAACTTACAAGCTTTTAGCAGCTGCCATAACACAGAGGAGCTGTAATTTAAGTCTATGGGCACTTTGATAAATACCCAAGGCCCATTTTTCATTGTCTTGCAGATAGTTAAGACAAGTAATTCCAGGTTACTAAAGGTTGAAGGTGACGCCTTTTACGAGTGTAGTTGATAGTTTAGCCAAGAATAGGAGTGAACATTTTATTGACCATATACAAATCTTTTTTGCCACTTATTATTTATGCAGCACAAACATCTTCGGAAAAGATTTATCCCTTTATGGTGGGTCGAAGAGCTAGACCTCCAACCAAAAATTTAAGACAGAGGAGAGAACTCTAGGAAAGTTATGGACTAAAATCCCATAAATTCTGATATGGAGGTCAAGCTGAGTTCCCAACACCTCTGAGCCTTCTGCTAAGTACAAATTAGTAAAACGAAATATACTCGAACAATTGGTAATATTGACTGGAAGAAGTCAAAAAATGTTTTATTTTTAATAAAAAACAATATAATTACATATTTAATGCCCTTATACACAAAGTCATTTTACATATACACTCACTGGCCACTTCGTTAGGTCCACCTTGTTAGTACCGGGTTGGACTCCCGTTTGCCTTCATTCTTCGTGGAATAGATACAACTAGACATGTGCGATTCGTTTCGTACGAATTTCCGAAAATTAGTTTATTTGGAAGCATCCGAAATACGAATTTCTATGTTTCTGAATTGTATACGAAATACGAAATTTAGTTGATGAATTTCGGATCCAAATTCCGTTACAACGGAAACGTGACTGGGTGTTTTGTTGACCAATCAGAGGTTTTCTTCTGCTGCTGAGTGGGGGTTGGGAAAACGACCTTGTTTAATATGGGAGTGGGAGAGGTACTGGTAGTCAATGGGAGATTCAGAATCTGACAAAATAAGAATGTTCGTTAATATCGTTTTATTATTGTCATAATAATTACGATTATTCGTTATGATGAAGTTAAAAACCCAGGAAGTCATCACAGCACAGGGATGGGGGGAGCCCCTCATAATGAGCACAGCACAGGGATGGGGGGAGCCCCTCATAATGAGCACAGGGATGGGGGGAGCCCCTCATAATGAGCACAGCACAGGGATGGTGGGGGCCCCTCATAATGAGCACAGGGATGGGGGGAGCCCCTCATAATGAGCACAGCACAGGGATGGGGGGAGCCCCTCATAATGAGCACAGCACAGGGATGGTGGGAGCCCCTCATAATGAGCACAGCACAGGGATGGTGGAGGCCCCTCATAATGAGCACAGCACAGGGATGGGGGGAGCCCCTCATAATGAGCACAGCACAGGGATGGTGGGAGCCCCTCATAATGAGCACAGCACAGGGATGGTGGGAGCCCCTCATAATGAGCACAGCACAGGGATGGTGGGGGCCCCTCATAATGAGCACAGGGATGGGAGGAGCCCCTCATAATGAGCACAGCACAGGGATGGTGGGAGCCCCTCATAATGAGCACAGCACAGGGATGGTGGGAGTCCCTCATAATGAGCACAGCACAGGGACGGTGGGAGCCCCTCATAATGAGCACAGAACAGGGGTGGTGGGAGCCCCTCATAATGAGCACAGCACAGGGATGGGGGGAGCCCCTTATAATGAGCACAGCACAGGGATGGGGGGAGCCCCTTATAATGAGCACAGCACAGGGATGGGAGGAGCCCCTCATACTGGGCACAGGGATGGTGGGGGCCCCTCATAATGAGCACAGCACAGGGATGGTGGGAGCCCCTCATAATGAGCACAGCACAGGGATGGTGGGAGCCCCTCATAATGAGCACAGCACAGGGATGGAGGGAGCCCCTCATAATGGGCACAGGGATGGTGGGGGCCCCTCATAATGGGCACAGGGATGGGGGGAGCCCCTCATAATGAGCACAGCACAGGGATGGTGGGAGCCCCTCATAATGAGCACAGCACAGGGATGGAGGGAGCCCCTCATAATGGGCACAGGGATGGTGGGAGCCCCTCATAATGAGCACAGCACAGGGATGGTGGGAGCCCCTCATAATGAGCACAGCACAGGGATGGTGGGAGCCCCTCATAATGAGCACAACACAGGGATGGTGGGGGCCCCTCATAATGAGCACAGGGATGGGGGGAGCCCCTCATAATGAGCACAGCACAGGGATGGTGGGAGCCCCTCATAATGAGCACAGCACAGGGATGGGGGGGCCCCTCATAATGAGCACAGTACAGGGATGGTGGGAGCCCCTCATAATGAGCACAGCACAGGGATGGGGGGGCCCCTCATAATGAGCACAGTACAGGGATGGTGGGAGCCCCTCATAATGAGCATAATGAGTCGAAGATTGCCATACTGAGAAAGGTATTTTTTGCTTTTTAAATTCATCATAAGGAACGTTCGTAATTGTTACGAAAAGTTAACGAACCTAACGAAAATTCGTATTTCGGACATGGATTACGAAATACGAATTAACGGCTAATACGGAACGGAAGGGAACGAAACTAATTTGTTGACAGCGCACATGTCTAGATACAACAAGGTGTTGGAAATGTTCCTCAGAGATTTTGCTCCATAGTGACCTGATAACATCACACAGTTGCTGCAGATTTGTCGGCTGCACATCCATGATGCCAATCTCCACCACATCTCAAAGGTGTTCTATTGGATGAGATGTGGTGAGTGTGGAGGCCATTGGAGGACAGTGACCTCATTGTCCAGTGGTGAGATGATTGGAGCTTTGTGACATGGTGCATTATCCTGCTGGAAGGAGCTATCAGAAGATGGGGACACTGTAGTCATAAAGGGATGGACATGGTCAGCAACAATACTCAGGTAGGCCGTGGGGTTTAATGCTCAATTGGTACTAAGGGGACCAAAGTGTGCTAACAATATTTCCCCCACACCATTACACCACCAGCCTGAACCGTTGATACAAGGCAGGATGGACCCGTGCTTTCATGTTGTTTACACCAAACTTTGACCCTACTATCTTAAAGCGGGATTCCAGCCAGCTAAATTTTTTTTTTTTAAATCAGCAGCTGCAAACACTATAGCTACTGACTTTAAATAAGTAGACTTACCTGTCCTGGGTGCCCGCGATGGCGGCCGCCCGAGGCCGACCCGTCCCTCGGCTCTCGGGTCCCGGCACCGCCATCCTAAGTAAGGGAAACAGGCAGTGGAGCCTTGTGGCTTCACTGCCAGTTAACTATTGCGCACGCGCAAGCGGCGCTTTGTGAATGGGACGCAATGTGTTGTGGGACACACAAAGTTCCCATATCACACCGCGCCCCATTCCCCAAAAAGACAACGCGGGGAGCAGAAGACTGAAGATCACCGCGGTGTAGGAAGAGGCAGATTAGGAAGACTGCCTAGCAACAGCCATTTCACGTAAGTAAAAAAAAATATTTTTTCCTCCATTTTTTTAGGTATTTTTTTGTGCAATTTTTTTTTTTTTTAGGGTGGACCTCCACTTTAAGGTCGCAGCTAAAATCGAGACTCGGACCAGGCAACGTTTTTTCCAATCTCCTATTGTCCAGTTTTTGGTGAGCCTGTGTGAGTTGTAGCCTCAGTTTCCTGTTCTTGTCTGAGAGGAGTGGCACCCGGTGTGGCCTTCTGCTGCTGTAACCAATCTGCTTCAAGGTTCAGTGCGTTTAATGTGTTGGGCGGACATTACAGACTTTGTACTACCTTTCCACTACCCTCTGCTTCATATAGTCTTCAGCAACAATTTGCCTCCGTGTGAGTTTTCTCTCCTTCAGGAACAGAGCGCTGCACCCTGCATACACACTAAGCACAATGGGGGACCAACCAATCAAGACTTTTGGAAGTCTCGGTTCTAAAGAATTTTCATGGGGACATTTCTCAATAATACTGCCATGGCTGGCCATGCTTTTAACAGAACAGATTAGAATCTAAGTTCTTTCTTCTCAAAACTGTTTATTTTGGATGATTGTTTTAGCAACAGAGTCACAATTCTATAGTAGTAAACCCTAACTGGATGACACTTATTTTTCTAAATGATCGTGTATTACAAACTGTTGTCATGTTTCTTTTCTTAAAGTAAAACTCTAAAAGACTGATTGGGTATTTTTTGCAGTGTGAATTTCCACTTTGTTTCACCTCAGTTTCAGATAAGTGAAATTTATCTTTGAAAGTTAACATGCTCCAGCCCTTTAGTAACGCAGCCCACTTATTAGGTAGACACTTGACCACCACAGCTATATAAGCTTTTTGGACGTCACATTCAAAAACCATGGGTATTAATATGGAGTTGGTCTTAACTCTTTTTTGGGAAGGCTTTTTGTAAGATTTTGGAGGATGTCCATGTGGAAAATTGTGCCTATTCAACCAAAAAAAACATGGGTGAGGTCAGGTATTGATGTTGGATGAAGACCTACTTTGCAATTGGTGTTCCAATTCATCCCAAAGGTATTCAGTAGGGTTGAGATCAGGTATTGATGTTGGATGAGAATATCTTATCCAAAAGGTGTTCAGCAGGGGTTGAAGTCAGGTATTGTTGTTGGAAAAGAGAACCCGAAGTGAAAGGTATTCAGCAGGGTTGAGGTCAGGTCCTGATGTTGGAAGAGAAGACCCGATCCCAAAAATGTTCAGCAGGGTAGAGGTCAGTTCCTGATGTTGAATGAGAAGACCTGATCCCAAAGGTGTTCAGTAGGGTTGAGATCAGGTATTGATGTTGAATGAGAAGATCTGATCCCAAGGCTGTTCAGTAGGGTTGAGGTCAGGTACTGTTGGATGAGAAGACCCGATCCCAAAGGTGTTCAGTAGGGTTGAGATCAGGTACTGATGTTGGATGGGAAGACCTGGCCCCAAATATGTTCGTTAGCTTTGAGGTCAGGTACTGATGTTGGATGAGAAGACTTAATCCCAAAGTTGTTCAATCGGGTTGAGTACAGGTATTGATGTTGGACGAGAAGCCCTTATCCCAAAGCTATTCAGTAGGGTTGAAGTCAGGTACTGATGTTGGATAAGAGGACCTGAACTTAAAGGTATTCAGCAGGGTTGAGGTTAGGTCATGATGTTGGATGAGAAAACAGGATCCCAAAGATGTTCAGTAGGGTTAAGGTCAGGTCCTGATGTTGGATTAGAAGATCTGATCCCAAAGATGTTCAGTAGGTTTGAGGTCAAGTCCTGATGTTGGATTAGAAGACCTGATCCCAAAAGTGTTCAGTTTAGGTTGATGTCAAGTACTAATGTTGGATGAGAAGACCTCATCCCAAAGGTGTTCAGTAGGGTTGAGGTCAGGTCCTGATGTTGAATGAGAAGACCTGATGCCAAAGGTGTTCAGTAGGGTTGATGTCAAGTACTAATGTTGGATGAGAAGACCCCATCCCAAAGGTGTTCAGTAGGGTTGAGGTCAGGTCCTGATGTTGAATGAGAAGACCTGATGCCAAAGGTGTTCAGTAGGGTTGAGGTCAGGTCTTGACGTTGGATGAGAAGACCCGGTCCACAATCAGTCTCACAGTTCATCCCAAAAGTGTTCAGTAGAGTTGAGGTCAGGGTTCTGTACAAGAAACTCTAAAAAAATACAAACCACGCTCATCAAACCATATCTTTATAGAGCTGTCTTTTTGTACAGGAGCACAGTCATGCTGGGACAGAAACGGGTCTTCCTCGTATTATTATCACAAGGTTGGAAGAGCAAAATTGGCTAAAATCTTTGTATGTTGTAGACTTAGCAGCACCCTTCACTGGAAACACATGAACTTAATATTTGGGTAGGTGTCCACATATTCTGGTGGTGGTCTGTTATCCAAAAACATTTGGCCACATCGTGTGTATTGCTCTTCTCTTCTATTATACTCAAACTCTTGCCACCAAGAATATAAGCCTCGATTAGCTCCCTTTTTTGAAAACTAAAAGATTTTACTGACTCAACTCATTTAATTCACTCTGCCTTGGCTTTGTTGAATACATTTTCCCTTTAGGTTATGCACATAAAGATGTTCTCTCTAAACATCTGCTTTAGAAAAGCTGAAATTTAGCTTTTGCATTCCACTGTATGCAAATCCAAGGCCTATTGCCATACAGAAGAAATATGTTGGCTAGACAACAGTAGCTTTATTTCCATACGGAACTAAATTTCAGTTTCAGACATCAGATTTCAATGGGAAGCACGACCGAAATTAAAAACTTATGTGCCGCAGCTTTTTTTTTTTTTTTTTACAATAACACAAAGTCCTTGAAACGTTTCATTCTAACTTAAAAAGAAACTCAGGAATAAAAAAAAGTTGAAAAATACGAATCCTGAGGCAGTAACCTTTATCTCCATTAAATGGACTGAACTTCACACAGGCTCACATTGTGCTTTGCCGTGAAAGTGCTTCATTTGTGTACGTTTTTAGAAAGCAACATGAATGAATATGCTTTATAGATTTTGTCATACTTGGATTTTATTTTCCCCCCAAAAAATAAAACCAACAACAATACAATACAACTACAGCAAACCTCCACTTTTAGGTTCAAGTTTATAATTTCCCATTCCTTAGGCATGTGTCATCTATTGGTAAAGTGTATGCCCAACCAATTGGGTCTAAAATAGCATATATATATAGATATATATATATATTTATCTATATATATATATATATATATATATATATATATATATATATATATATATATATATATGACATTAACAAAAGTATTGGGACGCCTGCCTTTACACGCACATGAACTTTAATGGCATCCCAGTCTTAGTCCGTAGGGTTCAGTATTGAGTTGGCCCCGCCCTTTGCAGCTATAACAGCTTCAACTCTTCTGGGAAGGCCGTCCACAAGGTTTAGGAGTGTGTCTATAGGAATGTTTGACCATTCTTCCAGAAAAGCATTTTTGAGGTCATTAACTCTTTGCAGTCCCCACTCTAATTCTTCCCAAAGGTGTTCTATCGAGTTGAGGTCAGGACAGTCAAGTTCCTCCACCCCAAACTCACTCATCCATGTCTTTATGGACTTTGCTTTGTGCACTGGTCCAAATCATTTGGTGGATGGGGGATTATAGTGTGGGGTTGTTTTTCATGGGTCGGGCTTGGCCTCTTAGTTCCAGTGAACTCTTAAGGTGTCAGCATACCAAGACATTTTGGACAATTTCATGCTCCCAACTTTGTGCGAACAATTTGGGGATGGCCCCTTCCTGTTTCAACATGACTGCGCACCAGTGCACAAAGCAAGGTCCATAAAGACACAGATGAGCGAGTTTGGGGTGGAGGAATTTGACTGGTCCGACCAAAACTCAATAGAACACCTTTGGGATGAATTAGAGCGGAGACTGTGAGCCAGGCCTTCTTGTCCAAAATCAGTGCCTGACCTCAAAAATGCGCTTCTGGAAGAATGGTCAAACATTCCCATCGACACACTCCTAAACCTTGTGGACAGCCTTCCCAGAAGATTTGAATCTGTTATAGCTGCAAAGGGTGGGCCATCTCATTATTGAACCCTACGGACTAAGACTGGGATGCCATTAAAGTTCATGTGCGTGTAAAGGCAGGCGCCCCAATACTTTTGGCAATATTGTGTATGTGCGACATATGGACGTTAAAGCCCAACCTTTTTGCTGCTACAGTATGCAACAAATAAGTAGTCTCTGCTCCAATTCATTCCAAAGATGTTCTATGGGGTTGTGGACAGGACTCTATGCAGGCCAGTCAGGTTCCTCCACCCCAAATTCGCTCATCCATGTCTTTATGGACCTTACTTTTTGCACTGGTCCAAATCATTTGGTGGAGGGGGGATTATGGTGTGGGGTTGTTTTTCATGGGTCGGGCTTGGACTCTTAGTTCCAGTGAAGGGAACTCTTAAGGTGTCAGCATACCAAGACTGTGAGCCAGGCCTTCTTGTCCAAAATCAGTGCCTGACCTCAAAAATGCGCTTCTGGAAGAATGGTCAAACATTCCCATCGACACATTCCTAAACCTTGTGGACAGCCTTCCCAGAAGATTTGAATCTGTTATAGCTGCAAAGGGTGGTCCAACTCACTATTGAACCCTACGGACTAAGACTGGGATGCCATTAAAGTTCATGTGCGTGTAAAGGCAGGCGTCCCAATACTTTTGTTAATATAGTGTATAATGAAAATGGAATTATTTTATTTGAAAAATCAATTAGCACATTGATGAAGGAGGAGATGTGAACCAGGAAAGGCAAAATTAAAATTAAAATTCTGCTTTAGGTTTATAACTGGCATGGCTCCACTGGCATTCGCCGTGTCATTTGGTTGTTTTGGGTTACTACTTCTTGTGAAATTCCAAGACACACCTGAATGTGATTGCTTGGAGTGTTATATATGGGGGGTATCAGCAAGATGCCCAAGCAAAAACCTCTCTTTGAGACTCAGCAGTTTCTGGGCTCCTGCTTCCATTACTTTGTGCCTAATCTCCTGATGCTGTTTCAGATTAGCATTGAAGACCCTGCTTGTCTCTGACCACTGGCTCTTGTTGTCAGCTGCCACCAGCTGTCATACCCGAGGGTTGCAACCTGGGAGCTTTTCCTAGCAAAGCCCATCATCCCTAGTGCTGCTTGTGAAAACCAGTGACTTTTGGAGCTCAGTAAGGTCTACCTTTGTCTAGTGTTGCAGAGAGTCCATTAACACCATGACCTCCACTCCTTTCCTTGCAAAATGCTCAGCTCCAGCAAGACTCCCAAGCAAAAAACTCTCTCTGAGACTTAGCAGTTCCTGGGTTCCTGCTTCCTTGACTTTGCCTCTAATCTCTTGATGCTGTTTCAGATTAGCGTTGATGACCCTGCTTGACTCTCACAACTGGCTCTTGTTATCAGCTGTCACCAGCTGATATACCTGAGGGCTGCGCCTGCAACCTGGGTGCTTTCCCTAGCAAAACCCATCATCCCTAGTGCTTGTGAACACTGGTGACTTTTTGGTGCTCAATAGGGTCTACATCTGTGATGCAGAGGGTCCATTACCACTATGACCGCCACTCCTTTCCTTTCCAAAATGCTCAGCTCCGGTAAGATGCCCAACCAAAAACCTCTCTCCGAGACCTAGTTCCTGGGCTCCTGCTTCAATGACTTTGCCCCTAATCTGCAGATGCTGTTTTGAATTCTGGTTGATGGCTCTGCTTGCCTCTGACCACTGTCACACTTCCTGCCAGCTCTAATCTCTTGCTTGTCCAACCACAATCTCATCATTTGATTCTTTACCTTTTCTTCTTGTTGTCCGCTGTCACCAGCTGTCAAACTGGAGGGACGCAACCTAGGAGCTTTCCCTAACAAAGCCCTTCATCAATGGTGGGGTGCACTTGTGAACACTGGTGGATTTTTGCACCTCAGTAGGGCCTACTTCTGTCTGGTGATGCAGAGGGTCCATTACCACCATGACCACCACTCCTTTGCTCGCAAAGAGCTAAGCTCCAGCAAGATGTCCAAACAAAAACCTCTCTCTGAGACCCGGTTCCCAGGCTCCTGTTCTCGTGACCTTGTCCCTAATCTCCTGATCCTGATTCCTGTTGATGACCTTGCTTGCCTCTGGACACTGGCTCATCTGGTGCCAACTCTGACCTCTTGCTTATCTGACCACGATCTCATCTCTTCTTTCTGTCGTCTTCTTGTTGTCAGCTTTCTCCAGCTATTGTACTTGAGAGCTGCAACCTGGGAGCCTTTCTTAACAAAGCCCATCATCCCTTGTGGGGTGTGCTTGTGAATAATGACGGCTTTTTGGACCTCAGTAAGGCCTATATCTGTCTGATGATGCAGATTGTCCACTACCGGTATGATAAGCACTCTGTCCTTGAAAAGTTGATTATACAAGTAGAACTATAAGCAAGTTTTAAAAAAATGTACCAGTGTTACATCATAATGCCAGAAGGAAAAATGCATTTGTTGCGAGAATGTTGGTGGTAGGGCCACACCTCATCATTGGTTACTAGGATGCTAATGGTGGGGCTGCAAAACATCATTGGTTGGTAGGTCACTGTACGAGGGACCCCACAACATCATTGGCTGCTAGAACACTGTGGCAGGGCCTTGCCGCAACCTTGGTTGCTGAGACACTAACAGTGGGGCCACACAGTATCTTTGGTTGCTAGGACCCTGGCAACTGGGCCACACAGCAGCATTGTCTGCTAGGACCACATATTGTCATTGTTTAGTAGGTTGCTGGTAGCAGGGGACACACAGCATTGTTGGTTGCTAGGCTTCTGGTCATGGGGCCTTACAGCTGCACAGCGTCATTAGTTGCGAGGATGTTGGTGGTAGGGCAGCACATCATCATTGGTTACTAAGATGCTAGGGGTGGGGCTGCAAAGCATCATTGGTTGGTAGGTCACTAGACAAGGGACCTCACAACATCATTGGTTGCTAGAAAATTGTAGCAAGGCCCTGTCGCAACCTTGGTTGCTGGGACACTAACAGTGGGGCCACACAGTGTCTGGTCTGCTAGGACCACATATTGTCATTGTTTAGTGGGATGCTGGTAGCAGTGACACACAGCATTGTTGGTTGCTAGGTTTCTGATCATGGGGCCTCACAGCTGCACAGCATCATTAGTTGCAAGGACATTGGCGGCAGGGCTGCATGCCTTCATTTGTTACCAGGATGCTATTTGTAAAACAGCATAGCATCATTGGTTGGTAGGTCACTGGGTCAAGGGGCCTCACAGCATCATAGGTTGTTAGAACACTGGTGGCTTGACCGCACAGTGCCCTTGGTTGCTAGGACACTGATGGTGAAGGCACACAGTGTCTTTGGTTGCTAGGACGACTGGGCCATATAACATCATTGGTTGCTACAAGTAGGATATTGGTGAAAGGGCTACACAGCATCACTGGTTACTAGAACATGGTGGCAGGGCCTCGCAGCATCCTTGGTTGCTAGGAAACTGGCAATAGGGCCACAGCATCTTTGGTTGTTAGGACCCTGGCTACTACCCTGTTTCCCCGAAAATAAGACCTAGCGTGATTGTCAGTGATGGGTGCAATATAAGCCCTACCCCCCCAATTAAGCCCTACCCTGTTTCCCCGAAAATAAGCCCTACCCTGAAAATAAGACCTACAAGGACTTTAACTAGGGCTTATTTGGGAGGTAGGGATTATATTGCAGCCATCACCGACAATCACGCTAGGTCTTATTTTCGGGGAAACAGGGTAGGCCACACAGCATTATGCTGCTAGGATGTTAGTGGTGAAACCACTCATTGTCATCGTTTAGTAGAATGCTGGCAGGAGGGACATACAGCATTATTGGTTGCTAGGTGGCTGGTCATGGGGCCTCACAGCTGTACAGTATCATTAGTTGCTAGGACATTGGTGGCAGGGCCACACATCATTATTGGCTACTAGGATGCTAGTGGTGGGGCCCCATAGCATCATTGGTTGGTAGGTCACTGGTCAAGAGACCCTACAGCATCATGGGTCGCTAGAACACTGGTGGCAAGACCGCACAGTGTCCTTGATTGCTAGGACACTGATGAAGAGGACAGTGTCCTTGATTGCTAGGACAATGATGGAGAGGGCACCCAGTGTCATTGATTGCTAGGACCCTGGCGATTGGGTCACACAGAATCATTGGTTGCTAGGACATTGGTGGCAGGGCCACACAGCATCACTGGTTGCTAGAGCACTGATGGCTGCAGCCCCATGCACCATGACAACCAATGACATGGTCATACGGCCTAGGAGCTAGACCTACAGAGGGGCTGAACATGCCCTGAGGGTCCAGTATGTACACTCTAGCCTCAGTGACATGCCCCACCCTACCTCTATGAGTGCGACCCTAAGGTGGCAACCTCCATTGGCCCCATAGGTGACTCGGTCTTGACTAAAAATATCATTTGGGGTGCATGTTAGTTCCAGGACCCCTGTGCTTTGCTTGTATTGCTGCATACTGTGCACTTTGGTGGAGGTTCTGAGGTTTCTCAAATCTATGCGCAGCAAAAAAAAAAAAAAACTTCTACTCTGAAGTAGCACGTTCAACGTGCAATTAAATATGCCATTTATTTGGTATAAAGCTTGCAATGCATCTCTTCGCGATCCGATACACAATATATCATATTTTTCCTTTGAAAAGACGCGTCACGTCTGCTTCTCTGTTATTCCGGCTCCAGCAGTTTGGCTTTCCCAACGAGAGGCCTTCAGCAACTGTAAAAAGAAACAAATGATCCCTATTGCTTCTAATAGATTAGGGAGCTTTAGCAGAGATCCATAAATTATGCTGAGTGACACGGCTCGGACCATGTTTTATTCTGATTAAACCTGCATTTCCTGACGTTTAAAGCAGAAGAAGGGAAGATGAAAATAAATTTGGTTCACCCAGTTAAGCAAGGGGCTTAATGGGAGAGTAAATGTTAATACCGATGTTTATCGGTCGTCTTGGAAACTCTGTAATCACAAGGGAACGGAGAAGGAAACTATTTATTAAAACTCATGCAAGAGGAAAAAATTGGCAGACTAGTGTGTAATTTCAATTGCGATGTGCACATGTTTAGGACATTTCATGCCGGTTACTGTATCATTGCTATTACCTGATGCACAGTGTCTTCCTTCCTCTAAGTGTCAAGATGTTGGGAACTTAATGGGCGGATAAGACGTCTTCGTAGATCCATCTGCCTGAAGACACGAATTAGAAACTGAGAAATTGAAGACAAAATGCAGGTTTGCTAAATGCCTTGACATTCAGAAAGATTCTCTTTTAAGCAGAATTTCTCTTACGGGAATACGCCTTGAGGTTTTCCACAGCATACTCAAAAAGGGAACTTTTTAGACTTGCACGTATACTCTCATGAAGAAGAATGTCAAAAAAGCTCAATAGCTCAGGCAAGGCTTCCTTCGGAGCACCTCTAGCACCCCTCTGACACCTCAAAGGCAGGATAGCACCTCCAGAGGTCAGGGATGGACTACCATTTCGCCCCCTCTAAGTGTTAAGATGTTGGGAGCCTAATGGGTGGATAAGAGGTCTTCGTAGATCCATCTACCCGAAGACACCAATTGGAAAGTGAGAGATTGAAGACAAAATGCAGATTTGCTAAATTCCTTGAAATTCAGAAAGATTCTCTTTTAAGCAGAATTTATCTTACGGGAATACGGCTTGAGGTTTTCCACAGCATACTCAAAGAGGGATCTTTTAGACTTGCATGTATACTCATATGAAGAAAAATGTTAAGCACCCCAAAGGCAGGATAGCACCTCCAGAGGCCAGGGGTGGACTAACATTTCAACCCCAGAGCAGTGCTGAGTCCATGGCTAAAATGTGGGGCCTGAGAAAGGATTTTGGGCGCTGGTCACTTTTGTCTTTTTAAAATTTTATTGCAGAACAGTTAAGGAGATGAGGGTTAGGGGACCGAGATACTGTAGCAGATCACTTACAGTCTCTACGGATCCAGATCAATGTCCAGCTTCACAGTGTCAGAACCTTTTAAGCCAACTTGACAACATTGTAAGCACGTTCCCGAATTTTAGTTCATCCTCCACGTGAGTCACCAGGCCCTTCTGAGAGACCAACCTTCTTCCTGGCTCTCTCCAGCGAGGGGTCTCCCCTGGGTCCCCTCCTTGGCACAGCTTCCTCCAGACCAGGTAGGACATCTCCAGGACCACTTCAGCACACGATAGGCCCCAAAACAGGCTATTAGGCCTAACAGCAGTGCTCCATCCAGCAGCACCTACCTAGTCCTCCCTAGTCCTCCCTAGACCTAGACCTCCCTAGTCCTCAGCCCAGGAAAAGAGCATGTCTATGGTTGGGAGGCAGTTGTCACCCCATTGTAGCCTCCACCAGGGTATATATTACAGGCTGACCACATATCAGTACGATTGGGAGACAGTTGTCACCCCATAACAGGAAGTGGCTAAATAAGGACCCTCATAGAAAAATAATCAGTTTTTATTGTAGTGGGAGCTGCAGATTTAAAACAAAGTAAACAACTTTTGAAATAAGATTATCATGTCAAAGCTTATAGAGGTCTTAGCGATTGGGTATAGATCTAGTAGATGTAGTATATCATTAAAAACTGCCATTTTTTTTTAAATACTCTACTTGTTTCCACCTTTTTATTTATCCTTTACATAGTTACATAGTAGGTGAGGTTGAAAAAAGACACAAGTCCATCAAGTCCAACCTATGTGTGTGATTATATGTCAGTATTACATTGTATATCCCTGTATATTGCGGTCGTTCAGGTGATTATCTAATAGTTTCTTTGCTATCTTGATCCTGTTGATTATATCATTATTAATGTTATTATAATTATTATATATTATTGTTATATATTATCTAATAATAATTGATAATGAATTGCTGTTTGAAATTTACATCTGCAGGCATTTTAATAAACTAATTAAATTTAAATAAATAAATAAATAAATAAATAAATAAATAAAAAAGCAAATAAAAAAATAAAATCAAATGAAAAAAAAAATGCCAAAATCAATGAATGATTAAAATGAAAATAAAAATTACAAATACAATTAAATGAGCACAAATCCATCTATTCTTTGTCCTGTTGCATTTTCCTCTCTGCTGACTAATTAGACATGGAGGATGCGTTTTGTGCGCACGGCTCTCTCGGAAGACCTTGTGACGGTCAGCGTCGGCTTTGTCACCTGCGGGTCATTGCTTCGTATTACGGAAACATTTTCACAAATTGATGTTAATGGCTCATTATTCTCTGTAATATATCTTCCCGCTACCCAATAATTATCATCACCGGGGATGAGCCAATGTATTTGTGCAAGCTGAGATTCGGTGGTTCAGTGGTTCATTTCAAATATTCATATATATATATATATATATATATATATATATATATATATATATATATATATATATATATATATATATATATATATATATATATATATGTATATATTTATATTTCAATATATAATACAATAATAAATATATATTTATTTATTTCAACATATATATATATATATATATATATATATATATATATATATATATATATATATATATGTATATATATACACACACATACACTATATTTCCAAAAGTATTGGGACGCCTGCCTTTACACACAAATGAACTTTAATGACATCCCAGTCTTAGTCCGGAGGGTTCAATATTGAGTTGGCTCCGCCCTTTGCAGCTATAACAGCTTCAACTCTTCTGGGAAGGTCGTCCACATGGTTTAGGAGTGTGTCTAGGGGAACGTTTGACCATTCTTCCAGAAGAGCATTTGTGAGGTCAGGCGCTGATGGTGGACCAGAAGGCCTGACTCGCAGTCTCCGCTCTAATTCATCCCAAAGATGTCCTATGAGGTTGGGGTCAGGACTCTGTGAAGGCCAGTCAAGTTTCTCCACCCCAAACTCGCTCATCCGTGTCTTTATGGACCTTGCTTTGTGCACTGGTCCGAATCATTTGGTGGAGGGGGGTTATGGTATGGGGTTGTTTTTCAGGGGTTGGGCTTGGCCCCTTTGTTCCAGTGAAGGGAACTTTTAAGGCGTCAGCATACCAAGACATTTTGGACAATTTCATGCTCCCAACTTTGTGGGAACAGTTTGGGGACGGCCCCTTCCTGTTCCAACATGACTGCACACCAGTGCACAAAGCAAGGTCCATAAAGACATGGATGAGCGAGTTTGTGGTGGAGAACCTTGATTGCCCTGCACAGAGTCCTAACCTGAACCCGATAGAACACCTTTGGGATGAATGAGAGCGGTGAATGCGAGCCAGGCCTTCTCATCCAACATCAACACCTCAAATGCTCTTCTGGAAGAATGATCAAACATTCCCATAGACACACTCCTAAACCTTGTGGACAGCCTTCCCAGGAGAGTTGAAGCTGTTATAGCTGCAAAGGGTGATCAAACTCAATATTGAACCCTACGGACTAAGACTGGGAGGCCATTAAAGTTCATGTGCGTGTAAAGGCAGGTGTCCCAATACTTTTGGTATTATAATATATATATATATATATATATATATATATATATATATATATATATATATATATATATATAAATGCAGAGTTATTTGTTCTGTGAAACTGTATGTGCATTCGTTCTGTGCAAATGGGGACAGAATTAGAACTATTAGGCTATTTTCTCTCCAAGTCGAATGTTATTCTTCATAATAACACATTCTTTACAATAGAGCAAACTAGGAAAACACTATGTACATTCGTTCTGTGCAAATAGGGGCCGAATTAGAGTTATTAGGTTCTTTTCCGTCCTAGCTGAATGTTATTCTTCATTTTGAATAGAGTGAATCAGGAAAACACTATATGATGGCCTCTAGATGGCGCTGACAATAATGGTAAATAGGCATTTATCGATTATGAGCATCAGCTCCATCTAGTGGCCATAATGTGGTATTTTTCCTGTTTCACACATTTGACCTGGAGAGAAAATAGTCTCGTTACATACAATTATGCCCCCCAATTGCACAAAACGAAATTACATCCAATGGATCCTTGACTAGGGATGTTTTTGGTCTCAGTAGAGGTGCCAGTACTCTCTTGTCCAACATCCTAAGCACTGGCCAAATCACCCCGCCTTCTGGCTTTAGTACTTGTGTTTGGAGGTTGCCCATTTTTACTTAATGTTGTATTTATATATAAAAGAAAAAAAAATTCACAGAGCTATTTATCCTGCAAAACTGCATGTACATTCGTTCTGCGCTAATACGGTCAAAAATGAATGTTGTTAGACCAAATGTTATTCTATATACAGAATAGCGTGAATCAGATAAAAAAAAAAACTTCATTATGGCCACTAGATGGAGCTGACAATCGTAGTAAATAAGCATTTATTTCCTATGATCATCAGCTCCATCTAGTGGCCATATTGTGGAATTTTCCTGATTCACAGGTTTAGACCAAACTGTTGGTTCATCCCTACCTCATAGTTCCAATTTAATATTTTCTCCTGTGCCAAGAAAAAAAACAAAACACTTTATATGTGTCTAAGCTGCCTTGCTAACAAGAGAAAAAACACATTGCAAGAGGAACCCTCTCTCACCCTGCCCCCACCCAACAGATGCACTGGTGTGCTAGTTTTTTTTTCTGTTGTTTTTTTTTTTATATATGGGGCAAGTGAGCATGCATTCTACTGTTGCAAACTGGCTAATTGGCAATTAAACTATTTTCTGGTCCATAGAAGATATTAGGGAGCATAAGCAAAGCTGCCATCTTTACAACAAACATGCGATTTCAGAAAAGATATGTAGTTGGGTGCAGCTGATCACCCCCCACCCCCCACCCCCCATCCCCCGCCAGGGGAGAAAATGGAGCCGACGCTGTGTGTGGCTCATCCCTGATGACCCTCCCACCATTAGTGGGGCTGAGTGGACTTGCTGCAGGACATGCTACAGCCACATTGAATAGAGAGAAAGGCGCTCAGAGGGGACTTGCTACTGGAGCCTGGCTGCCTACTTCTACTGGAGCCTGGCTGCCTACTTCTACTGGAGCCTGGCTGCCTACTTCAGAGGGAGGGAAGACCGGCTGCTGAGGCTGCCAAAGCTTCCAGGGACTGCATGTGTGTGATCCAGTGTGGAGAGACTGAGCCTCTGGGACCTGACATCGGGACTGCTAATCAACAAGTGTTTGAAACCGGACCCTTGCTACACCCAAATCTACATAGACTGCTTGTTACTTAGCAGCCCTGCAGCTATACACCAGACTTGTGCACCGCCAACAGAAGGGCCCCACCACACGCTGGCCAACAGTAGCTTTAAGGAGCCAGGTACTTGAGACACCACACCATCTAGAGGTACTCTGCTTAAGAAGACTTATCAGTAGTATACAAAGTTATCCAGGTGTAAGACGCACCTCTAACCGGGTGTGTCAGTAGGCGCCGAGCAGTTTTAAGAGTCATGTCAGAACAGAGGACCGAACATTACCAACGACTACTGCTCGGGTAAGCACTACAGGTACGAATGAATGAATGACTTGTATAGCGCTGCAAATGCGAACTGAATCATCTCAAGGCGCTCGGTCCATCCTGTGGGTCCAGCTTGTTAGAAGAGGTAGGTCTTGAGTTTCTTCCTGAAGGCCTGATGGTTTTCTTCCATACGGATGTTGGTCGGCAGCGGGATTTGGGCACGTGGAGTAGGTTTTGGTGGGTTGATCGAAGACTGCGATTGGGCACGTAGCGTTTTATTTTCTCGCATAGGCATTGAGGCGCGTTTCCATGTAGGCATTTGTGGGTGAGGCAGAGGGTCTTGAATGTGATCCGATCCTTTATGGTTAGCTCCTCAGGGATGGGGAAATGGGTTCCCAGGGGGGGGGGGGGGTTTCCTGTTATCAGTCTTGCTGCTGTGTTTTGGATGAGTTGTAGGCCTGCAATCTGGTATTTAGGTAGCACAGCGTAGAGGTAACAATGGAAATAATGCAAGACACCACTGTCCACAAGCATGGGCTTCTATCAACATTCATGGAACCTAAAGGGCTGCCGTGAACCGCCGAGAAGGAGTTAAGCTTACTAAAGGACATACTTATAAAGCAGTGAATGCAGAATTTACTGCTGGTGAATCAATTACTGTCATTGAAAACACATGCATCGGGGAGATTCACATGCCGTGAGTCAGGTCCACTGCTCTACAAAGACTGTGTGCTCTAGTTAGAGTCTTCATCTACATTATAAAGAAAAAAAATCTTAACTTTCCTCTCGGAGATCCTAAAAAATTCTTGGTCAAGTGGTCCCCTATCCTCCCAGCTCTGTGCTTATCCATAAATACATAAAGAGGGAAAAAGGCTGTACAATTTATCAAGTCTGAATGACAGGCCCCCAATTGGAAACAATTTCGTCTTGGTCCTACATACCGATCAAATGTTCTAAGTTAGTAACTGACTGAAGAAAGCCTTCCCGGGCCAGTAACCACATTTAAAAATGCCTTCGCTGGGACTCGGAGTGTTTCATGTCAGGTGTTCTGGATATGTACACTGCTGTCAGATTAGGAACAGACAGATGTTCCTAAATAAAAAGCAGCCTGGGGGGAAAAAAAAAAAAAAAATCTAGATTCAAAGTTTAACCACTTCAGCCCCCGGGACCATTTGGCTGGCCAAAGACCAGAGCACTTTTATTTGCGATCCGGCACTGCGCCGCTTTAACTGACAACTGCGCGGTCGTGCGACGTGGCTCCCAAGCAAAATTGACGTCCCTTTTTTTTTTCCCCCGCAAATGGAGCTTTCTTTTGGTGGTATTTGATCACCTCTGCTGTTTTTATTTCTTTTGGTGGTATTTGATCACCTCTGCTGTTTTTATTTTTTTTGCGCTATAAACAAAAAATAGCGACAATTTTGAAAAAAAAAAAACGCATTATTTTTTATAATGTTTTGGTCCGATTGGTGAAAACAACACCCTTTCTATAGACACCCAATGAAGACAATTGGATCAGAGAAGGGGATAGGGGGATTTTTACGGTGTCGAATATAGAAATGCACAATTGACTTGATGTAAGTAAAACATAATTTTTATTAATGTAACATAATAAAAAGAGAAGACATTTAAAGCATACTGTAGCTAGACAGTATGGAATTATAAACAATTGGTGGTCAGCATCGTATGTGGGTGAAATAAAAAATCGTGGCAGGAGATATTGCACACTAGCCCAACATGTTTCGCTACTTTAGCTTCCTCAGGGGATGTGCAAGAGATTTATTTTACTGAGACCACTAAGTAGATTTATTTTACTGAGCTATCTACTTAGTGGTCTCAGTAAAATAAATCTACTTAGTGGTCTCAGTAAAATAAATCTCTTGCACATCCCCTGAGGAAGCTAAAGTAGCGAAACATGTTGGGCTAGTGTGCAATATCTCCTGCTTTATTTATTATTGATTTATTATTTACCCACATGCGATGCTGACCACCAACTGTTTATAATTCCATACTGTCTAGCTACAGTATGCTTTGTCTGTCTTCTCTTTTTATTATGTTACGTTAATAAAAATGATGTTTTACTTACATTAAGTCAATTGTGCATTTCTATATTCGACACCGTAAAAATCCCCCTATCCCCTTCTCTGATTCAATTGCATTATTTTTTACTTTTTCTTATAATAAATATCCCCCCCCAAAAAATATAAAAAAACATTTTTTTTTCCCTCAGTTTAGGCCGATATGTATTCTTCTACATATTTTTGGTAAAAACAAAATCGCAATAAGAGTATATTGATTGGTTTGATCTGGTCGCACTGTATCTTTGCAAAGAGCCAAAGCAGGTGCTAACTTCCCAATATAACATGTACCTGTAACATTAGTAGGAAGCCAGGCGTGAGCTTTATCTCCACATATATAATATAATCCTCCAGGTATGGACGGTATGCCTGCTCCTAAAAAACTAGATGCAGTAACATGGAATCTCAGGTAACCGATATTTCCACATATTGGGAACTGTGAGCAATTTGTACTATAAAGGGTTCTATTTAGTTCTGGATCTGGGATCTAATAGTGTTGACCATAGTTTCCTCCATAAACTCTAATCTTTGCTCCGGTGCAATCTGAATTGCCCAACCGTGTACATTTAGTGTTAAACAGGCATGTGATGTTTAGACAAATCTGTGGAGTGTCTATGTGTTTTGAAACCATCAAAGTTACTGATCTGTGCTCATTAGCTGTGGAGACGATGTATAGTGCCTTGCAAAAGTATTCACACCCCCCCCCCCCCCCTTGGCTTTTT
This sequence comes from Lithobates clamitans, assembly GCA_037952925.1. NCBI lineage: Eukaryota > Metazoa > Chordata > Amphibia > Anura > Ranidae > Lithobates > Lithobates clamitans. The sequence goes on from JBBGZY010001152.1 coordinate 280,619, forward strand.
ACCTAGCTTGTTACATTACAGCCTTTAGTTCAATGTTTTTTTTTAATCTGAATTATATGTGATGGATCAGAACACAATAGTCTAAGTTTGGTGAAGTAAAATTATAAAAATATATACATAAAACTATTTTTCAGAAATAAAAAACTGATAATTGGCATGTGCGTAATGTATTCACCCCGCTTTGTTATGAAGCCCATAAAAAGCTCTGGTGCAACCAATTACCTCCAGAAGTCACATAATTAGTGAAATGATGTCCACCTGTGTGCAATCTAAGTGTCACATGACCTGTCATTACATAGACACACCTTTCTGAAAGGCCCCAGAGGCTGCAACACCTAAGCAAGAGGCACCACTAACCAAACACTGCCATGAAGACCAAGGAACTCTCCAAACAAGTAAGGGACAATGTCGTTGAGAAGTACAAGTCAGGGTTAGGTTATAAAAAAAAATATCCAAATCTTTGATGATCCCTAGGAGCACCATCAAATCTATCATAACCAAATGGAAAGAACATGGCACAACAGCCAACCTGCCAAGAGACGGCCGCACACCAAAACTCACGGACCGGGCAAGGAGGGCATTAATCAGAGAGGAGCACAGAGACCTAAGGTAACCCTGGAGGAGCTGCAGAGTTCCACAGCAGAGACTGGAATATCTGTACATAGGACAACAATAAGCCGTACGCTCCATAGAGTTGGGCTTTATGGCAGAGCGGCCAGAAGGAAGTCATTACTTTCAGCAAAAAACAAAATGGCCCGTTTTGAGTTGGGAAAAGGCATGTGGGAGACTCCCAAAATGTATGGAGGAAGGTGCTCTAGTCTGATGAGACTAAAATTAAACTTTTTGGCCATCAAAAAAAATGTCTGGCGCAAATCCAACACATCACATCACCCAAGAAACACCATCCCCACTGTGAAACATGGTGGTGGCAGCATCATGCTGTGGGTATGTTTTTCAGCAGTCAGGACTGGGAAACTGGTCGGGGTTGAGGGAAAGATGGATGGTGCTAAAAACGGGGATATTCTTGAACAAAACCTGTAGCACTCTGTGTGTGATTTGAGGCTAGGACGGAGGTTCACCTTCCAGCAGGACAATGACCCCAAACACACTGCTAAAGCAACACTTGAGTGGTTGAAGGGGAAACATGTAAATGTGTTGGAATGGCCTAGTCAAAGCCCAGACCTCAATCCAATAGAAAATCTGTGGTCAGACTTAAACATTGCTGTTCACAAAAGCAAAACCATCCAACTTGAAGGAGCTGGAGTAGTTTTGCAAGGAGGAATGGGCAAAAATCCCAGTGGTAAGATGTGACAAGTTCATAGAGACTTATCCAAAGCGACTTGGAGGTGGCTCTACAAAGTATTGACTTTAGGGGGGTGACTTTTTCTGTTATTTTGTCCTATTTGTTATTTGCTTCACAATAAACATAAAAATCTTCCAAGTTGTGGGCATGTTCTTTAAATTAAATGATGCAAATCCTCTAACAATCCATGTTAATTCCAGGTTGTGAGGCAACAAAACACGGAAAATGCCAAGGGGGGGGGGGGGTGAATACTTTTGCAAGGCACTGTATGAGCCGTTTATTCTGGTCCTGTTTAGATCAGTGAAGTTGAGAGGCATTGCTATCATGGGTATTGTTCCTGTTTGGGGATGTAAGTGAGAACACACCCAGCGTTGCTATGGGTTGCATGCAATTGTAACATTTGGATGAAAGGGTTATTTTTCCACGTCTCAGTTCTCACAAAGAACAGGAAAAGAAACATCATTTTTATTTCATATCATCCCTTCAGGTTTTTCTTGCAGTGACTGGCGTGAATCCAGGTGGGTTTTCCTTCCAACTTGACAGCGGAACCGGTTGTCAAAAGCACCAAATGTGGTCCATCAAAATTTGGTTCTAACGGCTTTCTGACGTGTCGCTTGACCACCACCCAGTCACCTGGTTGGATTCTGTGAATACCTGAAACTGGTCGGAGATAGATTTGTAATGTAAACATGTATTTTATTCAATGTTCTTTGAATCTGAACATATTCTAACAGACTAGAGCAGGGGTCTCCAAACTTTCTAAACAAAGGGCCAGTTTACTGTCCCTCAGACTTTAGGGGGGCCAGACTGTGGCCAATGGGAGTAGAGAAAGTCCGGATTTTGGTGGGAATAAACCATGCCCCATTGTTGTTGTCAGTGGTAGGAATTGGGCCACATTGTTGGTGTCATTGAGCCCAATGAGGAATTATGACCCATCATTGGTGTCATTGGGCCCAATTGTTGGTGTCATTGGGAGGAATTGTGCCCCTTCATTGGTCACAGTGGGGGGGAATTATGCCCCTTCTTTGGTGTCGGTGGCAGGAGATGTGCTCCATCGCTGGTGTCAGTGGGGGGGGCCAGACTGTGGCCAATGGGAGTAGAGAAGGTCCCAATGTCGGTGGGAATTAAAAATGCACCATTGTTGTCGGTCGGAGGAATTGTGTCTCATCATTGATGTCATTTTGCCCTATTTTTGGTGTCATTAGGAGGAATTGTGCTCCATTGTTGGTGTATTTGGGAGGAATTGTGCTCCTTCATTGGACTCAGTGAGGGGAAATTATGACCCAATGTTGGTATCAGTGGATGAAATAGTGCCCCAAGGGCCAGATAAAAGCAAGCAAAGTGTCACATCTGGCCCCTGGGCCACAGTTTGGAGACCACTGGACTAGAGTGAGAAGCCTGCAACTGTTGGGGAAAATCTAGCCCTGTTTTGGGTGGCCCGCCAAATAAAATCTCATAGGGGGACGGCCCATGTGGTTGTTTAGGGGTAGTTCGTACAGAATATGGGGCTAATTGCTGAGCTTCCATCCATCCTTTTCCTGTACTGTATCTGCTTTAATTTTTGCTCATCAGTTTTTCAAAATTCCATTAAGTCTTTCTTAAGTATGTGAAGGGCTTCCATTACCTCTTTCAGTACTTCCCCAGTAAAATGGGTTCCTCTGTCACTCTCAATAGTTTCAGGAACTCCATATCTACAAACTATTTCCTTCAAAATTTTCTTTGCTGTTGTTTTTGCATTTGCTTTAGCTACCGGCCAGCACTCAGGCCAACCTGAAAACATGTCAACACACACTAGAGCGTACTCATAGGTGCATATTCTGGGTATCTTAATGTAGTCTATTTGATTTCTTTGGAAAGCGAAATCTGGTTTAGGAGAATGCGTTTGGGGAACATGGACATGGCAAAACCTGGCTGCAAATGCACTAAATCCAGGTGCTATCCAATAGCATTCAGTAAGTGCCACCATCGTGCCCTTAGGCCCCTTTCACACTGGGGCGGTTTGCAGGCGTTATTGCGCTAAAAATACCGCCTGTAAACCGCCCCTAAACAGCCTCCACTGTTTGTTCAGCGTGAAAGCCCGAGGGCTTTCACACTGAAGCGGTGCGCTGGCAGGACGGTAAAAAAAGTCCTGCAAGCCGCATCTTTGGAGCGGTGAAGGAGCCTGCCCATTGAAATCAATGGGACAGCGCGGCTATACCGCGGTAATACCGCGGCTATAGCCGCGCTGTACGAGGGGTTTTAACCCTTTTTTCGGCCGCCAGCGGGGGGTTAAAACCGCACCGCTAGCGGCCGAATACCACGGTAAAACAGCACTAAAAATAGCGCTGTTTTACCGCCGACGCCCCCTACCGCCCCAATGTGAAAGGGGCCTTAGCTAGATGACTGACGCCATGTGCCAGTTGTGCTAAAACTGGGTACAAACTCCTGGGTAGACAGCACCTGTTGTCAGTGCTCCACAGGCCCTGCTGATTTTTGGTAGCATTACATTGGATCCACTTATCCTTCTCTTCATCAGGGGTGCGGTTCTGCAACTGAATTAAAGTTTCTATATCCCACTGCCCTTGATGAGGGGAATCTGTCCCTGCTACCTGGGCTACCCCTACAGTGGGTGTGATTCCAAAAGCATCTTTCCCCACGTTACCAATAAGGTCTTTCCCCACATTACCAATAAGGTCTTTCCTCACATTACCAATAAGGTCTTTCCCCACATTACCAATAAGGTCTTTCCTCACATTACCAATAAGGTCTTTCCCCACATTACCAATAAGGTCTTTCCTCACATTACCAATAAGGTCTTTCCCCATGTTACCAATAATAACTCTCCCCACATTATCTATAAGGTCTTAACTCACATTACCAATAAGGTCCTTCACACATTACCAATAAGGTATTTTTCCATATAACCAATAAGGTCTTTCCCCATGTTACCAATGAGGTCTATTTTTATGCCACCGATAAGGTCTTTTTCCACACTACCAATTAGGTCTTTTTTCAGGTTACCAATAAGGTCTTTCCCCACGTTACCATATAAGGTTTTTTCCGTGTTGTCTTTTTTCACGTTACCAATAAGGTATTTTTTCTGCGTTACCAATAAGGTCTTTTTCCACGTTATCAATAAGGTCTTTTTCCACATTACCAATAAGGTTTTTCCCCATGTTACCAATAAGGTTTTTTTCCATGTTACCAATAAGGTCTTTTTCCACGTTACCAATAAGGTCTTCCCCATGTTACCAATAAGGTCTTTTTCCACGTTACCAATAAGGTCTTCCCCATGTTACCAATAAGGTCTTTTTCCACGTTTCCAATAAGGTCTTTTTCACATTACCAATAAGGTCTTTTTCCACATTACCAAAAACTTATTTTTCCACGTTACCTATAGGGTTTTCCCCCATGTTGTTAATAAGGTCTTTTTACACGTTATCAATAAGGTCTCTTTTCACGTTACCAATAAGGTCTTTCCCCATGTTATCAATAAGGACTTTTTCCACATTACCAAGAAGGTGTTTCCTCACACTACCAAAAAGGTCATTTTTTTAATGTTATTAATAAGGTCTTTTCCCACTTTACCAATAAGGTTTCTTTCCATGTTACTAATAAGGTTTTTCTTCTTCTCCGCCGCCTCCTTACCCCACCTATCCTATCCTTTTTCCCCCTCCTCCATTCCTTTCTCTACCCTACCCCTTGTGTTTTCCAAACACAACACCTCACATCAATCAATGGTAACCATGCTTGAGCTTAACGTTGGAGAACTCAGGACCATATTATTAATATTGAATCTGTCTTATTACCCTGTAAAGCTCATCTTCTATTTTTTTTTTTTTTTTGCCCATGCACACTTTGTAACCGCACTGCCTTGTATGTTTGGATTTATTTTTCAGAAATTCGATAACATTTATAATAAAATAAGAGCAACTATTTTGTGGCCTACTTGTATGGCTTGGATTCTTGGTTCCTGTTTGATCCAGAGAGCTGATTTTGTTAGATATCTTGCTGTATACTTTCCAATACATTCCTACTTTCTAATGTAGTCTCTAGACCCCCATCTTCAATCCAATCCAGTTCCTACAATACTATTTCCAATGATTTTTAAATGTGAATGTAAACTCCTGTAACAGGATTGGTTAAACGGGCAAGCGGTCAGATGGAGACTGTGACTTGAAGTTTACTAAACAGGTGCAAAGTTAACATCAATATTGCATAACGGGGGTCGGAACGACAAAGAATATTTCTAAATATATGATTTTACACCACTAAACCCCGAACACTTTTTTCTTTCTGGATAAATGGCTCTACACAGTCTGACCATAGATCTTTGAACTAAAATGGAATACTCTGCCTACGGCCGTTGGAATTGGAAAATGACAAACAAATGCCACCATAATGGGGATCCTAATTAACATATAACAAAGAACTTCAAAGACATCGTTGATCCAGTGTAGCAAACCTCCCCAGCGTGGGAAGCCCATAGGGTTGAGGTACGAAAATATCTCCCTAGCTACAGATAAAAGAACAACAAACAGCACTCAGGAGATCACAACTCATGGAAAATACTTTCATTACTAATCCAGCCACTTCTTCTCTTATATGGAAACCATAATGAGTCATCTTTTTTTTTATGCATTCCTAAGAAGATTTTTATATCACATTTATTCTATAAATACATTTTTTATGTAGAGTTAAAAGATAACCTGCAAACATGGCCTGTTGGGGGTACTTGAGGACAGGGTTGGGAACCACTGGTCTAGGGCAGCCTTTCTCAACCTGTTCAACGCCCTTAAAAAAAACATTCCGAGCTTAGGGAACCCCTGCTAAAAAATTACTATATCTACAACTCATGATACATTAGTGTGATTTTCCAGTGGGAAGAATGCTCATTACACTTGTGGCCATTGGGATGAATTACCCCCCTTACGGATATCTAAAAAAAGATCAATGGAGTCAATGGGAACTTATCTGAGGGGCAGAAATTGCTCATTGCTCAAGGACCTCCTAGACACCTCTGAAGGAACCCTAGGGTCCCAAGGGATCCTGGTTGAGAAACCCTGGTCTAGAGGAACCCTAGTTGAGAAACCCTGGTCTAGGGAATGGCTTTTTTATGCTTTTTATTGGTTAGAGGAACATGGATGTGTTGAAGGAAATCATGGGATACCCCAAGTGCACTGAATAATCAGAGGACACTTCTCTTAAACAGTCTCTGTGCATCAGGGCAGAGGAAGTAGCTGTAAATAAGTTCTCATAAGGGCCAACGCAGGCTGAACAATTACAAGAGCTCTTTGAAGAAAAGAGAACCAGCACACAATCACTACGAATTTAGGTCAGTACTCACAATGCCACAGGATCATTGGTTGCCTCCTTCCGCTATCCACTGGGCACTCTTCAGTGAGGGAGAAACCAAGCTCACAATACCACAGGAAAACTGGACACCCTTCTCCAACTTCCACCAGGCTCTCTTTAGCAAGCTTTCCAGACCAAGACTCCAGACCAGAACCTTTGAAGTAGGCCCCTCCAGCTATGCTACAGCTGGGACCTCGATGAACATCCATTAGAGTTCCAGTGAACTGCCCTAGGGCAGGGGCCCCTTAGGCCAGGGGGGCTTCTCTTGCAGGACTGGACTCCAGACCAGAACCTTTGATGTAGGCCCTTCCAGCTATGCTACAGCTGGGACCTCGATAAACATCCATTAGAGTTCCAGTGAACTGCCCTAGGGCAGGGGCCTCTTAGGTCAGGGGGCTTCTCCTGAAGGACTGGACCCAGGACCAAGTCAACTCTTCTCCAGGCCTTAGATTTTTTTTATGGACTCTCCAGCCACCTACTGGAGCGCACCTCCCCAGGGATTGGCTGGGTCCCCACAAATATTTAGAGTGCCCTTCTGCCCTTCCTTCAACTGTGATTTCAGAACTCTCTAGAATGCAGGGGGAAATAGTCAGACCAGCAGCATGTGAAACACTGAGCAGGCCAAAGCAATAAACAACAACTCCACTGGCTACAGGGGAGCCAAAATAAATTTACCTAGCATACTATACTCTAACTAGGAGGGTGCTACATTTATGCAAAAAAAAAAAACTGAACACAGTGGAGGGAGATCACTCTTCTAAACAGCTATGTGTGTACTTCGAGCTTGAGCTATTGAGCTCTACAAACAACAGATTTACCTCTAAATTTGAACACCCAAAGTGATGATGCATTCTCCGTTGCAGTTCCATTTCAGCTGCTGCCATCATCTCTAATTCTGCTTTTGAACCCTGGCATTTTCCTTCTTCATCTATCGAGTGACCAGTGAGGAGGTAACTCCCACGCATGCGAGCTGAAATTATGTAATCCTGCCACTCAACTGAGATCATAATTATCTTTTAAATTCGGCTTTAACCAAGGTCTGTCAGAAATGAAGTATAGCAAATCACTCAAAGCTGAAGTTTAGGTATGGCAGTTTTTCCAGCTTGGATCAATGTGAATATGTACAGTATGTGCCATACCTGTGGGTTCCCTGTGGAAGCTGGAAATCAGTGTAGTAGGCACTGCTGCTACAGAGATCTCCACTAGCTTTGGGTTTTCTGGCTGCTCTGCTACTTACTGAACACAGAAGGTAGCTTGCTTGGCACAGTCACCATTCAGAGAACACTTTGCATTTTTTTAGTAAATGCAAAGCCTTTTATGATTGGACGAGGTGGGGGGCAGCAATATCACAATACTATACACCGAATATGACTGGACATTTAAAATGAACAGGAATTTACTTTTAATACCATTGGGTAATTGAAGTGAATACTTATGTAGCTCTACCCCCGCAAGGTTCTTTTCCTTAGGTTTAGCCAGGCAAACAGCAACATTCACTCATCTGGCCCAGTAAACGGTCTGGGGGGATCCCCTTTTTTTAAAGCTTATTGTAGAGTACCTTGGATGGGGTTTTAGGAAGTTGTGGGATAGTCCAGGAAACTGAGCAGGAATATGAGGACTTACAGTGTCCCTGGGACCTGTATGTCTCCCTCCAGACTCCGACAAACTGTCCCCGTCAGGAAAGCTTCCAGAGCAGATCCTTGGTGAAACTCCTCTCTTAGCAGAATAGGCCCCCCCAGCTTTGCCCAGCTAGGACCTCGATGAGACTAGCAGATTATTCAGCTGCCCTTCTGGCTGTGAACTTCTCTTCCTGGGGAAGAACACTGCTCTCCCACGCTCCAGACTATTTATGCACTTTCCCAGCCACCATCTGGGCACACTCTCCCCCCAGGGATTGGCTGGAGCGGCATAAATATTCAGACTGCTCCATTTGATTCTACCACCCGCTATATTCTGGAAGACTCCAGAAAACAGGGGAAAGCAATCAAACCTGCATCCCGCAGAGCCCAAAGCAGACCAAAGCAATCACATGCTGCTCTGCCAATTACAGGAGGGCCACAGAACTAAATTTGCCTTATCTTACTAGTAGCCTATCCAAGAAGGTGATAAATATACATGCATTTTTATCATAATTTTGATCATAATTATCTGCCTGATTCTACGTTGCTGACCTCCGCTTGTGTCTTGACCATTCTCTGCCTGACGTCCGTGCCTGTATCTGACCTGGCTCGTCTGACCTTGCATCCAGTTATCCACCTGTCCTGCTCTGCATGCTGCCTGGTCCCTGCTGGTCCCTCACCTGCTAAGTTCTGCCAGTCCTTCAGCACCTGCTACCTGCCAGCTGCCTATCAAACACCTGCCCCTTGCCCAGTCCCAGGTCTGCTGTCTCTGCTGCCATCTGCTGTTCCGGCGATCTGACCTGTCTCTGGGGACGCATCTGCTACCCACCGATGTGGCTGATGGAACATCTTACGTTCCCCATTGATAACGTCAACCTGTGACAAAACGCGTCTGGAGGAGGATACGTGATGACATCACCACGCTGTTCGATTAGGAGGACGGGGTTTTTCTATTGTAGCTCTGTATTTTAAGCGCTTTTTACTCTACTGATATGTAAGTGCAATATTTATTTTTTTAAATAAATCATCTTAAACGTTATTACGCTATGGTTGGTCTTTCTCTTATACCCCGTTGAGTTACCGGGACTACCGGACATCCACGATCGCAGGGGATTGCGGTGCACAGTCGACTCATCAGGGTATATTAGTCTGGATGTTCTATATCAAGCAAAGGCCGTGGCTGGACTATAGCCATCTGCTTGCTTTTGCTTGCCATCTGGTAAGTGAGTTTTCTATTAGGTGGCGGCACTTTAATTTTGGATCAAGCTCACCTGGGTGTTTTGATATGGACTTTGGTATCTTTAAGCCATTGGTGGTTTAGATTATATAGTGCAGCTTTTCTCTTCCATCTTACAGGAACTCATACCTCGCCACGCTCTCCCGGTCACTGTCACAACATCAGTGGTGCTTGAGCCCGGGCTGTAAGAGAGGCCTTTCAGGCTCTGCCACAAGGTATGGCACCCCCCCCCCCTGCCTTAATCTGTGATCTCCTTCTAAGGAAAAAGACCCATCTCCTTTCTGTCTCATAGTATTTATACAGGCTCCCAGCTACCATCTGGGTGACCCTCCCCAGGGATTGGCCAGGGCTGTAAGAATATTTAGCTGCTGATTAGACTCTGCCCACTCATTTCCAGAGCTTTCTGGACTAATCAGGTGGAAGCAGTCAATCCTGCAACTACTGAAACCTAGAACAGACCAAACCAATCAACATTGGTTACAGTGAGCCAAACTAAATTGACTTAATTCTAGCACCTATTTAGGAGGTTGCTACAAAGGTCATCACAGCTTTGCCTCATTCACAAAACTAAAAGAAAGTTCACTGGGTAGCTGTATTCCCGAAGTGCTAGCCAAGTTGCAGATGGTAGTAAGTTTTAATATTTTATACCCAGACCCGTCACCTAAAGCAGACACACGAGAGACTTGGAAAAAAAAATAGATATAGGCATGTTGGCTAAAACAGCAGAAATGGAGCAGATTTTAATATTTTGCAGCACTTCTTTCATCTTCACTTTATGAAAATGCAGTCTAGGCATTAGGTCATGCAGGCAGGATGACATCATTGCGATGTCATCTTGTGGTTTATATATTGGGTCGGAGCACAGCTGGTAAGAAAATTTACAGACATACATCTTCTCTTCAAGGAAACTGAACGTCCATATTAAACAAAAGCCACAAAGTGCGATGCCTATTGTGAGTCACTTCATGTGTTCTGGGATTTTCCTTCATTGTTTACATACAGTTATATCTTTGCTGATACCATTACACTTCTCATCACAATGAAATGTAGACTTTTTATTTCTAAGTTTAATTGAAGAACAGGTCATCTGGACAGTGTTCAGCATGACGTCATCAGAATGAACTTTTATGGAAAGTGAGAACGTTTTGTAGGAATATTAGGTATGGCCAGTGGCGGCCGGTGCTCAAAATTTTTTTGGGGGGGTGCAAACGAACTTAAAAATTCAGGAAAAACCCCATCAATTGTAGCCACACTGTACCATCAATCGTAGCCACTGTGCCATCAAATGCATCAAATGCAGCCACTGTGCCCCATAAAACACAGTCACTGTGCCAACAAACGCAGCCACTGTGTCCATCAATTGCTGCCACCGTGCTATCAAATGCAGCCACTGTGCCATCAAATGCTGCCGCTGTGCCCCATAAAATGCAGCCACTGTGCACCATCAATTGCCACCACTGTGCCCATCAATTGCAGCCACTGTGCCATCAAACGCAGCCACTGTGCCCATCAATTGCTGCCACCGTGCTATCAAATGCAGCCACTGTGCCCATCAATTGCTGCCACTGTGCCTATCAATTGCTCCCACTGTGCCCATGAATTACTCCCACTGTGCCCATCAATTGCTGCCACTGTGCCCATCAATTGCTCCCACTATGCCCATGAATTGTTCCGATTGTGCCCATCAATTGCTGCCACTGTGCCCATCAATTGCTGCCACCGTGCTATCAAATGCTGCCACTGTGCCCATCAATTGCTGCCACTGTGCCCATCAATTGCTTCCACTGTGCCCATGAATTGCTCCGATTGTGCCCATCAATTGCGGCCACTGTGTCCATCAATTGCCACCACTGTGCCCCTCAATTGCTCCCACTGTGCCCCATCAATTGCCGCCACTGTGCCCATCAAACGCAGCCACTGTGCCATCAAACGCAGCCACTGTGCCCATCAATTGCCGCCACTGTGCCATCAAATGCAGCCACTGTGCCCCATAAAATGCAGCCACTGTGCCCATCAATTGCCGCCACTGTGCCCATCAATTGCTCCCACTGTGCCCATCAATTGCTCCCACGGTGCCCATCAATTGCTTCCACTGTGCCCATCAATTGCTCCCACTGTGCCCCATCAAACGCAGCCACTGTGCCATATCAAATACTGCCAGTGTGCCCCCCCCCGCCAGCCCGCCACCTGCACTTACCTGTCTCGGTGGGACAGCTCCTCGATGTCTTCTCCCCTCCTCTCTTCCCATCCTCTGCTATGATTGGACAACTGGCGTCCAATCACAGCGCCTGTCGTTTCAGCCAATCAGGTGACGGGTAACAGATCCAAGCACCTTGATTGGCAGAGAGGTGGTTCAGTGTTAGGAAAACGAATATTCATTTGCTTTTCTAACACAGCATGGCGCTCACAGGTCACCTTTTTTGATGCCTATTAGAGCTATGGCTCTAATCAGGTACTTCAAAACACCCCCCCTGCCGCTGTAATTAGGGGGCGGCAGCGGCGGCCATAGATAGATTCATGCAATGCATAAATCTATCTATTGGTGATAGAGGGGGTGGCAGGAGAGAGGGGGCGGCGCCCGTGCGCCCTTATGGACGCACCGCCACTGGGTATGGCCATGCCGGTTTTAGGTACATTTAGGCCCTGGGCAAAATTCCAAATGTGACCCCCTTTTCTGGAGTACTTCAGATCCTCCAATGTGACCAAGGCTATAAGGCACAGAATGATCTGCTGCCATGTAGCTTTCTCCTTTTATTTTTCGAATTAGTTAAACAGATTTCTTGCTAGAGTCCACTGAGAATGTCACGCTTACCCCTAATGCAGGTGGTCAGACACTATAGCCAGCTTCGGTGTTCTTCACCTATAGCAGTCCCCTTTCCCATAAGGCAGGCCTACCAGTACTCGGTTGCCCCCCAGGACTTATACACAATGCTATAGTGCCTGGCTACAGCGCCAAGACATGTGTGAACTGAGCAAAGCAAACAGGTACTTGCATTTGGTAGACAGGCAGAGTGGTTCAATGACAGTCCAGATTCAAGGCAGGCAAGGTTCATAATAGTCAGAGTCAATCTATAGTCAAAAGGCAGGCAGAGTTCAGAGAATAGTCTATATTCGATCCAAGGACATAAATCGGGAACTCCAAACAGCAGGACATGACAGACAGACAGAGAGTTTGCACGTATTACACATGCTATTACAAGCAATGAGACTACAGGCTTGGCTGGCTTAAATAAGATTTGGTCTCCACCCAGAGACTGGCCACAATTAAACACCCTGCAGGCAGACAGACAGACGAGGAAAGTGCCACAGCCAAAACCAGGAGGCTGAAATGAGGAGCAGGAGCGCTAAATTCTCCTGACAGGAAGTCATTCAGAGATGGCAGAGATACGTATGTTAGGGCAGAAAGGAAGATTCTGTGGTCCTGTCAGAGGAAGTTCACCCCCTCTCATTTTTGTTGCCCCTTTACCTTTTTTGCTGGGTTATCCACAGAATACATACTGACATGCCCAGTGATTCTCTGTAGAGATCTGTTTCTCTACTACTGCTCATTCAGAGGACAGAGAGGAGCTTCTGGGGGGCCTTAAAGAGGAACTTTTACCCCCCCATGTTCTTTTTGCCTCCTTTTTTATTGGGTTACCTAAAAAGTACTCACTTCCCCAGCAAGATCTCTGTAGGGATCTGTTGCTCTGCTGCTGCTTACTCAGTCCCCCAGTGCCATCTTCTCCTCTGATGTTCTCCGGGGCTGGCTGGCTCTTCTGGGTTCTTGCAGCTAAACCCCTAATGACACTGGTAGGTTGGTTGAATTTGCGTCTTATTTCAACCAGATTAACGTTGTAACACATATGCACCAATGTGCATCATCAGGGGGCCAGCTGCACAGGCTAGATAGAGACAGCATCAGGACCGGGATATGAACCTGAGACTTCTGCTGCGTCCGGAAGTAGATCTTCTTGCTGAGCCACCTGGAGATGCTGGACCACACCCTGTAGGATCCTTTGGACAATCCTGCCTTGTGCCTTGTTTCTGCTGAACCTTGAACTCTTTGCTCCTACTATGAACTTCCTATTTAGGCCATGTCTTCACACTTTTTTTTAGCCAGATTACTGTGCTGTTCTCCAGCCAATATCTTACTCTTGTCTCTCCTGCTGTTGTCCATATCCTCACCACCACTTGTTAACAAGCTTGGCTTGTTGCTCGATCACATTTCTACTCGATCCCAACCTGCATTCCTTACTGACCTTTGACTTGTTCCTTGACTAAGCTTCTGCTTGATCCCAACCTGTAACCACTTGTTACCAATCTTTGGCTTGTTTACTGACTACATTTGAGGAGGTGCAGCGTGGTGCGGCAGCAGTAAACACTCAGAGTCCATTTGCAGAAGTAGAACTTGTACTTATGTTAAAGTTCCCAATTCACAACAAGCTTGGTGGGAAAGCACCCGGCCCGGGAACACTCTCAGGATGTAACAGTGATGTGTAGCAGAGCGGGTCTTGGATGTGCCGACAGCATCTGTCTTGAAGGGTGGAATGTGGCCCGGGCTGTCTATGCCCAAATGGGGAGGCTTTCAGGAAGAATTGCATGTCCCTGTCCTCTTCCTACTCGTCTGGAACCTCTCTCTACCGCTATTAACTGTCCCTGACAGATGGTTGACCTGTCCCTACACTACCCACATGCGAGAAGTGTACCAAGCCCGTGTGACAGGGTCTTAAATAGACTCTGCCTGACCCAAGACAGCCACCAACGTCACATGGTGCATAGGCATCCAGCTAGATAGTTTCCCCAGGGACCCAGGAAACCATAGAGGAACCATGTTCCTCTTGACTTCCTCTCCCTGTGCAATGCCGCTGTGGTTGAGCACCACCTGCAGTGGAGAAAATAGAGTGCACTTGCCTACATACACTTCTGCTTGATCCCTACCTGCTATATCTGCTACTGGATCCTGGCTTGCTCACCTCCTGGTGGGCCAATCCTGATGACTGCGACATGGTACTAACACGCACCAAAACACGTCTCCTGAGGTGATCCGTGCCATCCACCAGAGTGATCTGCTTGTGTACTTATCCAGCTGGATGGTGGGAGCCTCTCTACTTGTCTCCAAGCCTGACCCCTCACCAAGACAGACAGCCAGCTTCCTAAAGAGTAACTGCTGTGCACACGCGGTGGAAAACTCGGAGGCCTCCCAGGATGTGTGACATGGCATTCCTGGAGTTTGCAGGCAGCTGATATCTCATAGTCACCTGGCCAAGTGCAGGAATGTGTTCCCCAAAAAATGCCCTTCAATACTTACACTCATTCCTACAACACAAATTCTGTGTGCCTACTTTATTCATGCCAACTGGCACTCCACAAATAATCACATGTTGAATATGCATTTACAGGTGGCTGAGGAGCATTGAGGAAAGCAGTGCTAAAAAAGGGTTTCCTCATATGCAAAATTGCTCTACAGGCGTTCAGGAATGTTGTTTCATCTGCCAAGCAATTATATGCTCTCACTTTCACACAGCCTCACTAGCTTTTCAGTGCCTTTAAAGCGGAACTAAAGCCTTGTAATGAAACATTGCTGGCAGGTAGGCTGTTATTGCAGAAGAGACTGTGTACAGTATGTATTTTCTGCAATAAAAGTTGTTCTTCGTGCCTAACAACAGCAATATTGATAATATACTAAGCTGCACATACACACAATGCAGGGAAGTTATGTTCTCTCAGGCTGGCCTTTCAAGGTGGCTCAAGATGCTAAAGACAGAAGGAGACCTGAAGAAGATGTCAGCGCCCATGGTCAATCATGGAGGCATTGCTGGTGGGGTTCGCTTTGGCAGGCAAGTCTTCTAAAATGTGCAAATATCATGTGCATACCTGTACATTGTGGCCCTGGGCATCAGTAGTGAAAACTGCTTTAACTCCTTGAACTGTACTTGGACTTGTGTCCTCTGCTAGCGTATACCTACTGTCACATGTCTTAAACCCTGGCACCCCCTAGTTTTGTTGGCCCCTTACCAATTTCTTTATTTTTCTGGAGACAGAAGCCTCCCCTACACCTCTGAAGTGGTGACTAGGAGTCTAAAGCCTCATACACATGATCTGATTGTTGGCAGAGGATTGTCTGTAGTCCTAAAATCAGACCGTTAGTTCGCTCCTTCAGACAATTATTGTCCAACTTTCGGCCAACAAATGTTGGATGGCAGGCTAGTAAATTTTCGGCGGACAAATGTCTGTTGTCTGATTTTCGTATCGTCTGTACACAAGTCCGTCACACAAAAGTCCAAAGTACAAACACGCATGATCGGAAGCAAGGACGAGCCGGAAGCGGTCGGTCTTGTAAACTAGCGTTCGTAATGGAGAATTAACATTCGTGAAGCGACAAATTATGAATTGTCGAAATGCAGCGCACAATTCTCTTCTTCTTTAATGGGATAATAATGAAGCTGCTTTACTGGTGATACTGATGGAGTTATTGCAAACAAATTTTCAAAGGCTTTTTTTTTCTAGTGATACTAAGAATACTATTATTATGCTTGTTATTTTATTTTTTGGGCAAGTTACCACAACATCATTATCCCGTAGTTTTTACGATCAAAGATACAACTATGTTGGTGTCCCTTGTTAATTTTACATTGCATTTTTTAAAATGTAACTGCCTACTCCCAAAATGTCATGCGAAGTAAAACACACAGCCAAGTATTATTCTACACAATTTTTTTATTGTGCATCAAAAAAATAAAGCAAATTAAATTAGAGATGCTATCTGTCATCCAAATACAAAAAAAATTAACCCAAAAGTGCATTCTATGCATACAAAAATGTAGAAAATATAACAAAAAAAAATCCCAAGACCAGCGGGCTTGTTGGGGGTCTTGTGGCTGGTATTGCCACTGGCCGTCATGCTGCTGTGGTGGGTGGGGTGGCTGTGGAGGTGGTGGATGTGGGGGCCACAAAATCACACAGGTGTGTGTTTTCTGAAATTTGGCCCCTCACCCCCTTGTTGAGGAGCTGCAGGATGAGTTCCTCACACCTGCTCCTTTGCTCACCGGCCATCTCCCTTAATTTATTTGCCGTCACCACGACAAAAACCTCAGCCTCATCTGGGTCTGTCCAAATGGCAGTAGTGGCCTGGCTGAGGAAAGCAGCTGTGGCCTCCTCCAGACTCCTGCTCTTCCTGGCCCTTTTAGCAGGAGGGCGTAAGGGAAGGGATCTGGGACTCTGTCTGGCTGCTGACCTCTGGCTCCTCCAGACTGACACTTTCCTGTATATGAAAATAGGACATAATTAGAATCTTTTTTAGGGTTTGGTCATCAATCACACACAATTTTGATCTCCTTACTGTTGCAAATTGAATGTGGACAAATAGAAAAGACTATCATTCTGACCCCCAGCATTTTTAATTCTTGTTCAAATCATTTTTGGTCACTACTGTCTATTGATATGGAAACCACTTTGTTAAGGCAGAAATATTTTAACAAAAACGTCTAGTTATCATCATTGTATTTTTGGATACAAATATGTTCAACAATGCTATACCTGGGTCAAGCTGGGCTCCTCCACATCTTCTTCCTATGCAGCAGGACCTGGGTGGACCTCAAGAGCTGTGGCCTCAGCAGGTGTCGAAGGGAGTGAAGACAGCGATAGCCTGGGGTCTGTCTGGTCGGTCAAAAACCGCAGGCTGTGGTAATACCACAGCCTGGGGACATATATGTCATCTGCTGCTGCTCCAGATCTCTCTGAGTCCATGACCTTGTTGAGCTCCCTTTTAAAAGCACTCCTCAGGTTTGATATTTTTGTCTTGACATAGTTGATGTCTGCCCTGGGGTACACTGATTTCACCAACTCGAGCTGTTTCTCCAACACTGCCTTCCGCAATATTTTATTGGTGTAGTCTCTACTCTTTACCTTCCAGAGACAGGGCAGCTCCCGGTACAGGTCAAAGAATTGTGGTAGAAAATCAGGCGCAGTAAATTTATCCATCATGATTAATGATATATATGATGCCTGAAAGACAAAACACAAGGCAAACCATAATGTCTGGCTTAACTCTTAAGCAGATCCCAATATAGGCCTCAATCTAAGCAGTATAGGCCACTAACCACCTATGCCCCAATTTCCAATCATACTTTCGTTTTATGGCTCCTTTCTTGCATTGGCGATCGTTTGTCCTCCACTCCAAGATCTTTCCTACAGCCATTCCATCGACCATGCATTCTGGCTTTATATACACTGCGCATGCGTGAAACTCCGCTCTCAGTGCGTCATGACACTGGGGCGTGACCATCTCTCTTCTGCATGCGACACACACGGCAGAACATTCGGGAGGGACAACATGGCGGATTCTGCGGATTCATGGCAGCCCCGAGGTGGTAGAGCTCATAGGAGGCACAAAGCAATCCGCATGAGCAAGGGTGAGATGGGGGAGATGGTGCGCATCCTAGAGAGGCAGATAGCAAGCTGCACACTTACGAAAGGCCGAACAGCCGAAAGGACATCATTTTGGAGAAGGTCATTGCCGTTTTGCAAAGTGATTTTTCAGTGGAACGATCAAAGGACCAAATCCGAAAATGATGGTCTGATCTCAAACACCGTGAACAAGACCAGATGGAGTACATACATCAGATCATAAAAAAAGTAAGCAATATTTGGATCTAACCAATATGTACATGTGTAAATTAGATGTCTGTATATGTTCTTTCTCCAAGTAGCTCTAGAGAATTATATGTAGCGCTGGTAGATTTTTTAATCTACTGCTGATAGGTAAATCTTGTGGGTTAATTGTTAGAGGAAGTTAGATTTGCCTCTGTTCCAGCTTGGCTGAGTTGCATGAAGTTCCACACTGTGCCGGTGGGTGTCGTTGTCACCATGGGCTGGTGTTGGAAAAGCAACGTGTTGAAGCGTATGAGTGCTCCTCTGTCCCGGAGACAACTCGGTGGAGGTGGTCCTCGGAGTTGCATTCTGGGAGAGGGTATTTATGGGACAGACGCCATGTTTTGGGGTTCGTTTTTCAGCCACCTGCTGGCCCTCCTGGCCGACAGGTATGCGTTAAGAGTACCACCTCGTGGTCCTCCGTTCCGGAGGCCCACGTCGCTGCGGCATGTGGGTGGGCCCAGAAGCCTGTCTGGGGCCTACCACAGCAGCAGAGGAACGGTCCTGAGCTGTCTATCCAGAGTGAAGAAGCTGGACAACCGAGAAGATCCCAGGGGAGGACCCGCCATGGAAGGATCATGCAGAGTGCTGGTCTGGAGAGGGGCCCGGTGACTCGGTTGGAGGATGTATCCTGAAGTAATCTTACTGCATAGTACTGCCGGGTTGGCTTAAAGGTTCTAGTACTGTGTCTGACATTCATTGCAAACCAATACATCCTGTGGCAGAGGATCGTACGGGTTTTATTCCAAACAAGTTTGTGGCAGAGACTTTTGTTCGTGCTACGTACTGGCTGCTAGGCAAGTGAGAGAGGCCTATCCAGGCGGACCAAAGATTGGGTCCCACAAGGGGAGTGCATTTTAACCATTCAACCACAAGTGTTAAATTCCAGAGAATGTTCTAAAGAATACTAAGGAAAGGTATTTGAGCTTCCCTGCAACTTTCCTTCTGCCTCTTTCCTGCTACTTCCTTTATTATTTGTTCATTAAAACATTGGAAAATCTACTCAAGTGTTGGTGTCTACATCGTCCAGAGGTAAACTCAACGGGACCCTAGACCCGGTGTCGGTGAAACAGAGGTATTAAGAGTGAAGGTAACAGCCCGCTTTAAACCAGCAGCTCCACCGAGAGTTAGTGCTACATATATATAAGGTTTTCTAAAATCTTTGTATGACTTGGTATTCTAAAGATGAAGATAAATATAAAGCAGATATGAACATTCTTATTAGGTCATGCTTTGGACATTTCTTTATTTCTGGAACTAATTTTTTATCTTCTTTCAATAGGGATGCACCAAAAAAGGAGGCACCAGCCAAGCCACCACAAGGGACAAAGGAAGGCTACCCTCTCTCGCAACAAGGTCATCTTCCCCCCAAAAATGTATGTGCTAACTTCAAACACACTCATTTTGCCACAGAGAGGGGTGTTTTTAGGTGGGCCAAAGGCCATGGGCTTAGGGCAGTGTTTCTCAACTCCAGTCGTCAAGGCGCCCCAACAGGTCATGTTTTCAGGATATCCCTCAGATGAAACAGTTGTGGTAATTGCTAAGGCAGTGAAACTGATAAAATCACCTGTGCAAATTAATGGAAAGCCTGAAAACATGACCTGTTGGGGCGCCTTGAGGACTGGAGTTGAGAAACACTGGCTTAGGGCAAAACTTAAAGCATAAGTAACACTTTCTGTTTGCTGCCTGGCTCATCAGTCCCCATTAATGCAGCCTTGCCAGTGTAGACATGGGTAGAATAGAGGCCCTGGGGATCACAGTCACACAGAGTCACGCCTGCTAGAATGATCATCATATATCCCCTATCCCATAGGAGACAAAAGGGGTGGGGGGGGGGCAACTGCTGGACTTTTTAAATGTTGGCACTTGTCAAGTGTTTGCCCTCTGTAAAATTACATCACCTTCCCTTTTCTATGCATTTTTCACAGAAAAATAACCAGAGTGCAGCATGGTGGAGTCCACTAGTCAGAAGCAAACATTGACATCAGACCAAGTGCAATATTGGTCAACTAATGTAGAAAAATGGATGCTAGAAACAGATGGGACTTGGGGTGGGTTAATGAATGGTGTATTGTTTCTTTTTAGAGGGAAGTGAGTGTGGTGAGCTCACCCAGGATGTTTGTTTGGAGCCATGGGATCTGACTCCTGGACCCAGCACAGACCTTGCCATTGTGGACGTCAAATGCGCTGACGCGGGTCACACTGAGGGACAAAGTGACCCAGATTAGGAAGAAAGTATTCGGGAGCCTCTTGTTTGTGCCAGTAAGTATTCTTGGAATCTGGCTTCAAATGTGTATACATGTCGAGTGTTTAGATGTCCAAACAAAACACCCACTCCACACATTAGCAAAGTATGTAGTGCATTAACATTAGCATGGAGAAGGAAGAGGCGGAAGGAGCTGGCAGTGTTGCTAGGTACCACTGTTTTGGAGACCCAGGCACTGGGGCCAAGATTACAGAGTAGCTGCAGTGTGTGCATTCCTAGTAGTGTAGGTGTCTGAAGGGCAAGCAGGTTGCAAGCAACAATAGCCTGGGTAGGTAAGTATTTCCTGAATTTGACTAGTAACTTGACCATAACTCACTATGTAGGGCCTCAGCCACTTGACCATCGTTCCCTTAATACTTTTTAATCTTCTTACTAGGTCATGATCTTCCACGATGCACTATTGGCAGAATGAGTACAGATAAGGATCTGGAGCAAATCAAGGACGCTGCCACTGCTTTATAGTGAAGAATCAGACATTTTGTGGAGATGCTTGCCAAGTTTTAATTTCCTCTTGCCTGTTCTGAAGTTTTTTGTTCCACTTGTTGGCTCCTGTTTGCCCTTTTAATATTTACCATGTTTTTAGGACTTTGAAATGTGAAAGTTTAGGGACAGAACTCAGTGTTTCTCCACTCCACTCCTCTAGGTGCACCACCAGGTCATGTTTTCTGTATTTTCCTCTGTCTAAAAATGACTGTGCGAATTACTAACAGTGAACATGACAACATCACCTGTGCCAAATTCTACAATTGTGGAAAACATGACCTGGATTTGCATCTTGGGAAGGAGTGTTGGGAAACACTGCCCTAATGTGAATTGTAATGTTTCTGTGTTTTTGAGAATATAAAACCCAAAATTTGAAGGTGCCCCCAAATTGTGTCTTAACATTCTTATTTCCCTTATGATCCCATGCCTAAAATGTGTGTATTTCCATACATCTAGTTTGCAAAAAGCCCCAAAACACACAGTGTGTCAACATGTGCTATCTCCCATCACTGGGTATCAATGGATGTGTTTTGGGGGTGCAACCCCCTTCCTCATAACTAAGTTAAGAGGATGGGGTTGCACCCTCGAAACACATCCATTGATACCCCGTGATGGGAGATAGCACATGTTGAAACACTGTGTGTTTTGTGGTTTTAAAAAGAAAGATGTTTGTAACTACACACATTTGTGGCATGGGATCATAAGGGAAATTGAATTGTTATGCCTCTACGTGTATGTGGCTTCAAATTTTGGCTTTTAGAGGGGTGAGATCCACCAGGGGTGTAGCAGACCCACAGCACACCATAATAGTTAGCTGAAGAAGATATTGACACCTCATGTAGCAAATAAGGTACATTTGCACTACTGGAGCAAGTGGCAAAAATAAAGCCCATTTGTGAACATATTAGACAGATAAGAAACACAGACAACAGTAGTTCAAATGAAATATGAGTTTATGATCTCAAAATTATATTAGGCATGATCAGTTTCAATTTGCTGCCAAGCCACTACCCCTCTATCCACAAAATAATCAAGGTATTTCTGCCGTAAATCTCTGGAAATTTGTGAGGGCGATCCAGCATGGGCTTTTTCAATAGGCGTCAGCATGCCCACAGACGGCCCCAGCTGCAGCCTCTTCAGCTAGGCCTGCCACTGCAGGGTCCACATCACTTGACAGTGAGGCAGGGTAGCTGGTAGCATTCCTCCTTAAAAAATATGTAAGATACAACAGCACAGGGCCACATGGTTGATCTTGTAGAGTGCCAGGATGATTGGAGTCAAAAACAGCCTGAAATGACTCGATAGGATGCCAAAGGTGTTTTTGACCACCCTTCTGGCACAAGAGAGCCTGTAATTGAATATTCTCTGCTCTGGGGTGAGGTTCCTCATAGGAAATGGCTTCTTTAGATGTTCCCCCAGAGCAAAGGCCTCATCTGCAACAAAAACAAAATTGAGGCCCTCAACATTCTCCTCAGCAGGTGGCAAGTTAAAGGTGCCATTCTGGAGCCACTCGTAGAGCTCTATCTAAATAATCCCTCCTCCATCAGAGTTGCGGCCGTTCTTCCCAACACCCAGATACAAAAACTCATAGTTGGCAGACGCTACAGCTAGCATGACTATGCTGCAAAAGCCCCTATAATTAAAATAATATGAGCCAGATTTGGGTGGTGGGACAATCCGGACATGCTTGCCAATATTAGCACCACCACAGTTGGGAAAATCCCACTGATGGTGGAACTGGGCTGCAACGTCCTGCCATTGCTCTGGGTTGGAAGGAAACTGTGGATTAAAAAAGAAAAAAACAAATGACTAATTCTGCACATAACATTGCAATCAGATTTGACAAAAAACATGCTTAGCCAACATAAGGATAAAACTGAAATGAGTATTTATAGACAAAAGTGTCAACGTATCTGATTCATCACCACCCTCTGGTAGCCCATTAGCAAAATTTTAGGGTGGGGGGAGGTAATGGGTAGATGTTTTGGACAGGTAACCCTCTCCACTTCCATGAGAGCTGTTTGCATGAATAATGTGTGATACTTTAGCCAGCCACTCCTTACTTACACTCTTGACAGCCTAGTGGGTAAGACGTGTCATAATCTAAAAATCTGGATACACACTGTCCAAATTGCAGCACATTTTGACATTCTGAAAAAACCTATCAATATAATAGGAGACAAAAACTTTCTAAGTTACAATTTGTAGGTAATCAGGCAAGCCCTTGCACTACATGGTTTGGTAAATTTATACAAAAATATGAACACAAAAGAGAGATAGTGTGTATGGGGGTTTTGCAAAGTCAGCAGATAGAGTATTTGGATCTGTTGACTTCGCATTTTTTGGGAGGGGGGGTTCCAAATGAGTTTGGGCCCAAAAAAATGGCCTCTTACACTCTGCCTGAATTTGAGGACAACAATAACATTTGTACACATTTTAGGGGTTGTTTAGGGTAAGCCCCAAAAGATAGCTGACAAAAAACATTGTTAAGTTATTAGGCTAGGTGTGTATGGGCCGAGGATAGCATGATGGGTAAGTTAGTTATGGAAAATATGCATGTAGGCCAAAAAAGGAGCAGGAAAAGCTTACAGTATGCATAAGGACAAAGAGGACATTCACAGCATATTACAATATTGATAATTATGTAATCAACAAATTAATACAATACATTAGCAAACATTAATACATGTGATCTTAAAGGTAAAAACTCACCCTAATATAGTCCTTCTGCAGGACTTGAGTAATGCTGAGCAGGTCTCTGGAATAATGAGTCCCAGAGCCTGGGGGGAGATCCCAGTGGTAAACTTGAGGTCCTGGAGACTTCTCCCCCTCGTGAAGTACCGCAAGGTGGCTATGAGCCTTTGCTCTGGAGTGATGACAAGCCTCATACATGTGTCCTTCTTCTTAATATAGGGGGTCACCAATCCCAAGAGTTTGTGAAAGCAGGGGTCCATCGTCATGAAATAATTCTGTAAATCATCTGGATTATTCTCCTGGAGCTCCCGCAGCAATGGCATATGACATAATTGGTCACAATTAAGCAACTAATTTTTGGTCCAAGAACTCTTCCTCCTCCTGTTCCTGGACTGGACTTGGGTCAAAGCAATAACTCCAAGCCCAATAATAACACCATCTCTCCTCCGATTCCGCAACATGGCTGGTTGACGAACGGCAATTGGGAAATGAACTGAAAAGCACAAACTGAAAAGCACCAATCAACACTCGCCAAACTTCTACTAACACAAAATTAGCAGAAGGAGCCCAAAGGGTGGCACTTGAGAAATTAACTTCCTCTTTATAGTCTCGTAGTACTTCTAGTACGTCACTACATTCGTGTTTGTTGGCCGATAAGTGTGTGCCGTTAGTATGCAAGACAAATTCCTGGCACAAGCCCTTTGGACAAAAATCAGACACTCAGTTGGCCAACAATCAGATCGTGTGTACAAGGCTTAATAGTTGCACAAGTGCTATATGTCTAAGCTGGTTAATATTGGCACAGAAAGAAGATTTGCGAAGGAAACCTCGATTGTGTGGTGCTCTTAAGAAATGGTAGGTTGATCAGTATCAGAAGATCTTGATGGAGTCGCCTTGCAGAGCTTGGCAAGGCCCATGTCAGAAGCTGGAGGCAGACCAGTCAGGAAGCAGTACCACAGGCAGGGCTGTTGTCAGGAAACAAGCAGGGTCAGCAACTGGTGGTCAGGAACAAGCCATGGTCAGTAGCCAAACCAAGACAGCAACTGGTAGACAGTAACAAGCTGTAGTCGGGAGCCAAGCCAACTGGTAGACAAGAACAAGCAATAATTTGAAGAGATACCAGATCAGTAACTCGTAAACTAGAACAAGCTGTGGACAGAAGACAAACTGGACCACTGGTATGTATGCAGGAACAAGCCAAGTCAGGTCAGCAACTGGTAGACATTAACAAGCCATGGTCAGTAGTCAAACAAGGTCAGCAACTGGAAGACAGTAACAAGCAGTGGTCAGAAGCCAAACCACATTAGCAACTAGAAGACAGTAACAAGTCATGGTCAGTAGTCAAACCAAGTTAGCAACTGGAAGACAGTAGCACTAGCGAGCAGTGGTCAAGAGCAAACCAAGTAATCAACTGGTGGACAGGAACAAGCCATGGCTGGAGATAAGCCAGAACAGTAACTGGTAGACAAGAACAAGCTGTGGACAGGAGACAAACAGGACCAGTGTTAGGCTGATCGGTATCAGAAGGCTTGATAAAGCTGCCTTGCAAAGCTTGGTTGGGCACATGTCAGACTAGTCATGAAACCGTACCACAGGCAGGACTGTTGTCAGGAAACAAACTGGGTCTGCAACTGGTAGTCAGGAACAAGCCATGGTCAGTAGCCAAACCAGGTCTGCAACTGAAAGACGGTAACAAGCCATGATTAAGAGATAAGCTGGATCAGTAACTGGTAGACAAGAATAAGTTGTGGACAGGAAACAAGCCAAACCAGTGATAGGTATACAGGAACAAGCCGTGGTCAGGGCAAAAGCCAGGCCAGCAAATGTGGTTAGGAGACATGTTGGGTTAGCAACTGGTAAATACAGAACTGAGTATTTAAGCTCTGGCTGAAGACTATCCACCAATTTCTTGATTTAGCTTTGGTCCTTAAATAGGTCTTCTCATCTTCTGGAATTGAGCATGTGCCCCTGTGAGTATGCAGGCTACGCAGCATGCCTATTCTCATGAGCACACACCCAGCTGGCAGTGGGGATACGGTAGGTTTAGGCTTATGGTTGCTTATAGAGCCATGAGGATGCTAGATCCACTTTAAATTGGTGTAACAAGATTGCATTATTTCATTAAAGAGTCTCGTAGTCACCTAGGACAGAAGAGCAGCCTAGTTGTCTTTAGTGAATCATCCCCTATGTGTCTTCATGCAAAAGCGTAAATTTGTATACTTGCTCTAGTAGGGGTTTGGACATACAACGCTGTATGTGATCAGGCTCTGTAGCAACCGTACTGTTTAGTACATTAGGTAAAGGTTACTATCTAGTAGACATGACATATTGATGTCTGCCAAGTAAATACATTTCCAGAAGCTTGTGTGATAAAGTTCTGTCTTCTGGTTTATGACTGAAATTCATTGGAGGAAAGAATAATGAAGCTCTCGGGTAGCAGAGGATGAGGTACATTTTCCTAGTGCTTTTATTTAATTTAAAGATTTACTGAACACAATCAGTGCATTTGAACTACACATTCAGAAGACTTGCTTCAATTACAACAGCAACATTTTCTAGGAATTTGCGTAGTCCAGCAATAAGAAATCTCACTCTCAGCTCCAGACTTAAAGCTGAACTCCAAGCAAATATAAAAACATACATTAATGCAGCTACCTCTTTGTCGCATATGTGCAGCGGCAAAGAGGTTGGGCTTTAAGGTCCACATGCCGCACATATGTGTCTTGGGCAGCCAAGGTTTCTGTACTAAGAGCATGCTAGCTGCATGCTTCCAGCCCAGTGACCAAACTATCAAAGAGGGCTCCTGGTCTCGAGAGCCAGTCATGTGACCACTGTAACAACCAAATCACAGAGGTCATGTGATTAGCTGGTCCTTCCTGCCTCCTGGGTGTAAAGACCCTGTTAAATGGATACCAAGGTGGGTGAGAAGTCTTCAATGGATAGGGGCACAAGATGGGGGAGGGTAAAACCTCAAGTGGGTGAGTTCTTGTTCTGGTAGGAGAAGAAGCGGGTCAGGAACTTGTTATCTTGGCGCCATTAATAGCTATTTGCAAGCCCCCTTACCCGCATAGGAGGCCTCTGGCACAGAGAGGAGCACAAGATGGCAGAGGGTTAGAACCTCGAGCGGGGGGTTGTTCTGGTAGGAGAAGAAGCAGGTCAGAGACTTGTGCTCTTGGCACCTATACTAGCTATTTGCAAGTCCCCTTACATGCATAGGAGGCCTCTCGCATGGAGAGGAGAGGAGCACAAGATGGCAGAGGGTTAAAAACTCGAGCGGGGGCTTGTTCTGGTAGGAGAAGAAGCAGGTCAGAGACTTGTGCTATTGGCACCTATACTAGCTATTTGCAAGCCCCCTTACACGCGTAGGAGGCCTCTGGCACGGGGAGGAGCACAAGATGGCAGAGGGTTAAAACCTCGAGAGGGGGGTTGTTCTGGTAGGAGAAGAAGCAGGTCAGAGACTTGTGCTCTTGGCACCTATACTAGCTATTTGCAAGCCCCCTTACACGTGTAGGAGGCCTCTGGCATGGGGAGGAGCACAAGATGGCAGAGGGTTAAAACCTTGAGCAGGGGGTTGTTCTGGTAGAAGAAGAAGCAGGTCAGGGACTTGTGTTCTTGGCACCTATACTAGCTATTTGCAAGCCCCGTTACATGCATAGGAGGCCTCAGGCACGGAGAGGAGCACAAGGTGGCGGAGGGTTAAAAACTCAAGCAGGTGGGTTGTTGTTCTGGCAGGAGATGAAGCAGGGAGGGACTTGTGCTCTTGGTGCAACTACTAGCTATTGGCAAGCCCCCTTACATGGTTTCATCAGTCTAGGGACATCATCAGGAGCTGTCAGGAGGACAACCATCAAAGGCTCCAGCGGAGGGGAATCTGCACCTTTGGAGCCCCGTAAAAGGGATCGGCGGTTCTAAAGCGATCACTTTTACCTTAAAGCTGAGCATCGGCTGTAAAAACTAAGCACACAGCTGCAGTGGCAGCAGTGAGCTTGCTTTAATCCCTTGTTTCCTGGGCCATTGATAAACATTCCTTGGTAGACACGGGTTAAATAAATAAATTTTGTATAATATGTTAGAGTAGCAAAAAAATTTAAATTTAAGGACCACACCACTGCTAAGATGTCCAGTTACAAAAATTTACTCCAATAAAAGTCAGGGGGGAGAATCCAAAGTGTATCAACGCGTTTCGGCGGTCCAAATACGCCTCCCCTTCATCAGGGGTTGATTGAATACAATGTGAATAAAGCAGAAGTGAGCTGAACCTTAATGTTTCTTTTTTTCCAATGCGATTTGTATAATACGTCAGGGTAAACTACGATTTCTACAGATATAATATGGCGAATTGAGACATTAACGAAACCGAAAACAAAAACGCTCCGGTACTAAAGCGGTTAAAGGACAACTTTAGTGAAAGTAAAACTCTCCTTTCAGCATGGAGTGTATTGAGTGTATTTTAAATGAGCTTATGTAAAACATTGCAGTTATCGCCGGGATTACTTTTTATAGGGGACATTTAAACTCTTTCCATAGTAGCTGTGCATTCAGGTGAAGAAGAGCTAAAGGGACTTAAAATCATTTGGAGAGCAGTAGCACCATCCAGGAAACACTGACATGATGCCAAGGCCACCACGTCTGATCAATTTACATTGATTTCGAGTGCTTATGTAATCTGGCCTCATTTTATAGCAGCTCGATCGAGCCGGGCTTTCAGTGTGCCACTGGATGGGAAGGAAACCTCTTTCCGCTTCACTGTGCAAATAAGAAAGAATTAAAGGAAAAGGGAAGGGGGTGCTTTTCAGATGCCACTTGTAAATTTACAACATATCAAATAAATTTACTATAAATCTTACTTTTTTTCTTTTATAAAGAATCCTTTATTGCTAAAACCACATTCATATATTTTAAAGCTGAATAATAGTATTTTAAATTATATTATAATATATATACACAGTATATACAGTGCCTTGAAAAAGTATTCATACCCCTTGACATTTTCCACATTTTGTCATGTTACAACCAAAAACGTCAATTAATTTTATCGGGATTTGATGTGATAGACCAACACAAAGTGGTTTTCAACTTTTTTTTACAAAAACGTAAACATCCCCTGTGACAGTATTAGGTGGCGACAGGTCCTCTTTATGGAGGGATCGGGGGGTCTAAAAGACCCCAAATCCCTCCTTTGCACCTAAAAGTATTCAGATGGCCAAAAACAGCGATTCTGAATACTGTTATCTTTTGTAAAAATTGGCGCCATTGGTAGCCCAATAAACCGGAAGGGACGTCTTGACGTCCCTTCCGGGATTTTACATCGGAGACCCGATCAAAGCCAAATCCGGCATTGTTCAGGTCTCAGCTTAGCCAGCGGACGTGCCGAAGGGTGGCTCGGGAGGCCCCGGAAGAGCAGTGGAAGGCGGCAGGAGGGGGACGTCTCCTGCCACTCCTTTAGGATAACAGCCAAACGGCTTTCAGCCGCATTGGTTGTTATCACTAAAGAGTCAGCTGCCGTCTCTAAAAAACGGTACGGGGGGGGATGCCTGCAGCTGCATATCTCCCCGGTAAACCCCTTCAAGCCATGAACGCAAATTTGCGTACGGTCGGTGTGAATGGGTTAAATATAATTTAATATTATAATCTGAGCCTGGGAGTGAGGACACCGGGGGGGGGGGGCAGCACTACCCACATCACAGCACCTGCACCACAGATGCAGGGAGACTGAAGTATTTACCACTGAACACCAGAGGCTTTTGGAGAGAGACCGAGGGTGCCCCCCCTTCTAATGAGCCACAACGGTATACCAAGTGTACTCAATCCCTACTACACCGATACTGCACTCTACACCGCATTTATTCCAAACCTAGACTGCATCTATACCAAACCTATATAGCATTATACCAAACCTTTACTGCATCTGAACCACATCTACCTTGCACCTATCCGGAGACTATACTGTGCATTTACTGCCTGCAGGTTAACTGGGACTGTCGTTAAGTGCAACTATGCTCTTAAAGGGCCCCAACGATAGCCGGCAGAAGATCATCTCAAAGGACTGCCCCTCCCATAATAATTATTCTGCAAGCCTGCTTTGTTACCCTGCCCTTCCACTACCGCCATCCTTTTCTTTTGGACAGTGTGTACCCAGTCGGTTTAGGACGGGCATCGTCGTCATCAATGTGAGTTGGCAGCATACTTTCAGCACTTGGTAGTTTGAAACTTTACTACTGCTTACTGTTGCACTTGAGGTGGCCTTGATACTGTTTATGCTGATCTGGACACTGAACATCATCTTATGCCTAGTCCTTGCTGTTAGACCATTTTATACTTGCCTAGTTACCAACCATATTGGATGACAGTATATTACGTTTGTCTTTACTACCTGGTTTGGTGAGTGTTTTCTTTGATGTAGCGCTACTGTTGGGTACTAAGTGTTAACTTCAGTGAATTCCTGTGATGTTGTACACTGTATTGTCAAAGGTATTGGGACACCTGCCTTTACACGCACATGAACTTTAATGGCATCCCAGTCTTAGTCCGTAGGGTTCAATATTGAGTTGGCCCACCCTTTGCAGCTATAACAGCTTCAACTCTTCTGGGAAGGCTGTCCACAAGGTTTAGGAGTGTGTCTATGGGAATGTTTGACCATTCTTCCAGAAACGCATTTGTGAGGTCAGGCACTGATGTTGGATGGGAAAGGCCTGGCTTGCAGTCTCCGCTCTAATTCATCCCAAAGGTGTTCTACCGGGTTGAGGTCAGGACTCTGTGCAGGCCAGTCAAGTCCCTCCACCCCAAACTGGCTCATCCATGTCTTTATGGACCTTGCTTTGTGCACTGGTCCAAATCATTTGGTGGAGGGGGGATTATGGTGTGGGGCTTTTTTGAGGGGTTGGGCTTGGCCCCTTAGTTCCAGTGAAGGGAACTCTTAAAGCCTCAGCATACTAAGACATTTTGGACAATTTCATGCCCCCAACTTTGTAGTAACAATTTGGGGCTGGTCCTTTCCGGTTCCAACATGACTGTGCATCAGTGCACAAAACAAGGTGCTTGTGCACTGATGGGACCATCCTCAAATTGTTACCACAAAGTTGAGAGCATGATATTGTCCAAAATGTCTTGGAATGCTGACGCCTTAAGAGTTCCCTTCACTGGAACTAAGTGGCCAAGCCCAACCCCTGAAAAACAACCCCCCCACCATAATCCCCCCTTCACCAAATGATTTGGACCAGTGCACAAAGCAAGGTCCATAAAGACATGGATGAGCGAGTTTGGGGTGGAGGAACTTGACTGGTCTGACCTCCTGACCTCAACCGAATAGAACACCTTTGGGATGAATTAGAGTGGAGACTGCGAGCCAGGCCTTCTTGTCCACATCAGTGCCTGACCTCACAAATGAGCTTCTGGAAAAATGGTCAAACATTCCCATAGACACACTCCTAAACCTTGTGGACGGCCTTCCCAGAAGTTTTAAAGCTGTTATTGCTGCAAAGGGTGGGCCAACTCAAAATTGAACCCTACGGACGAAGACTGGGATGCCATTAAAGTTCATGTGCGTGTAAAGGCAGGCATCCCAATACTTTTGACACTATAGTGTATGTTTGTACACTGAACCTGTTGTGTCAGAGGGGCTGAGGTTCTTGAGAATTTTGAGGCAAAGAACAGAGGACCCATCATATTTAGAAGCTCCTATGTGAGTAGCGCTACATGTTTTATGATAATGTTTGTATAATTTTATAAAATGGTCCTCTGGGGTCACCATCAAGAAACCCGCCACAGGAAAATGAATATTCTATAGAAAAACAATGGCCATGGTTTCCGGATTTACAATCGAAATGTCAATCAGTAGGGTTTACCTCTCTTTATATGTTAGTGAAAGACGGCAGCCTAGATGCCATTTTTCATTCTTGCCCCGAGTTCCAATCTAACTAACAAATCGCTCGACGGGAGATGACATCAAACAAGAAGAAAACAAAAGCTTGGTAATTTCGCCTTCCAACCCCGATCTGAAAGATATACAAAAACGTATACGTATGACGTCCATCTCTAAAGTTCTAGCCATTTACTTCATGTCAGCAGGAATCCTGCAGTGGGTGTCCAATTATTTCTCCTGGCTGGTTTTCACTTGAGGTTTTGAAAGCTGAAACTTCTCATTTTCTCAAGCTGTGCCTTCTCTTTCGCTCGACTGAGGAGGAAAAAAAAAAAAAAAAGACCTTCTTCTAAACCGGTTCCGATTTCACTGAAACAAACGGGAAACTTCAACTGTAGCGAGTCTGTATTCCTAATTACTACGCCGGTTGCAGACGGTGTAAGCCCTTGCCGGCCAACATCTTCCCACCACCTCTACGTTGCCCACACTTCGGAACATTACCTAGTCCGAGGAGGAGGAGGGTTGGGGGGGGGGGAGAACTGCTGCTGTTAGCACTTTTACGGTTCTATGTTACGGTATGATCAGATGGGAAAGATTTTCCCCCCGGCCAAGAAAAACCACAGAACAATCCCATGGCAGACAGAGGACTCTGCCACCGCGCTGGGGGGAGCCAAGAAAAACCAGAACGCGAGAGGAAAATGTCGAGGCGAGCCAAGGCCTGACTACTGCTAACGATACTGTCGAAGCTTTCAGCTGTCTGAGCTCATAGCGAGAGAGATGATAGCGAGACGTATCCAATGTGAGCCACGCGCGCCGCGCTCCTGTCGTAACCGATTACCGCGCTCATGATTGTGGCCACCTGGCACCTTCAACCTTTGAAAAAATATACATATTCCACAGCCTGCTTCTGTCACATTTCCTTACAGCGCAAATATGCCGAAGCTGTAGAAACGAATTATTGGTAAAGGCCAACTGATGTTTGACACCTCTTTTATCCATTTAGCTGAGTGACTGAATGGTTAGCGCTTCCGAATCATGGTCAGAACACTAGCTGCGTGGAGTTTGCATGGGTTTCCGCCCCACAATCCGAAAGACATGCCGGTCGGTTGATTCGCTCCTGGCTGGATCGAAGGGTTTGGCACACACTCCCGGTAGCTGCCGCCACCAGAGTGTATGTATATCTGACAAGCCAACTTCTGGCTGTCAGATGGAAGCAATCTGGTGCCTGTGCAGGTGCCCATTTGCTTTCCTAACGCCTCCCTCCCCCCCCCTCCACCATGTATGGCGGGCTCCGCTTGCCCATCCGCAGGTATAGCCCAGCATAGCGGGTGCCGCCTTGTATAGGGGAGGGGACCCTGAAGACGTGCGTCTGCTCTCCTCCCCTTCTTCCTATTGACCCGGAAGTGATGTGTAAAACTTCTCCCCCTGGTCACCATCAGTGGGGGCTGGTGCTCAATTGTTTTTTTTTGGGCGGGTCCTTGGCCCACCCAGTCAGCCAGCCAGCCAGCCAACCAAACATCTCCCCCCCCCCCCTGACGCTCACGCGATTGATCGCAGCTTCCCCCTGTCAATTGATCGCCCGCCAGCCCCGCACTTACCCCATCCAGGTCGCGGCTTCCCCCCCCCCAATGCATCTCTTCCCGAGTCCCGGCAGTCGCTTCTCCTCCCAGGCCAATCAGGAGTTAGGACTCGCGGATAATCGGGGTCTTAGGACTCCCGGCCAGTTGGGTCTCAGGACCCGCTTCCTGATTGGCCCCGGGAGGAGAAACATGAAGAGCGAACATTAATTTGCTTTTGCCACACTACTGGGTGGGCTCGGGGCGCAGTGCTCTGCGCCCCGAGCCCACTCTTTTTGAAGCCAATTGGAGCCTTTCGGCTCTAATCATGTGCTTTGAGAAAAAAAAAAACCCCATTGAAATCCATGCGTCCGGCGCCCTGCATGTAGATTAGGGGGACTTATGGACGGCCGCCTCTGGTCCCCATGTCATTTTTCCCAGCCAAAGCATCTATTGCAGTGCGATCTGCCCTAGTTGGGGCACAGGTGAGACATCCGGGGTCTTTTAGATGTCTCATTAAAGAGAACCTGTTACCAAAAAAAATGGAAGCAATCTGGTGCCTCTGCAGGTGCCCAATTGCTTCCACACACCCCTCCTGCGCACGCCGCTCCCACCATGTATTCCGGGCTCCGCTTGCCCATCTGCAGGGCCGGGACCAGCATAGCGGGTGCCGCCGTGTAGAGGGGAGGGAGCCGCCCGGACGCGCATCTGCTCTCCTCCCCTTCTTCTTGCGGACCCGGAAGCGATGTGTAAAACGCCACTTCCGGGTCTCCATATTCGTTTTCCCAGCCAAAGAATCTATTGCAGTGCGATCTGCACTGCAGTCGATAAATTGGAGCACAGGGGAGACATTGGGGGGTCTTTTAGACCCCGGATGGCTCATTAAAGAGAACCTGTCACCACAAAGTAATCAGATAGGGGAATTGTGGTCCCCTATTTGCTAAAAAAAAGTGTATTTTTTTTTTAAATTGTAAAAAATTTAATTTACCCCCAGGCACATAAAATCCCCCCCCCCAGAAAAATTTTTTTGAGGCCCCCACCCCCACCTATGTGCACATACGAGCGTAAATGCCTGTGTCGGGGGGGGGGGGGGGCGCCTCTGGACAAAAAATGTTGATTGCAATACACACGTTACATATCGCCGCGCACGCTGGAGTCAGGGCAATCATTCTAGAACCAGACCTCCTCCGTAACGCTAAGGTGATGACCTATAGGGGGGCATTTAAAGCCTCGCCTATGGAAAATATAGGGTACTGAATTTGTCGCCATTTTACAGGTTTGGCGTGTTGGGTATCTATTTGCTCTGCACAATCTCATCTTTTATATTTTACTAAGAAATTGGGTAATTAATTGTATTTAACTTTAGTGTATTATTTAATATTTATATATATTTATATATATTCCTTTTATATATATATATATATATATATATATATATATATATATATATATATATAAATATATATATATATATACCCTGTTTCCCCGAAAATAAGACCTAGCCTGATTGTCGGTGATGGCTGCAATATAAGCCCCACCACCCAAATAAGCCCTAGTTAAAGTCCTTGTAGGTCTTATTTTCAGGGTAGGGCTTATTTTCGGGGAAGCAGGGTATAGAGAGAGAGAGAGAGAGAGAGAGAGAGAGAGAGAGAGAGAGAGAGAGAGAAAGAGAGAGAGAGAGAGAGAGAGAAAGAGAGAGAGAAAGAGAGAGAGTAATATATAGTAATATTATGTAGTAATTACTGATATTTACTGATACCGTTTCCCCGAAAATAAGACCTAGCGTGATTGTTGGTGATGGCTGCAATATAAGCCCTACCCCCCAAATAAGCCCTAGTTAGAGTCCTTGTAGGTCTTATTTTCAGGGTAGGGCTTATTTGGGGGGTAGGGCTTATATTGCAGCCATCACTGACAATCACGCTAGGTCTTATTTTCAGGGAAACAGGGTATTACTGATACCCCTGTGGTAATGTCTTGTGACACAGAAAGCTGGACCCACCACCATTTTATTCTCTAGGGCAGGGGTCTCAAACTGGTGGCCCTCCAGCTGTTGCGAAACTACAAGTCCCATGAGGAAATGCAAGTCTGACAGTTACAAGCATGACTCCCACAGGCAGAGACATGATGGGACTTTTTAGTTTCACAACAGCTGGAGACCATCAGTTTGAGACCCCTGCTCTAGGGTGTCTGCTTTTAGAAAATATATCACGTTTTGGGGGTTAATGTAATCTTTAGGGCTAAAATGATTTTTTAAACATGTGTGCAAAAAAAAAAAAAAAGGAAAAACAGCTCTGGCAGCAAGAGGGTTAACCCATCTACTAAAAAAATAAACAGAAAACATCACCTAAAAATATACAGTGCCTTAAAAAAAGTATTCATACCCCTTAAAATTTCCCACATTTTGTCATGTTACAACCAAAAACTTAAATGTCTTTTATTGGGATTTTATGTGATAGACCAACACAAAGTGGCTCATAATTGTGAAGTGGAAGGAAAATGATAAATGGTTTTCAAAATTTTTTACAAATAAATATGTGAAAGGTGTGGGGGGGGGGGGACATTTGTATGGCGCCCCCCGGAGTCAATACTTTGTAGAACCCCCTTTCACTGCAATTACAGCTGAAAGTCGTTTTGGGGGGTGTCTCTACCAGCTTTGCACATCTAGAGAGGACATTTTTGCCCATTCTTCTTTGCAAAATATCTCAAGCTCTGTCAGATTGGATGGAGAGCGTCTGTGAGCAGACATTTTCAAGTTTTGCCACAGATTCTCAATGTGATTTAGGTCTGGACTGTGACTGGGCCATTCTAACACATGAATATGCTTTGATCTAAACCATTCCATTGTAGCTCTGGCTGGATGTTTCGGGTCGTTGTCCTGCTGGAAGGTGAACCTCCGCCCCAGTCTCAGGTCTTTTGTAGACTCTAATGCCCCGTACACACAGTCGGACATTGATCGGACATTCCGACAACAAAATCCATTGATTTTTTCCGACGGATGTTGGCTCAAACTTGTCTTGCATACACACGGCCACACGAAGTTGTCGGAAAATTTGATCGTTCTGAACGTGGTGACGTAAAACACGTACGTCGGCACTATAAACGGGGCAGTAGCCAATAGCTTTCGTCTCTTAATTTATTCTGAGCATGCGTGGCACTTTGTCCATCAGATTTGTGTACACATGATCGGAATTTCCAACAACAAGGTCCTATCACACATTTTCCGTCGGAAAATCCAACCGTGTGTACAGGGCATTACAGGTTTTCTTCTAAGATTGTCCTGTATTTGGCTCCATCCATCTTCTCATCAACTCTGACCAGCTTCCCTGTCCCTGCTGAAGAAAAGCATCCCCACCACATGATGCTGCCACCACCATGTTTCACGGTGGGGATGGTGTGTTCAGGGTGATGTGCAGTGTTAGTTTCCCCACACATAGCGTTTTGCTTTTAGGCCAAAAAGTTGGTTTTTGGTCTCATCTGACCAGATCACCTTCTTCCACATGTTTGCTGTGTCCTCCACATGGCTTCTCACAAACTACAAACAGGACTTCTTATGACTTTCTTTCACCAATGTCTTTCTTCTTGTCACTCTTCCATAAAGGGCAGATTTGTGGAGAACACGACTAATAGTTGTCCTGTGGACAGATTCTCCCACCTGAGCTGTGGATCTCTGCAGCTCCTCCAGAGTTACCATGGACCTCTTGGCTCTTCTCTGATGAATGCTCTCCTTGCCCGGCCGGTCAGTTTAGGTGGACGGCCATGTCTTGGTAGGTTTGCAGTTGTGCCATACTCTTTCCATTTTCTGATGATGGATTGAACAGAGCTCCGTGAGATGTTCAAAGCTTGGGAGATTTTTTTAATACCCTATCCCTGCTTTAAACTTCTCCACAACTTTATCCCTGACCTGTCTGGTGTGTTTCTTGGCCTTCATGATGCTCTTTGTTAACTAAGATTCTCTAACAAACCTCTGAGGACTTCACAGAACAGCTGTATTTATACTGAGATTAAATGACACACAGGTGAACTCTATTTACTAATTAGGTGACTTCTGAAGGCAATTGGTTCCACTAGATTTTAGAGGAAAGGGGGGCTGAATACAAATGCACGGCACACTTTTCACATATTTATTTGTATTATTTATCATTTTCCTTCCACTTCACAATTATGTGACACTTTGTGTTGGTCTATCACATAAAATCCCAATAAAATACATTGAAAACTGACCGCCTTTGCACATCTCACGGAGCTCTGTTCCATCCATCATCGGAAAATGGAAAGAGTATGGCACAACTGCAAACCTACCAAGACATGGCCGTCCACCTAAACTGACCGGCGGGGCAAGGAGAACATTCATCAGAGAAGAGCCAAGAGGCCCATGGTAACTCTGGAGGAGCTGCAGAGGTCCACAGCTCAGGTGGAAGAATCTGTCCACAGGACAACTATTAGTCGTGTTCTCCACAAATCTGCCCTTTATGGAAGAGTGACAAGAAGAAAGACATTGGTGAAAGAAAGTCATAAGAAGTCCTGTTTGTAGTTTGTGAGAAGCCATGTGGAGGACACAGCAAACATGTGGAAGAAGGTGCTCTGGTCAGATGAGACCAACATTGAACTATTACACCTAAAAGCAAAACCCTATGTGTGGCGGAAAACTAACACTGCACATCACCCTGAACACACCATCCCCACCGTGAAACATGGTGGTGGAACAAGAAGAAAGACATTGGTGAAAGAAAGCCGTACATTTTTTTGGTTGTAACATGACAAAATGTGGAAAGTTTCAAGGGGTATGAATACTTTTCCAAGGCACTGTAGTGCGGCGGCAGTAATAATTAAATACATTTAAATCAGACCATGCATCTTATATCATATTTTGTTCTTACTTTATGTACTTTTTTTATTTTGTACTAAAAAAAAAAAAAAAGTCCATTATTTTTTCAGATGATGGTACATGTCAGTGAAGGGATTTAGTTTCTCCTTTCTCTAAGCAAATCCCTGAATTATTTTATGAGTCTGTCTGGCTCAAACACTGGAGGTGCAATTAATTTTCGTCTGCAGAGCGATCACAAAAAAAAAAAAAAAAGGTTTTACAGATTCTTTTGTTGGCCGCATCTCAAATGATGACCAAGTATGACTACAAACACGCCGTGTACATATAGCTGGTGATTGAATGGAGAAGGATAGCTGAGAATGTATATGTAAGAGGAGAGGGAGAATCAGTCTGTACTTTAATGAGCTTGGGAGAGATGTGAAGGGAAATGACACATAACCTATTCTTAGCAAATGAATATAATACTGGAAACACATTCTTTTTTTTTTTCTAAACGTTATTTTCCTGGGACATGAGAACTGCATTGTGCATTGAAGGCTGTGATATTAGAAATAATATAAATAATAATCTCATTGTGTGCAGTGAGGTAAGAGACGTGCTTAATTTACTTCCTAGTAAAACAGAACTTTTTTTTTTTATTTTTTTTATTTTTTATTTTTTAAATAATAACCCATAAAAAAAAAAAATTGGCTGCAATACTCACTTTTAGAGCTGATTACCTGCAGTACTTATTTTTTTTAAATAATAACCCATAAAAAAAAAAAAGTTTTGGTTGTAATACTCACTTTTAGAGCTGATTACCTGCAGTACTTCTTATTTTTTTAAAATAATAACCCATAAAAAAATAAATAAATAAATAAATAAATTAAATTGGCTGCAATACTCACTTTTAGAGCTGATTACCTGCAGTACTTCTTATTTTTTTAAATAATAACCCATAAAAAAATAAATAAATTAATTAATTAATTAAATTGGCTGCAATACTCACTTTTAGAGCTGATTACCTGCAGTACTTCTTATTTTTTTTAAATAATAACCCATTAAAAAAAAATGGCTGCAATACTCACTTTTAGAGCTGATTACTTGCAGTACTTCTTATTTTTTTAAATAATAACCCATTAAAAAAAAAATGGCTGCAATACTCACTTTTAGAGCTGATTACCTGCAGTACTTCTTATTTTTTTTAAATAATAGCCCATAAAAAATAAATAAATAAATAAAATTGGCTGCAATACTCACTTTTAGAGCTGACTATCTGCAGTAGTTCTTATTTTTTTTAAATAATAACCCATTAAAAAAAATGGCTGCAGTACTCGCTTTTAGAGCTGACTATCTGCAGTACTTCTTATTTTTTTTAAATAATAACCCATAAAAAAAAAAAAATGGCTGCAATACTCACTTTTAGACCTGATTACCTGCAGTAGTTCTTATTTTTTTAAATAATAACCCATAAAAAAAAAATTAATTAATTAATTAAATTGGCTGCAATACTCACTTTTAGAGCTGATTACCTGCAGTAGTTCTTATTTTTTTTAAATAATAACCCATAAATAAATAAATAAATAAATTAAATTGGCTGCAATACTCACTTTTAGAGCTGATTATCTGCAGTACTTCTTATTTTTTTTAAATAATAACCCATTTAAAAAAAAAATGGCTGCAATACTCACTTTTAGAGCTGATTACCTGCTGTACTTCTTTTTTTTTTTTAAATAATAACCCATTTAAAAAAAAAATGGCTGCAGTACTCACTTTTAGAGCTGATTACCTGCAGTACTTCTTATTTTTTTTAAATAATAACCCATTAAAAAAAAAATTGGCTGCAATACTCACTTTTAGAGCTGATTACCTGCAGTACTTCTTATTTTTTTTAAATAATCCATAAAAAATAAATAAATAAATAAATAAATAAAATTGGCTGCAATACTCACTTTTAGAGCTGATTACCCGCAGTACTTCTTATTTTTTTTAAATAATAACCCATAAAAAAATAAATAAATAAATTAAATTGGCTGCAATACTCACTTTTAGAGCTGATTATCTGTAGTACTTCTTATTTTTTTTAAATAATAACCCATAAAAAAAAAAAAAATAAATAAATAAAATTGGCTGCAATACTCACTTTTAGAGCTGATTACCTGCAGTACTTCTTATTTTTTTTTTTAAATAATAACCCATAAAAAGAAAAAAAAATGGCTGCAGTACTCACATTTAGAGCTGATTACCTGCAGTACTTCTTATTTTTTTTAAATAATAACCCATTAAAAAAAAAAAAAAATGGCTGCAATACTCACTTTTAGAGCTGATTACCTGCAGTACTTCTTATTTTTTTTAAATAATAACCCATAAAAAAAAAAAATTGCCTGCAATACTCACTTTTAGAGCTGATTACCTGCAGTACTTCTTTCAGGCCACAAGATGTCCTCAGTTTTTTTTTTTTTTTGGGTTGCGTGACCACCATCCTTATTAAACCCAGGCCGTCATGGCTCCGCCCACCCCAGCTTGTGACTGGACAGTGAAAGGAGAAGCAGCACGGTGCTTAACAAGCAGATAGTCTTCGCGCAGAATTCTAATTGTTCTGAAGAGTTGGAATTCATTAGAAAACGGAAAAAAAAAAACAAAAACTAATTTTAACCACGTCCCGACCAGAGCACTTTTTGCGATTCGGCACTGCGTCGCTTTAGCTGACAATTGCGGATTGAGCTACACTGCCTACATTTAAAAAAACAAAAAACAAAAAAAAACAAAACACTTATACCTTTTAACATTTAAATTGTATCTAAACCCAAAAGCAAGCATGGAATATATTGCAGCTTAAGCCATGGTTGTTACCGTAGGCCAGTGATGGTGAACTTTGGCACCCCAGATGTTTTGGAACTACATTTCCCATGATGCTCATGCAATCTGCAGTGTAGTTGAGTATCATGGGAAATGTAGTTCCAAAACATCTGGGGTGCCAAAGTTCACTATCACTGCCCTAGGCTAATAAGTAGAGTTGGGTGAACGGTTTGGTCTGAGCATGAGTTTGGGCCGAACATTTGCTTTTGGCCACGTTCGGGTAACGCCTGAATTTGCAGGGTGTTCGGCAGGTGTTTGCCCCCCACTCCTCCACTTTAACTATGGAGGGAGCCATGGTTGTTACCCTAGGGCAGTGATGGCGAACCTTGGCACCCCAGATGTTTTGGAACTACATTTCCCATGATGCTCATGCACTCTTCAGTGTAGTTGAGCATCATGGGAAATGTAGTTCTAAAACATCTGCGGTGCCAAGGTTCGCCGTCACTGCACTTGGGTGATAAGTAGAGTTGGGCGAACGGTTTGGCCTGAGCATGAGTTTGGGCCAAACATTGGCTTTTTTGCCCGTTTGGGTAACACGCAAATTTGCAGGGTGTTCGGTGGGTGTTCGCCCCCCCCCACTCCTCCACTTTACCCAGGGAGGGAGCCATGGTTGTTACCCTAGGGTGATAAGTAGAGTTCGGCGAACGGTTTGGCCCAAGCATGAGTTTGGGCCAAACATTGGCTGTTTGCCCTGTTCGGGTAACACCCAAATTTGCAGGGTGTTCGACGGGTGTTCGCCCTCCACTCATCCACTTTAACTATGGAGGGAGCCATAGTTGTTACCCTAGGCTGATAAGAAGAGTTGGGCGAACGATTTGGCCAGAGCATGAGTTTGGGCCATACATTGGCTGTTCACCCCATTCAGGTAACGCCTGAATTTGCAGGGTGTTTGGCGGGTATTCGCCCCCCCACTCCTCCACTTTAACTATGAATGGAGCCATGGTTGTTACCCTAGGGCAGTGATGGCGAACCTTGGCACCCCAGATGTTTTGGAACTACATTTCCCACGATGCTCCACTACACTGCAGAGTGCAAAAGCATCATGGGAAATGTAGTACCAAAACATCTGGGGTGCCAAGGTTCACCATCACTGCCCTAGGGTGATAAGTAGAGTTGGGCAAACGGTTTGGCCCAAGCATGAGTTTGGGCCAAACATTGGCTGTTCACCCCGTTCGGGTAACACCTGAATTTGCAGGGTGTTCGCCCCACCGAACACCCTGTAATGCACTGCGCCCTGATTGAGAAAAACGTTGTCCAATCAGGGTGCAGTAAAAGCTGGTTGTTAAAGAGTGGGGCCGGGAATCTGTCCGCAGGGTCCTTAACAACTGATGAGTCTTCAGCTGTCAATGGGCTTCCCCGCTGACAGCTAAATAGAAAAAAATAAAACGGCATGGGGTCCCCCCCCAGTCAATACCAGACCCGTATTTTATCCGAGCATGCAGCCTGGCAGGTCAGGAAAAAAAGGGGGGGGAGGAGCAAGCGCCCCCCCCCTCCTGAACCATACCAGGTATGGTTTTTAGGGGGGACCCCACGTTGTTATTTTTTTAAATTTTGGCATTTTGGTTTTATTTAAATAGCTGAGGGGAGTCAGTACCTGGTTTTGACAGGTACCCGCTCCCACTTCCTGCTGGGTTCGCCGCAGCCGGCCCATCGAGAAAGCGCATGCACAGCAGAAAACCGGCTGTAAAGCTGTTAGGCTTCCCTGCTGGTTTCCCTTACCCAAAATGACGGTGCCATCACCCAAAAACCGATTCAAGAATCAGCTTGGGCAAGGACACCACAGGATCCCTGGACAGGTAAGTGCCCTAATAGTAAAATCTTAAAATTTGGTCTCCTTGGTGGTCCTATGCTCTCCCCACATTGCATCTAACCAATTTGGGTGCTTCTTAATTAGTGCTTTGGCCCAGACCCTAGCCTGTGGGTATCTTACCCTCTCCCCTCCCCCCCACCTCCTCCCCTCTTCTCCTCCGACTCCCTCCTCCGCAACCCCTTGTCCCTTTGCCCCCCTCTTTTCCTTCTTCCCCCCACCTTTTTTTTCTTCTTTCTCTCTCTTTTTTCTCCGTTCCACACTTGGCTTCAACCCGTTCTCACCCTGGTTCTTTCCTGTTATGTGCCAGTGCCTTTGGACTTCGGTCATCTTCGTGGACCTACGGCCTGTGTCAGGGGGTCATATTCTGAGCACCTATTCCACAAAATAGACCTGTTATTGGTTCATTCATTGATGTTCTGCGTAATTCTGTGCTTTTTATCTGATGCCCCTGCGTGGGTGACCTGCCGATCTGCATCTGTCTATCTTTTATAAAAATGATTGTACCAGAAATGTAGATTTGCCGCACTGTACTGATGGAATTCAGCAAATGGCATAACAGTCACATCATCATACATTCCGGAGTCACTTGACATTAGACAGTCAATCACATTTAGTGGACGGTCCACAGTAGTCACATGTGAAAGCACCTTTAGCAGCCATCGCACTCTAACAGTCTCTCCTCCACCTGGGGTCATTAGTATTCACAGGACTAAGCTCTCTGTAGTAAGCTCCTCCATATATACACCTCTCCCAGGACCTTCCAGGGAAGCAGCCTCATTCAGGCCTGGCTCGAAAGGCCTTTTGCAATCTGCCCTATCCCCCCCCCCCATGAGAGACAAATGGTCTACTACCAGCTCTTCCTGGGTGCAGGTCTACTCCTCCCTGGCCTCCTGCCTTATCCAGGGTCTGTACCTGCTGGTGACATCTGCATAGGTGTGGGATGTTTAGGTTCCATGCCCCAAGTGCCGCTAGGGCTCCTCCCAACCTGGCTAAAGCTGGGCACTGACTCAACCATGACGTCACTGCAGAAGGGCTCTACCGAAAAGGGACCTAGCACCTGATGACACTGTCTGCTGTAACCAAACACTATTCTGGTACAGAGCCACCTAGTGGCAAAGTTGCTTACTGCACCTGCCTACAGGCTGACAAGACACGGCATCGTTGTAGACTGACTGATGTCAGCCCTGTCTGTTGTCTTTTGCTAAACTTTTCAACCGCTCTTATGTCTACAATTTATTTTTTTTAAACATGTGAGCATTAAAAAAAAACGGGTCTGGCAGCGAAAGGGTTAAATAGAGATCTTTGAACAAAGTACTTCACCGGCTATACAATGTTTTTGGTACAGCTCAGGTTCAGCAGATGTAATTTATTAAAATACCGTACAAGACGTCGTTTTAGATCAGCGAATATACCGCACAAAACTCCGATTGTCTTACTCTACAATGGAATGTTTCTCATTATGTAACTTTAATCTACTTTATCTTTCAGAAAGAAAAATTTGGAGCCCATAGAACATTCACTCCTTATGTGCCGATCGTATCAACCCGAAACATCTTTTGGAGACAAGAATTCATGGGAATTACCACAACAGATATCATTCACTGTTGCCGGCAAAAATAAATCTGGTCTACTGGGTTGGAGCTTTTCAACAGGTCTTGTTTATATTCAAGTCAACATGCCGACAAAAGCACCGCATCCCCCCGATTGCGTATATCACTTGTATAAAAACATTGTAGTTTTAGAGGCCTTGTTGATGTCCAGCTACTCATTGGCCTCACCGGCTATATTAAAGAAGTAGGTTTGGCCTTGCGCGTTAACCCTCAGGCGAGTAAGGTAGAGCATAACGTATTTGAGATGGAAGGTAGAGCATAACATATTTGAGATGGAGTCTCCATGTCCACTTCTTAACTTTAAATTTGGTCAATCTGTGTACTGTTAGATGTACTGATGATATTACTGTTTAAAGTTTGCATTGTTTAGGACAATGTGATTAAGCTCTTATATCATTTTGTGTGGTATAAATTCTTTGTGAACTTACAATAAAGAGTTCCAGTTTGCACCTAAGCTAGTGTCATCTAGTTCTTGGGTGGAATTCTCAGCTATAATATCTAGTTCCTGTTTCCAAAGTGGAAAAAGCTGTATCTTGGCGGATGCACACAGGTGGGGTGCCAGGCGGTCTATCACACTACCTTTTGTCTCTTTCAGCCTCTGTTAACTCTATTTCCCATTGGGTACCAAGATAGTCCATAGTTTCCCAAGCCTTGTGCTTCGCATTGCTCTCTTATTTTTGGCAAATCTTGGTGTAGCAGGGAAACCTCTTCTCTTAGCCCCACCACTTGTTC
This sequence comes from Lithobates clamitans, assembly GCA_037952925.1. Classification (NCBI taxonomy): domain Eukaryota; kingdom Metazoa; phylum Chordata; class Amphibia; order Anura; family Ranidae; genus Lithobates; species Lithobates clamitans. The sequence continues at coordinate 325,412 of JBBGZY010001152.1, forward strand.
CTTAACTGAATTAACAGATGCTGTACACTTAGGCACTGTTCACAGAATTTCCCCTGAGGTAGGTTGCTCATCCTCCCTGTTGTGTCAGCTGGCTCACCTGTATTCTCATCATCAGAGGCCTGGATGGCATCTAGGTCTGGGATCTGTATAGCAGTACATCAGAGGAACCCTCTCCTGCCTCAGTGTTGGCTTGTCCCTGTGTCTGTGTGCTGGTCATTTTCTGGGTATATTAAAGGATGTCCAGGGTGCAGTACTTACCAGACTGGCAAGAAGCCCTCCCTGACTTGCAGGCTGCATATAGGCAAGTGCGGTCTACTTTCTACACTGCAGGTGACGTTCAATGGCAACAAAATTGCAGGGCTTGAAGAAGTCAAGAGGAACATGGTTCCTCTATATTAGAGGATGTCCAGGGTGCAGTCCCTACCAGACTGGCGAGAAGCCATCCCCAACTTGCATGCTGCATATAGACAAGTACAGTCTACTTTCTACACTGCAGGTGACGTTCAATGGCAGCAACATTGTAGGGGGAGAGGAAGTCAAGAGGAACATGGTTTCTTTATATTAAAGGATGTCCAGGGTGCAGTCCTTACTAGACTGGTGAGAAGCCATCCCCGCCTATCAGCCTGCATATAGGAAAGTGCAGTCTACTTTCTACAAGGCAGATGGCGTTCTATGGCAGCAACATTACAGGGGGAGAGGAAGTCAAGGGGAACATGGTTCCTCTATATTAAAGGATGTCCAGGGTACAGTCCTTACCAGACTGGCGAGAAGCCATCCCCAACTTGCATGCTGCATATAGGCAAGTGCAGTCTACTTTCTACACTGCAGGTGGCGTTTAATGGCAGCGACATTGCAGGGGGAGAGGAAGTCAATAGGAACATGGTTCCTCTATGGTTTCCTGGGTCACTGGGGAAGCTATCCAATTGTATGCTACCACCCCATGTGACTCTAGCAGCCATATTGGGTCAGGCAGAGCCTACATAAGGCCCTGGCTCCCAGGTGCACATTTTGCACGTGGATAGTGTAGGGACAGGTCACCCGTGTGACAGGAACAGTGATTAGCGGTAGGGAGAGGTTCCAGAGGAGTAGAGAAAGGATAGGGATACTCCATCCTTCTGGATGCCTCCCCAATTGGGTTTGGACCAGCCAGGTTGCACTCTGTCCCACAAGACCAACACTGTCAGCACAGCTGAGACCTGCACTGCTACACATTGCTGTTACATGCGGTGAGTGTTTCCGGTTGGGTGTCTTCTAGCAGGGTTTGTTGCAAATTACTGGATTCTGCACTAATACAGGTTTCTGTTCTCTACCACCGGACTATGAGTGTTTACTGCTGCCGCACCACACTGCCCCTCCCGACGTGCATCCTTGTTCTCGTCCGGGCCACAAGGGGTCCTCTGAGGAAGCGCCGCAGCACCGCTATGTTGGGTCTCCAGGGCTTCATCTTCTTCCTTGGATTTCCTGGTCATCATGAAGTTAGTGCCGGTCAAACAGGTATCGGCAGGTTGCTGAGAGGGCGAAGAAGTGGATGATGGCGGTTGGGAGCAGGAAAGGTGCCAGGGAGAGGATCCGTGCCCAGATCAGTAAAGGAAGCCCCATGAGGCACGTCTGCTCCAATGCTCGGTATGGTCATGCCCCCCCCCCAATAAAAAAACATTTTTGATGGTTTGACTGTTCACTGTTTCATTACCTTGTGCAAGAAGGTTTAGAGATGACTGGTTTTGCTCACTATGGCAAAAATATGATTTTTCGAAGACTTACTAAGCCCTCAGTTTAAAGGAGAAGTATGGGCAAATAGTATTTAGCCATACTTCCCTTGTATAGCTCTGAAAAGATCCTGACTATATGGCCGGGGTCTGCCCAAAAGCTTGGACTGGCAGCTGGCTCAGCTCCTCTGCTCCTGCCCCCCCCCCCCAGCCCAGGGGCCCCAGTGGGTGTTGGAGAAACAGAGTAGAGAGCTGGTGACTGAAATTCACGGGCTCTCTGAAGGCTTAAGACCAAGAGTTGAGCAATCAGCAGTCTTTGATCACTCAGTTCTCAGTTTTAGAGGTGGCGGGGGACTGCTGAAGCTGGGATTGGTGCTGCAGCCATGTAGGTGAGCGTGATTTTTATTTTATTTTTTCCGATTCCCATACTTCTCTTATAAATTGGCTAAATACATTTCTGAGACATCAAAACAAAAAGGTGTTCAAAGTCTTGCAGCTTTTTTTTTTTTAGAAAGCAGCCACAGCTTGAGTGAAAAAGCCAGCCCCTGCCAGCATACTGTAAAGGAGGACCCTTGCTGTCTGTATTGAAGCAGTCGTCTCTATGTAGAGGTCCCCAGAAAAAAATAAAAAACAGTATCCTTTGATCTGCACACAAAGTAATGTAAGTTAAAGCAACCTCACCAGGAAAAAAAAAACTTTTCCGTGTTAACCCCTAATAACCTTAGTTACAGTGCCATTAAAAAGTATTCATACCCCTTGAAATTTTTCACATTTTGTCATGTTACAACCAAAAATTTATTTTATTGGGATTTTATGTGATAGACCAACACAAAGTGGCCCATAATTGTGAATTGGAAGGAAAATTATAAATGGTTTTCAAAGTTTGTTATAAATAAATATGTGAAAAGTGTGTGTGTGTGTGTGTGGGGGGGGGGGGCATTTGTATTCAGCCCCCTTTACTATGATCCCCCTAACTAAAATCTAGTGGAACCAATTGCCTTCAGAAGTCACCTAATTAGTAAATAGAGTCCACCTGTGTGTCATTTATTCTCAGTATAAATACAGCTGTTCTGTGAAGCCCTCGGAGGTTTGTTAGAGAAGCAGCATCATGAAGGCCAAGGAACACACCAGACAGGTCAGGGATAAAGTTGTGGAGAAGTATAAAGCAGGGTTCGGTTATAAAAAAATCTCCCAAACTTTGAACATCTCACGGAGCTCTGTTCAATCCATCATCGGAAAATGGAAAGAGTATGGCACAACTGCAAACCTACCAAGACATGGCCGTCCACCTAAACTGACCGGCCGGGCAAGGAGAGCATTCATCAGAGAAGAGCCAAGAGGTCCATGGTAACTCTGGAGGAGCTGCAGAGATCCACAGCTCAGGTGGGAGAATCTGTCCACAGGACAACTATTAGTCGTGTTCTCCACAAATCTGACCTTTATGGAAGAGTGACAAGAAGGAAGACATTGGTGAGAGAAAGTCATAAGAAGTCCTGTTTGTAGTTTGTGAGAAGCCATGTGGAGGACACAGAAAACATGTGGAAGAAGGTGCTCTGGTCAGATGAGACCAAAATTGAACTATTACGCCTAAAAGCAAAACACTATGTGTGGCGGAAAACTAACACTGCACATCACCCTGAACACACCATCCCCACCGTGAAACCTGGTGGTGGAAGCATCATGTTGTGGGGATGCTTTTCTTCAGCAGGGACAGGGAAGCTGGTCAGGGTTGATGTGAAGATGGATGGAGCCAAATACAGGACAATCTTAGAAGAAAACCCGTTAGAGTCTGTAAAAGACTTGAGACTGGGGCGGAGGTTCACCTTCCAGCAGGACAACGACCCGAAACATCCAGCCAGAGCTACAATGGAATGGTTTAGATCAAAGCATATTCATATGTTAGAATGGCCCAGTCACAGTCCAGACTAGACTTGCGCACAATGGGAAATTTCGTTTAGTTTCGGTTCCTTGCCATTCGTAAAATACATAATTTCGTTCTGTTATATTCGTTATGTTACATTAATTTGTTTTCGGATAATTAGTTATTTCTGTAGAGTGTCGATATTCGTTATACTGAATCTCGAATCATGTCAAATGAATTCATTACATCCGCTATAATTTCTTTCGTATTACTTGAAATTCGATATTTATGTATGTATATTGATTCATGATAATGATTCGTAGTTTGGAAAGTCGTTTGTTTATTGAATCTATTAACACACATGATGACAATATCTCTTCTCCTCTGCTCAAATACAATACAACACCCTTCTCACTCTCAGGAATGCACTTTGCCAGTAATCCAACCTCCAGCACAAAATTAATCAGCTGATTGGACTGTAAGATTTACTTTGAGTTGACCTTTTGTTTCATTAGATCTTTAACAAAATACTGAATCATGTCAAATTCATTCGTTATATTCGCTATAATTTCTTTCATATTAGTTGAAATTCTTTATTTTTTTTATTCGGACATTCAGATGCATCCGAATGTCCGAAAGATGCAAAATTCGGCCGAATTTCGATTCGTTACGAAACATATTGCACATGTCTAGTCCAGACCTAAATCACATTGAGAATCTGTGGCAAGACTTGAAAATTGCTGTTCGCAGACGTTCTCCATCCAATCTGATAGAGCTTGAGATATTTTACAAAGAAGAATGGGCAAAAATGTCCTCTCTAGATGTGCAAAGCTGGTAGAGACATCCCCAAAAAGACTTGCAGCTGTAATTGCAGAGAAAGGGGGTTCTACAAAGTATTGACTCTGGGGGGGGGGGGGGGGGGCGCCATACAAATGTCCCCCCCACACTTTTCACATATTTATTTGTAAAACATTTTGAAAACCATTTATCATTTTCCTTCCACTTCACAATTATGAGCCACTTTGTGTTGGTCTATCACATAAAATCCCAATAAAATGCATTTACGTTTTCAGGTTTTTTAAGGGGTATGAATACTTTTTTAAAGGCACTGTATATTTTTAGTTGATTTTTTTCTGTTTATTTTTTTTTTCTTTTCATATGGCTGTTGCTTTTTTTTTTTTTTTGTTTAATGCACAAAATTAAAAAACAAAAAATGGGCATCGTGTTTCCCCTCTAATTTACACCAGGCCTTTCAGGTCCGATATATATTTTAAGGGGTACCCATGCAAAAAAAAAAAAAAAAAAAAAATTAAAAAAGGTATCCTTTGATCTGCACACACAGTTTTGTAAATTAAAGCAACCTCCAGGGAAAAAAAAATAAAAATATTTATATAAAATATAAATATATTAAATAATATAATATATATATCTATATATATATATATATATATATATATATATATATATATATATATATATATATATATATATATATATATTAATATTAATTAGCTGACTATGATTAACTAATATTAATATTAACGTTTTTTGAAAAAAAAGTATATATATATATATATATATATATATATATATATATATAATTTTTTTTCAAAAAACGTTAATATTAATATTAGTTAATCATAGTCAGCTAATTAATATTAATATATATATATATATATATAATATATATATATATATATATATATATAGATATATATATATATAGATATATATATTATATTATTTTATATATTTATATTTTATATAAATATTTTTATTTTTTTTCCCTGGAGGTTGCTTTAATTTACAAAACTGTGTGTGCAGATCAAAGGATACCTTTTTTAATGTTTTTTTTTTTTTTTTTTGCATGGGTACCCCTTAAAATATATAAAAAAAATAAAAATAAAAAAAAATAAAATAAATATATATATATATATATATATATATATATATATATATATATATATATATATATATATATATATATATATATATATATATATATATATATATATATATATATATATATATATTTATTTTATTTTTTTTTTTTTTTTTCAAAAAACGTTAACCCCTATTAATCTTAGTTAATCATAGTCAGCTAATTAATTCTCTTCCTGTTATGTAGATTTTTTAGGTGATTTTTTTCTGTTGATTTTTTATTATTCTATGGCTGTTGTTTTGTTTTAAATGCACAACGTTAAAAAAAACCAACAAACATATTTTCTGTTTATTTTTCTTTTTACTGTTTATGTTTTTTTTTTTTTTGTTTTTTTTTATTACTTTGTATAGCATTGCATTAAAAGAAAATATGCAAAGTTAAAAAGCACATTGATGTGTTTGATGTGTAAATAACCTTGCCATGCTTCCCACCAGAAATATAACTTAAGTGCCATTATAAATGGGACAAAATTGCGATGGCCCCCGAGGGGGACGCGGGAAGCCATTCTCTACATTCTGTGGATAAAAGTAACAAATCGTGTTTACATGTGAAAGGGCTACAGCTTTACAACACTGTTTAGATGGTTACAAGTCAAACGATGGCCAAGGGTAACTACAACAAAACGGTGTTTATAGCTCATTATAAGATGAAAAATGGAAGCTGAAAATATTTCTGTAAGAGAGAGAATTATCTTGTATTTATATGAGCTCGGAGAAAAAAAAAAAAAAAAGAAAGAAACATTAAACCAAAATTGCATATAATCTATTCTTGGCGAAGTCACGACGCGACAATGGAATTATGCATTAAAATCTGTCAAATCAACAGGGGTTGAAGTAATATATTTCAATAGACCTATGGGGGGGGGAAGAAGGCTTTATTTCATGCATCTATTTATTACTTTCTCTTATGTTTTTTTTATAGATACTTGTGAATAATGCAATATATTACCCACTCCGTACTTTCACTGGCCCAAATTTAGCTTGTGTAAATTATGAAACCGACAAAAGAGCCCATCAACAAAATAATAGCCCCCAAGCACTGGTAATAGTGGCTTCAAAAGGACTCTGTGAGTGGAATATGACTAGGGTTCTTTGAGACTTCTAGGATGCATCACTAGATGGTCACCAGCAGGAGGCAGGAGTACTTGATTCCTCTATATAGATCTTTATATCATCAGAGAGGTCACCAGCAGGAGGAAGAAGGTCCTGATTCCTCTATATAGATCTTTATATCACTAGAGGGATCACCAGCAGGAAGAAGGAGGTCCTGATTCCTCTATATAGATCTTTATATCACTAGAGGGATCACCAGCAGGAGGAAGGAGGTCCTGATTCCTCTATATAGATCTTTATATCACTAGAGGGATCACCAACAGGAGGAAGGAGGTCCTGATTCCTCTATATAGATCTTTATATCACTAGAGGGATCACCAGCAGGAGGAAGGAGGTCCTGATTCCTCTATATAGATCTTTATATCACTAGAGGGATCACCAGCAGGAGGAAGGAGGTCCTGATTCCTCTATATAGATCTTTATATCACTAGAGGGATCACCAGCAGGAGGAAGGAGGTCCTAAATCCACTATATAGATCTTTATATCACTAGAGGGGTCACCAGCAGGAGAAGGAGGTCCTGATTCCTCTATATAGATCTTTATATCACTAGAGGGGTCACCAGCAGGAGGAAGGAGCAGTGGTGGAATTATAGGGGTCGCTGAGGTTGCCATGGTGACCGGGCCCCTTGCTGCAGGGGGCCCTTGAGGGCCCCCTGTATACAGTACTTTGCAAGGGGGAGCGGAGAAAAGCTCCCCGATCCTAAGCCGAACTGTATTCGCTGTGCAGGGAGCTGCTCACATTGATTACAAAGTGAAAGCAGTGTGTGCTGTGCTCTTTGTCTCCCCCTACAGTGCAGTACCCGGCAGGAAGAGCTAAGGTAAAGGTCTGCCATTTTTTATCTACTGTATGTGTGTTTATGTGTATGTGCATGTATGTATGGGTGTGTGTATGTGCATGAGTGTGTGCATGTGTGTGTGTAAGTGTGCATGGATGTGTGTGAGTGCGTATGTGTGTATGTGCATGTATGTGAGTGAGTGTGTGTGCATCTATGTATATGTGCATGTGTATGTATGTATGTGTTTATCAGTGGCGGTGCGTCCATAGGGGCGCATGGGCGCCGCCCCCTCTCTCCAGGCACCCCTCTATCACAGATAGATTCATGCATAGCGTGAATCTATCTATGGCCACCACTGCCCCCCCCTATTTAAACGCCTGACCCCTTTTTGGACGCCGGGCGCTTGAATTAAACCGGCAGGGGTGTTTTTAAAGCACTAATAGGCTTCAAAATAGGTGAACTGCGAGTGCCATGCTTGGCGCTCACAGTCCACCCAGGTGTGTTAGAAAAGCGAATAAATATTCGCTTTCCTAACACTGAACCGCCTCCCCACCAATCAGGTGATCGGGTCTGTTACCCATCACCTGATTGGCTGAAACGACAGGCGCCGCTATTGGATGCCTATCAGGAGGAGAGGATGGGAGGAGACGCATTGAGGACCCCGCTCGTCGATGTCACCCGCTGCCCCACCGAGACAGGGTAAGTGCCGGGCAGACTGCAAGCGGGCAGGGGGTTCACAGTGGCAGCATTTGATGGCACAGTGGCTGCGTTTCAGGGCACAGTGGCTGCGTTTGATGGGCACAGTGGTGGCAATTGATAGGCACAGTGGCTCCGTTTGATGGGCACAGTGACTGCGTTTGAGGGCACAGTGGTGGCAATTGATGGGCACAGTGGCTGCGTTTGATAGGCACAGTGGCTGCGTTTGATGGGCACAGTGGCTGCGTTTGATGGGCACAGTGGCTGCGTTTGATGGGCACAGTGGCTGCGTTTGATGGGCACAGTGGCTGCGTTTGATGGGAACAGTGGCTGCATATGATGGGCACAGTAGTGACAATTGATGTGCACAGTGGCTGCATTTGATGAGCACAGTGAGGCTGCAATTGATGCGTTTTTTAAAGAATTTTTCAGTTTGCTTGCGCCCCCCAAAAACTTTTGAGCACCATCTGCCACTGGTTTATATGTGTGTGTATTTATGTATGTATGTATGTGTGTGTGTATGTATGTGTGTTTACATGTATATATGCACATTTTATGTATGCGCTTTTAATCCTGACCCCCTATATATGTCCCATTAGAACCGTTTTTTTTTTTTTTTGCTTGTTCATAGTACCAGCAAAAAAAAAAAATGCTGTTCCTCTGAAAAGTGATCCATGCTCAGATCGCTTTTCAGAGGCATTTGACAGCCGGTAAAGAGGCAATATGTTGCCTCCTGACCGCCTGTTTTAACCCCTTAAATGCATCATCACTATGCTGCAACTGCATGCAATGCACACAGTTGCAGGGTGGTTGCAGTGCAGCCACTTCAAGGGTTCTCTGACTGGAAAAAGATTGAGAAACACCGACATAGAGGAACCCATCTCTCCATTTTCCTCCTGCAGCCGATGAGTGCATGTGGGAGGGAGAGGAGGAGAAGCGGGGGGGGGGGGGGGGGGGAGAGAAATCTATTGCTTTACATGCAGCCACCCACTTGAGACCGGACCCTGGTGTTCCGCCATCTGGCTCGGAGAAAAGAGCCCTGTCCGGGGGTCAGGGGGGCCCTCCATGGTTTCTTGCATCGGGGCCCTGAAGATTCTAGTTACGCCTCTGGAAAGGAGGTCCTGATTCCTCTATATAGATCTTTATATCACTAGAGGGGTCACCAGCAGGAGGAAGGAGGTCCTGATTCCTCTATATAGATCTTTATATCACTTGAGGGATCACCAGCAGGAGGAAGGAGGTCCTGATTCCTCTATATAGATCTTTATATCACTAGAGGGGTCACCAGAGGGAGGAAGGAGGTCCTGATTCCTCTATATAGATCTTTATATCACTACTATATCACTTTGTATCATTTCCTGTGATCTGACCTGGGATCATAAAACAATCATAGTAGTAAAACAAAACAAAAAGACTAATCCCATCATCCCCTGTGTAATGGAGATGAACAAAGGTGTTGTAGGTTCAGCCATGGCTTCCTCCAAAGATAAAGTGGAGGAGTAAGTGTAGTCATTCAGGGACAGGAAGTGTGTAATTCTCAGGTTAAAAATAATAATAATAATAAATATTATTACTATTATATTTGTATTATTATTATTATTATATAATATTATATATTCTAGGTAGAGGAATGGTTCCTTTTTTCACAACATTAGTATAGCAAAAACTACAATTGATAATAATAATAATAATAACAATAATAATAATTATTAGTTTTATAAAATATTATATATTCTAGGTAGAGAAATAGTTCCTTTTTTCACAACCTTTTTTTTTAGTTTAATACGTTTTATATACGCAACAGGGAGGAAGAAACAGTAAGCCTAAAAAATACCCCAACCTAAAGGATAACTCAACCCGAGAACAAACATTTTATATAATGTCACGTACCGGTGGTTAGATTTGGTGGCTAGATTTGGTGGCTTGTTTTTTATTTTATTTTTTTTTAATTGGCTTTATTAACTTTTTTCAGCAAACTAGAACTTCGGAGACCTCGTTATTTCCTGCGATCTGACCTGGGATCATAAAACAATCATAGTAGTGAAAAAAAAAAACGACTAATCCCATCATCCCCTGTGTAATGGAGATGAACAAAGGTAGACATGTTGTAGGTTCAACCATGGCTTCCACCATTTTTGGTCTTGAATTTGGATACACTAGGGGGTATCGAAGCCAATTTCCAAGCTTAGTTTTAGATACGTTGCAGTAATAATGCATTGTTCCTGAGTTTTCCCCCCTGGTAAAAAAAAAAACTGTAAAAGTAATAACAATATTTTTTACTCCTGTCTTAAAAAAGTTGGTAATAAAACCTCCACGTTTGGAGGTTTCGGAAATTCTCAGACATTGGAAGAATATTACGATGCACCAAGTAAAGCAAGACAGATTGGTAAGACTGGTTGGCTAGCTCTTGGGGGTATTCTGAGCTGAGACACATAGGAAGCCCCCATTGCTTTATTCTTTTTTTCTCGTTCTGAATTAATGGAAAGAGCAGAGAATGTGGTATTTTCTTCCCTCTGTATTACTTTTCTCCACCGCTTATCCCAGGGAGCCTGGCACCAAGCCAAAGCCAATACTCTACCTTTTTGTTCTGAGTCAATGGAAAAACAACATGACCTTAAACCGTTCCCCCCGCTGAGCAGCTTACCTCTGAAGGATGCGATGGCTCAGCAGGTATCTCTGGAAAGAAGAGACAAGGATTCATCTCTTACATATTATGTATCTAGAATAAATCTTCAGTCTTGGAGGGATGTGATAACCATAGCAGACGAGTATGGGACTCCTGGGTCTCCGGTCTCATCCGAAACCACATTATTTCTAATATCATTTTTTTTTTTACTTTACTTTACTTTATTATTACACTAAAAATATAGTTCAAGCTGAACTCCATGGGGTTCAAAACAGGCACAAATTAATGCAAATACATGCACTAAAAATAGGTCATTCTAAGGCGACCATTGTGGCCAGTTGCATCTATTTTTAGGTACACTTTATTACCAAAAGTATTGGGACGCTTGCCTTTACACACCCAAGAACTTTAATGGCATCCCAGTCTTAGTCTGTAGGGTTCAATATTAAGTTGGCCCACCCTTTGCAGCTATAAACAGCTTCAACTCTTCTGGGAAGGCTGTCCACAAGGTTTAGGAGTATAAACAAAATAGTCAGTGCTACTACCCATACACCACATAGATAGCAGAGCTCCCGGGTGCTCGTTCCACAATCGCTGGCTGAGTAGAGTAGAGTAATCCGGTTGTTGCTAATAAAATTTCTTCATTTTATTGAATAGCCACAGTGAACAAACGCAGATTAAGTCAGTTGACGTGTTTCAGCCTATAAGGCCTTAGTCTTAACACATGTCTATGGGAGTGTTTGACCATTCTTCCAGAAGCACATTTGTGAGGTCAGGCACTGATGTTGGATGAGAGGGCCTGGCTTGCAGTCTCCACTCTAGTTCATTCCTAAGGTGTTCTACTGGGTTGAGGTCAGGACTCTGTGCAGGCCAGTCAAGTTCCTCCACCCCAAATTCGCTCATCCATGTCTTTATGGACCTTGCTTTGTGCTTCACACTCTAGGGGGGCTGGACTGTGGCCATTGGGAGTAGAAAATGTCCCAGCATCAGTTGGATTAAATAATGCCCCATCGTTGGTGTCATTGGGAGGAGCAGTGCCCCATCATTGGTATCATTGGGCTTTATTGTTGGTGTCATTGGGAGGAAAAGTGCCCCATTGTTGGTAGGAATTCTGTCCCTCCATTGGTGCCAGTGAATGAAATAGTGCCTCAAAGGCCGGATAAAAGCAAGCAAAGGGTAGCAGTCTGGAGGCCACTGTCCTAGACCATAGAGATGATCAGGGATGTTCCAGTTCCAATCACCTCTATTGTAAGCGGCCACAGCCACCAGATCAGATCCGGGGATCCCCAGTGAGGGGAAGTGTAAAAGTGATCCAGCGGCTAATCAATCACTTGGATCACTTTTACAGGTTAGGGAATCACCGGCTGATGGTAATCCACTTCAAAACAGCAATGTAAATATACAGTGCATCTGGAAAATATTGTTACAGTCTTATTCCAGAATGGATTAAATTCATTTTTTTTCCTCAAAATTCTACAAACAATTCCCCATAATGACAACCTGAAAGAAGTTTGTTTGAAATCTTTACAAATTTATTAAAAATAAAAGACGAAAAAAATCCCATGTACATAAGTATCACAGGCTCCTCCCATGTACATAAGTATCACAGGCTCCTCCCATGTACATAAGTATCACATGCTCCTTCTATGTACATAAGTATCACAGGCTCCTCCCATGTATATAAGTATCACAGGCTCCTCCCAGGTACATAAGTATCACAGGCTCCTCCCATGTACATAAGTATCACAGGCTCCTCCCATGTACATAAGTATCACAGGCTCCTCCCATGTACATAAGTATCACAGGCTCCTCCCATGTACATAAGTATCACATGCTCCTTCTATGTACATAAGTATCACAGGCTCCTCCCATGTATATAAGTATCACAGGCTCCTCCCAGGTACATAAGTATCACAGGCTCCTCCCATGTACATAAGTATCACAGGCTCCTCCCATGTACATAAGTATCACAGGCTTCTCCCATGTACATAAGTATCACAGACTCCTCCCATGTACATAAGTATCACAGGCTCCTCCCATGTACATAAATATCACAGGCTCCTCCCATGTACATAAGTATCACAGGCTCCTCCCATGTACATAAATATCAAAGGCTCCTCCCATGTACACAAGTCTCACAGGCTCCTCCAATGTACATAAATATCAAAGGCTCCTCCCATGTACACAAGTATCACAGACTCCTCCCATGTACACAAGTCTCACAGGCTCCTCCCATGTACATAAGTATCACAGGCTCTTCCCATGTACATAAGTATCACAGACTCCTCCCATGTACATAAGTATCGTAGACTCCTCCCATGTACATAAGTATCACAGACTCCTCCCATGTACATAAGTATCACAGGCTCCTCCCATGTCCATAAGTATCACAGACTCCTCCCATGTACATTAGTATCACAGACTCCTCCCATGTACATAAGTATCGTAGACTTCTCCCATGTACATAAGTATCACAGACTACTCCCATGTACATAAGTATCACAGGATCCTCCCATGTCCATACGTATCACAGGCTCCTCCCATGTTCATAAGTATCACAGGCTCCTCCCTGTTTCCACTGATCATTCTCGAGATGTTTCTGCAACTTGATTGGAGTCCACCTGTGGTAAATTCAGTTGATTGCACATGATTTGGAAAGGCACACACCTGTCTATATAAGGTCCCACAGGTAACAGTGCATGTCAGAGCACAAACCAAGCCATGAAGTCCAAGGAATTGTCTGTAGACCTCCAAGATCGGATTGTATGGAGGCACAGATCTGGGGAAGGGTACGGAAACATTTCTCCAGCATTGAAGGTCCCAATGAGCACAGTGGCCTCCATCATCCGTAAATGGAAGAAGTTTGGAACCACCAGGACTCTTCCTAGAGTGGGCATCTGACCAAACTGAGTGATCGTGGGAGAAGGACCTTAGTCAGGGAGGTGACCAAGAACCCGATGTCGGAGCTCCAGCGTTTCTCTGTGAAGAGAGGAAGAACTTCCAGAAGAACAACCATCTCTGCAGCTCTCCACCGATCAGGCCTGTATGGTAGAGTGGCCAGACGGAAGCCACTCCTCAGTAGAAGGCACATGACAGCCAGTCTGGAGTTTGCCAAAAGGCACCTGAAGGACTCTCAGACCATGAGAAACAAAATTCTCTGGTCTGATGAAACAAAGATTGAACTCTCTATATATATGTGTGTATGTGTATATATATATATAAATATATATATATATATATATATATATATATATATATATATATATATATATATATATATATATATATATTTCTTTTTGGGGGGGTTTAGTTTTGGAGTGAAGATGGATTAGACCCCTTGTCAATTTCTTATTGGTCTGTGTCCCCCTTAGGGAGATTCACTTCTCCATTTGTCCTGTTTACCCTTATCATTGAAAGTGAAAGTAAAAGAAAATCCCAAATTTTGGGTTGTCCTCAGAAAAGTCATAGAGGGGAAATCTTCTAATGGGGACACTAGTTCTGGTGACCTGGGGGGGGGGGGGTAAGGAATTTCCTTAATTTGCAGGGATTTCCTCTTACTTCCTTTTTTGGCTATGGGACAGGAAGTGAAGGGAAATCTCCGCAATGAGGACACAGATGGAGGAAAAAAAAAAATCTGACGGGTTATAACCCTCCCGTGCTTTATCCAAAATAGTCATTAAAAAGAAATTGCCTATAGTTCTACTTTAAGCCTTTCATATATTATAATTTAAAGACAAATGAATGAAAAATAAATAAATAAAACAAAAAAAATTAGAATAAAATAAAATAGATTAAAATAAATAGATTCAAATAAAATAGATTAACATAAAATTAAATAAAATAAAAACTCTATCTTCCATATTCACATTAAAAATTATAAAAAAAGAAATGTTACCACCAAATTTTACCTTTTAGCCTGTGATTTGACCTGACCATGACACCAAAGATATTTATTTTTTTTTGTACAAAGTGTAGCTATTTAAAAATTAATTAATTTTTTTTTTTCAAAAGTATTTTTTTTTTTTTAAGTATTCCAGCTTTTCTGTGAAAACCATTCTTGAATCATATTGATAATGACACACTGAGCAGAATAATGGCCGTGTCCTCAATTAAAAAGCTATTTCTGAATGATCTCCACATGGGTTTTTTTTTTTTTTTTTTTTTAGTGGCCATATGTGGTGCACTAATGCGTAAATCGATTAAACTAATGTGGCTCATATATTTTAAGCAAATTATTCTTATATACCCAACATTTATCCCGCAGTGAGCATTTTTGACTAATGAATAACAACAGTTAAATGTTGAAGTTCCATTTTATTTTTTTTATTTTTTAAGCCGAACTCCAGGCAAAACAGCTAAATTCACAGATGGAATACATATATTGGGGGCTGTGTCACCTGCCAAAGGATTTGTATTTCTGTCCATCCAGTCCTTAGATTTACACAGCTCTGCCACATAGCATAGCCGTTTCCGGCAGGGGAGAGGACCTCATATTTCTCTGCTGCTGTTAAAAATCACTTATAAGAGAAGCAGCCAAGGTTGTTTTTTTTTTGCATCCGGCACCTTGAGGGGTGGTGGGGTGTGCTGGAGGGCCTATTGTTGCAGGTGGGGGGGGGCTATTGTTGTTAGAGGTCTATTTTTGCTGGTGGAGGATCTATTTTTGCTGGTGGAGGGTCTTATGTAGCTTGGGGGGGGGGGTCAATTGTTGCTGGGAGGGATCCACAGTTGAGAGAGGAGTCTACTGATGCTGGCAGCTGGGAGATCTATTGTTGCTGGGGTGGCGCGCTATTGTTGCTGGGGGGTTTAATGCTTTGCTGGTTTCATTATTGCTGGGGAGTATCTGTTGTTGTTGGGGGGGGGGTCTATTGTTTCTGGTGGAGGATCTATTGCTTCTGGGAGGGTCTTATGTTGCTGGGGGAGGGTCATCTGTTGCTGGGAGGGATCTACAGTTGAGAGACAAAGGGAGAGGTCCACTGATGCTGGCAGCTGGGAGATCTATTGTTTCTGGGGTTTATCTATTGTTGCTGAGTGGGGGATAATTGCTTTGGGGGTTCTATTGTTGCTGGGGGGTTTATTGTTGCTGGAGGGGTAATTGTTTTGGGGGTTGTATTGTTGCTGGGAGGTCTATAGTTGCTGGCTGCAGGGGATCTATTGTACTGATTTTCTTATTATCCTTAACACATTCCATTCAAATGGAGGTGAAACCAAGGGACAGTGCTCAGAGGTGTATAGAATTGTGTAATGTATAGCAGTCCAGAGGTGCAAGGGGCTATGTAATGTAAAGGGGTGCGAGAATTGCAGGGTCTGTGTAATGAAAAAAGGGATCAGAGGTGCAGGGGGCTGTGTAATGTAAGGGGTGCCAGAGGTGCAGGGGCTGTGCAATGTAGGTAGGTTCAGAGGTGAAGGGGGCTGTGTAATGTAAGGGCAGTCAGAGGTGCAGGGGGCTGTGTAATATAAGGGGGGTCAGAGGTGCAGAGGGATGTGTAATGTAGGGGGGTCAGAGGTGCAGGGGGATGTGTAAAGTAATGGGGGCCAGATGTGCAAGGGGCTGTGTAATGTAAGAGGGCCAGAGATGCAGGGGGCTATGTAATATATAAAGGAGGTCAGAGATGCAGGGGGCTGTGTAATATAAAGGAGGTCAGAGATGCAGGGGGATGTGTAATGTAAAGGAGGTCAGTGATGCAGGAGGCTGTGTAATGTAAGGGGGTCAGAGGTGCAAGGGGCTGTGTAATGTAAAGGGGTGCCAGAGGTGCAGGGGCTGTGTAATGAAAAAGGGGATCAGAGGTGCAGGGGGCTGTGTAATGTAAGGGGTGCCAGAGGTGCAGGGGCTGTGCAATGTAGGTAGGTTCAGAGGTGAAGGGGGCTGTGTAATGTAAGGGCAGTCAGAGGTGCAGGGGGCTGTGTAATATAAGGGGGATCAGAGGTGCAGAGGGATGTGTAATGTAGGGGGGTCAGAGGTGCAGGGGGGTGTGTAAAGTAATGGGGGCCAGATGTGCAAGGGGATGTGTAATGTAAGAGGGCCAGAGATGCAGGAGACTGTGTAATATAAAGGAGGTCAGAGATGCAGGGGGCTGTGTAATGTAAAGGAGGTCAGAGATGCAGGGGGCTGTGTAATGTAAAGGAGGTCAGTGATGCAGGAGGCTGTGTAATGTAAGGGGGTCAGAGGTGCAAGGGGCTGTGTAATGTAAAGGGGTGCCAGAGGTGCAGGGGCTGTGTAATGAAAAAGGGGATCAAAGGTGCAGGGGCTTTGTAATGTAAGGGGTGCCAGAAGTGCAGGGGCTGTGCAATGTAGGTGGGTTCAGGGGTGGAGGGGGCTGTGTAACTTAAGGGTAGTCAGAGGTGCAGGGGGCTGTGTAATATAAGGGGGATCAGAGGTGCAGGGGGGTGTGTAATGTAATGGGGGCCAGATGTGCAAGGGGCTGTGTAATGTAAGAGGGCCAGAGATGCAGGGGGCTGTGTAATGTAAATGAGGTCAGAGATGCAGGAGGCTGTGTAATGTAAGTGGAGCCAGAGGAGCAGGGGCTATGTAATGTAAAGGGGCCCAGAGGTGTGGGAGATTGTGTAATGCAAGGGGGGGTCACAGGTGCAGGGGGCTGTGCAATGCAAGGGGGATCAGAGGTCCAGGGGCTGTGTAATGTAAACAGGATCAGAGGTGCAGGGGGCTGTGTAATGTAAAGGGTGCCAGAGGTGTGGTAGCTGTGTAATGTAAAGGGGGCAGAGGTGCAGGGGGCTCTGTAATGTATAGGGGACAGAGGTGCAGGGGCTGTGTAATATAAGAGGGATCAGAGGTGCAGGGAGATGTTTAACGTGGGGGGGTCAGAGGTGCAGGAGCTGTGTAATGTAAAGGGGGCCAGGGGTGCAGGGGACTGTGTAATATAAGGGGGATCAGAGGTGCAGAGGGATGTGTAATGTAGGGGGGTCAGAGGTGCAGGGGGATGTGTAATGGGGGCCAGAGGTGCAGGGGGCTATGTAATGTAAGGGGGTTTCGAGGTGCAGGAGCTGTGTAATGTAAAGGGGCCCAGAGGTGCACGGGGCTGTGTAATGTAAGTGGGATCAGAGGTTCAGGAGTCTGTGTAATGTAAAGGGGATCAGAGATGCAGAGGGCTATGTAATTTAAAGGGGGACAGAGGTGCAGGGGCTGTGTAATGTACTGGGAGCCAGAGGTGCAGGGTGGCGGTGTAATGTAAAGGGGATCAGAGGTGCAGGTGGCCATGTAATGTAAGTGGAGCCAGAGGTGCAGGGGGCTGTGTAATATATAGAGGTCTAGAGGCGCAGGGTCTGTGTAATGTAAAGGAGAATCAGAGGTACAGGAGGCTGTGTAATGTGCAGGTGTGCCACAGCTGCAGGAGGCTGTGTAATGTGAAGAGGTGCCATAGCTGCATCTTTGGCGTACTTTCAGAAAAACTGAAAAAAATTATATGTTTTATCGCACGAGGTGATACCAGCCCTAGTGGCGCCACTGTGTGAACTTCAAGCTTCCAAGCTTACTCTATGTCCACATATTTCATTTAAGTTTTTTTTTTTTCTTTGCTTCCTAGGGCTAAGTCAGGCGATCTGGTCCTTCTACTCCTGGACAAGCTCTATAGTAAATTCTATAGAAAAAAAAAAAAAGTTGTGGTCCATGCAGTTCACTGCCAAGTCATGATTAGCTCACTTGATACAAAGCAACATTGCCCTCAGCCTAGGAGAACCGATTCCAGGCCAAGCATGACATCAGATGAAGTGTGCACTAAATATAGTCCTTCCTTTGTTTGGAGTTGTATGACATCGCTAATCTCTTTGTTTGAACATATTAGACAGATAATTCATTTCCGAAGCAGACATGTGTTATGGCCGACCTTTGCTCCCTGACATCATCCTGAGTGTACGCGGGCTTCTTCGGGAAAATCCATTTGTTTGGAAATAACGATGATCTGACTTCTTTCTACATAATGAGCCGCGGACAAGCGTTTCCAGACAGAGCGTGAGCGGTCACGTTGACTTTTCATAGTACACTTCCTCTTATAGACTATATTTGTAACACCAAGGGACCGGCTGTAGAGTGAATTCCATGACGAGCCAAATGGAACAGAAGGGATTTCTTAGGGGACTTCCCCTCCGGCCATATAGGATGGTGTCACTAGAAGCTGTAAATCCCTTAACCAGATTAAGTTATAGCAATGGCGTAACAGAATCGCTTTGGGTCTTTTTCATGCAGTAATGAGAAGAGAGTGAAGAAGAAATATCTGTCAAATACAGAGCAAACTATATACCAAAAGTATTGGGACGTCTTCCTTAACACGCACATGAACTTTAATGGCATCCCAGTCTTAGTCCGTAGGGTTTAATATTGAGTTGGTCCACCTTTTGCAGCTTTAACGGCTTCAAATCTTCTGGGAAGGCCGTCCACAAGGTTTAGGAGTGTGTCTATGGGAATGTTTGACCATTCTTCCAGAAGCACATTTGGGAGGTCAGCCACTGATGTGGACGAGAAGGCCTGGCTCGCAGTCTGCGCTCTAATCCATCCCAAAGGTGTTCTATCAGATTAAGGTCAGGACTCTGTTTAGGCCAGTCAAGTTCCTCCACCCCAAACGCTCGCATCCATGTCTTTATGGACCTTGCTTTGTTCACTGGTATGCAGTCATGGAAGAACAGGAAGGGGCCATCCCCAAACTGTTCCCACAAAGTTGGGAGCATGAAATTGTCCACAATGTCTTGGTATGCTGATGCCTTAAGAGTTCCCTTCACTGGAACTAAGGGGCCAAGCCCAACCCCTGAAAAACAACTCCACACCATAAAGATATGGTCTTTATGTCTAAGTCTCCCATAGCCATAACAGAAAGTGTATCATAGCCATAACAGGAAGTCTCCCGTAGCCATAACAGGAAGTCTCCCATAGCCATAACAGGAAGTGTCTCATAGCCATAACAGGAAGTCTCCCATAGCCATAACAGGAAGTCTTCCATAGCCATAACAGGAAGTCTCCCATAGCAATAACAGGAAGTCTCCCATAGCCATAACAGGATATCCCCCATAGCCATAACAGGAAGTCTCTCATAGCCAAAACAGGATATCCCCCCTAGCCATAACAGGCAGTCTCTCATAGCCATAACAGGAAGTGTTCCATGGCCATAACAGAAAGTCTGTCATAGTCATAACAGGAAGTGTTCCATAGCCATAAAAAGAAGTCTCCCAGAGCCATAACAGGAAGTCTCCCATAGCCATAACAGGAAGTCTCCAATAGCCATAACAGGAAGTCTCCCAAAGCCATAACAGGAAGTGTTCAGTAGCCATAACAGGACACCTCCCATAGCCATAATAGGAAGTCTCTCATAGCCATAACCGGAAGTGTTCCATAGCCATAACAGGAAGTGTTCCTTAGCCATAACAGAAAGTCTGCCATAGACATACCAGGAGGTGTCGCATAACCATAACAGGACATCTCCCATAGCCATAACAGGAAGTCTCTCGGAGCCATAACAGGAAGTCTCCCATAGCCATAACAGGAAGTGTCCATTGCCATAACAGGAATTCTCCAATAGCCATAACAGGAAGTCTCCCAAAGCCATAACAGGAAGTGTTCAATATCCATAACAGGACACCTTTCATAGCCATAACAGGAAGTCTCTCGTAGCCATAACCGGAAGTGTTTCATAGCTATAACAGGAAGTGTTCCTTAGCCATAACAGGAAGTCTGCCATAGCCATAACAGGAGGTGTCCCATAGCTATAACAGGAAGTCTCCCATAGACATAACAGAAAGTGTCCCATAGCCATAACAGGAAGTGTTCCATAGCCATAACAGGAAGTGTTCCATAGCCATGACAGGAAGCATCCCATAGCCATGACAGGAAGTGTCCCATAGCCATGACAGGAAGTGCCCCATAGCTAGAGTTGCCACCTCATCCCTTTAAACCTGAACACATATGAATTACACGGGTTCTGTGGCTAATTGAATGCAGGTAAGACACTAAGTGAGTTTAATTACCACCTTAATCAGCCACAGAACCTGTGTAATTAATATGTGTTCGGGTTTAAAGGGATGAGGTGGCAACCCTACCCATAGCCATAACAGGAAGTGTCCCATGGCCATAATAGGAAGTCTCTCATAGCCATAGCAGGAAGTGAGCATGCTATGGCAATGGGACACTTCCTGTTATGGCTATGGGACAATATCAACTAGAAACATGACCCCAGAATGGGGATATACTTGAAACCCAATGCAAAAAGAGTAGGACTAGTATACTATCCCTCAAATGTGATTTAATAAAGGACAATTAGTTATGATCATAAGGCGATGCTAGAAAAATTTCATAATGTGCAGTATAGTCCATATGCAGTAGTGTCCGATAAGGAAATACATTCTCCCTATGTTTTTTTTTTTTTTTTTTTTGCGTTCCCTCTCTCTTTTTCCTATTCTTCCATATCCATTGGAGAATTTTCAATGTTGATGTTTTTAAAGATTCCGTATTGATATGCTGCGGCCATCCATCTGTATGTGAGTGCAATACTTATCATCTGTTTTTGTTTATTGGTTCTCACACTACTACTATGCTTAGATAGAGGCGCTCTCTTTCCCTTTCCCTTGTTTTTTGCTATTACATGGCTATGGGAGAGGAAGTGAAGCGAAATCTCCCCAACGGGACAAAGGTGGCAAAAATAAAAATAAAAACTGAGAGGAGTTACAACCTTCCCTTACTCTGTCCAAAATTAAAAAAAATAAAAGTTTTGTTTTAATTCTACTTTAAATAGTAAGAAGGGTTCTGTCAAAGTCTACCGCGTCAACTAGCGTGTAATCCAGGGGTCCCGGGAGAGTGTTTAATCCATATGATTTCCAGACTGATGAGCCCGGGACAGCACTCAGATGCTCTAAAAAATGGGTTGTCCCAGAAGAACATGTCATCCAGAAGACCCCAAAGGAGAACAGGTGGCCCACACAGAACCAGATAGTTTCGGGGATTGGTAATTTTGTCATCGGGGGAGAAACAATCCAGGAGCCTCCATATATATCAACAGCTGTCTCATATTAAGGACATAAACCAGATGTGCCTCTGCAGAGGAGATCTAATCACTTCCCTCAGAATATGTCAATTGCTGCAGTGAAAACCATAATTTTGCGCTTTTATTGATTGGTTCGCTGGACCGGAATGACACAAATACGGCTTTCCCTCAGCTGAAACTGACAGAAATAACGCCAGGACCAAAGAAATCTTATCGGTGGCTATAAATTACTAGACTTTGTTCATAGTCTTCATAGTGTGCATGGAGTTCAATAAGAAAGCTTTATTTTTTTTTAAAAAAAGGTCAAATAGCACTCAAATGATTCAACTAAAAGCGTTGTCTCGATTTTATAGGTGGGGTGCAGCGTGTGCGGCCGCAATAATTCACACAGTCCGTTGCAATGTAAAACTTGTATTGCGGTAATGTGGCAACAGCTCACCACAAACCCAATGGGCAAGCTTCCCAGCCGGGGGCACTCACAGTTTCCAAAAACGTGAAGGAGCAGATTCCAGCCGCACTGTCAGCATCTGTAGAGTGGGGGGAAGAACGCGGCCTGGTCATCTCGTGCCCAATTGGAAAGGTGTCCAGAAGAGATTCCACCCCTACGCTTTCCCTCCTCATCAGGAACCTTTCCCTAGTGCTAGTACTGTCCCACACAGGTGAGGTACCTGTCCCCACTCTACCAACTCACCAAAACCTGGCCAAACCTGGGAGCCAGGGCCTTATAAAGGCTCTGCCTGACCTAAGATGGTGGCCAGAGTCACATGGGGTGGCAGCATCCAACCGGATTGCTTTTCCAGTGACCCAGGAAACCATAGAGGAACCATGTTAATCCTTAAACTCCCCTCTATTTTATCCCATGTGTCCATGCGCACATGGACGTTTTTTGAAGTGTATCAGCAGGGGAGTTTATTGGCTGTTATCTGACAGCAGTTCTTCTGATCACAAAAAAACACTGTGTTTTTTACATTGCAGAGCTGAATGGAAGCTGGTGTCATTTAAAAAAATGCCCCAAAAATGCTGACGCTGAAAAATGCTTCAAAAACGCACATAAACGTGCTTAAAAAGCACTGTTAAAAAGTGCGTTTTCAAAGCAGCGTTTTCCTGCCAGTAATCTGACACCCAGAAAGACTTTTTGAACATCCTGTGCGCATGGAGCCTAAGGATCTGGTCTGGAGGACTCAATGAAAAGTGCTAGATGAAAGCCGTAAAGTGTGTAGGTGTCCTGTGTCAATCTGTGCATTAACCCCTCCCTCACTAAAGAGTGTCTGGTGAAAACCAGGAACTGAGCAGTTGTGTCATGAAGCATAGAGATGTCCACGGGCATTGCTAGGTCTACAAAAGATCTGGGGCTAGAGCCCAAATAGCAGCGTAGTAAAGAAAGTCATATGCTTGGGCGGGTATATACATTAATATATGTGTGTGTGTGTGTGTGTATATCCCCAGAGAGCCCCCCACTTACATCAGGGTCCCCAGAGAGCCCCCCACTTACATCAGGGTCCCCAGAGAGCCCCCCACTTACATCAGGGTCTCCAGAGAGCCTCCCTTACATCAGGGTCCCCAGAAAGCCTCCCCCTTAAAATCAGGGTCCCCAGAGAGCCTCTTCCTTGCATCAGGGTCCCCAGAGAGCCTCTCCCTTGCATCAGGGTCCCCAGAGAGCCTCCCCCTTAAATAAGGGCCCCCAGAGAGCCTCCCCTTTAAATCAGGGTCCCCAGAGAGCCTCCCCCTTAAAATCAGGGTCCCCAGAGAGCCTCCCCCTTGCATCAGGGTCCCCAGAGAGCCCCCCACTTACATCAGGGTCCCCAGAGAGCCTCCCCTCCCCTTGGGGACCCCTAGAGAGACTCGAGGCTATGGGCCCCAGATTCGGGGCTATAGCCCCAAAAGCCACCCCCTAGCGACGCCACTGGAGATGTCTGAAGGAAACTGGGGGAAGTTAAGCTGCCCTGGAGAGACATTGTGAGATTAGACCTAAGCTCAGGAGCCAAATGACTGTTTCTATTTTTAAAGGATATGTCCAAGCAGTAGTTCTTCATGAGACAGCTCTTCCAGGGTTTCAGTTCTGGCCATTCCTATTAAGTCTTGGCAGAAAGACTATTCAGAGAACCTAAAGTTTAGTCAAGAGTGTCCCCCTGTTGCTAATCAGAATGCCTCAAGTATCCCATACCACTCTTACCCCTCTCTCATCCCAAGTTCTACAAGCAATAATCTCCAAAAAGAAACCCCTAGACCAGCCTTTCTCAACCTTTTCAACATGAAGGAACCCTTGTAAGAACATTCTGGTCTCAGGGAACCCCTCCAAAAAATGACTATATCTACAACTCATGATACATTAGTGCAGGGGTGTTAAACTCCATTTCAACGTGGGCCACATCAGCATTATGGTTGCCTTCATTATGGTTGCCTCAGGGCCGGTTGTATCTCTAAGACTAGATGTCCAGAGCACCCCACCCCCCCCTACATCAGATGTCAAAAGCCACCACCCCACCATCAGAAGTCAAGAGTTCCCCACCCTCCTTTACACCACAGTGTACCTCCCTTATCACCTTGTGCTGCTGCTGGGAAGATGCTGGAGGTAAAGCTAAGAAGCAGAAAGTGCAGGGTCTGGAGGAGGACTAGGGAAGGGCTGGAGTCAGCTGCCGGAGTTTGCTGAATGCTGAGACCGAGAGGAGGCGGAGATGAGGGGGTGCTGCAGCTGTATAGAGAGGCACAGGATCTGTAGGAAGAGTTCTGTCCTCCTCTCTGCTACCGACTGCTGAGACTTGGTGTGATGGTCAATGGAAGAATGCTCCTTGCTCCTTGAATGCTCCTTGCACTTGAGGTCTTTTGTGGTCATTGGGAGAAATTACCCCACTACAGATAGCTATAGTGTCATTGTAAACTTATCTGAGAGGTAGAGATTGCTCATGGCTCAAGGAACCCCTAGCAACCTCTGGAGGAACCCTAGGGTTTCATGAAATCTTGGTTGAGAAAACCTGCCCTAGATGGCTTTTTTGGAGTCAGAGTGGATGGACTGTTGCTTGCTGTCTGGGGAAGAACTGGATGAACTGGATGAACTTGTGTCTTTTTTCCACCAGACTAACATTTGAGGCTCCTACAGATTAGCACTACATAGAAAATCTAAAGGTACGTAATAATATTATCCAGGGTTTAATACTACCACAAAAAAATAATAATTTTGAAATTGTGGCATAAACGTTATAGAAGCAATATTTTGAAAATTTACAAGATCTAAGCTAAGGTCTCAAGACTCAGCAAAAATGTAAATTTAAAATAGTTTAACATCTAAAGCAGTTTCTGATGACCCTTAAATCCAAGAATTTAAAGATAACTAAGAGTCAAACCCTCTAAATATGTGATCAAAGGAAAAGTTTTTCCTTTTTCATATTTTAAATATCACTAAATAGAAAGCAAGAAAAACAAGAAGTACAGGTGACCACATGAGACTTCACCGCTCTTGTGTTTTACATAATTATATTGCCTTGATATTTAATTAAGTGTCTAAGGAAAAAAAATTTATGTCGTTAGCAATATTTTAACTTGAGGGGGAAAAAAAGCTAAATCTGACATAATGATATGTTTCCTTTAATTAAAATGCCCATAAAAATAAATTACAAATTGGTACATTCAAGATCCATAACCACTTAGGAAATAAAGGTTGTGTGTCTCTTCTGGTTTGGAACAATTTTATGTTCTGGAGGATTTTATTTTTGTGTTTTTATAAAACGAAAATGAAGTAGAATGTAAAAAAAAAAGTCACCTAAAGGATTGGTTCACCTATTCAAAAAAAAAAAAATGAAAAAAGTGAACTAACCCCCTACACCCTCACCATCCCCCAGTACTTACCTTCATGGGTGATGGGTACCAATGCTGACCAGAATCGCTCTGATTCTCTGATCGCCATCACTAAAGCTTTGTGTATGTGTAGCTGCAATGCTATGAATGTCCTAGCCACATCTCTTTGACCTGGCACTGACAGATGACTTCTTGGTTCCATTGAACATGGGAACCCAGAGCCGAACTCAAGCTCATTCCTAGCCAATAGGTCAACCAGAGAGGGCTAATCTCTTTCTCCCACAATGACTTTGACCTAATATGGCCATATTAGGCCAATGATGTCACAATTATCCACATTCCTTTGTGAAAGGACAGCTGTGGAGTAGGGAATATTCTGGTCGCAGCTATATGGCCCAGGAATGACAGCTGGCTTTTGGGTTTGACCAGATCCAAGTATGGGCCAAACCCAAGCTTGACACTACCGATGATGATTGTCTCTGGTACATATTAGGTGAATGAAGTGTCAAGTATCCCTGGCCCTTTGAGGACGTGCAGCTGTAGGGTGGGTGATATGCTGGTCCAGGCTCATTGGCTCATTGGCCCAAGAATGACAGTTGCCTTCTGGGTTTGGCCAAACCCAAGTTCAGACCAAACTCAAGCTCAACACTACTGATGACCACTGTCTCTGTAAATATCAGGTCAATGACGTGTCTCTGGTCATATTTGTCAGTAATGTGACAAGCATCCCCACCTTCTGCATGTGAAGCTGTGGGTGGGGAATGTCCTGGTCACAGCTCATTGGCCCAAGAATGACAGCTACCTTTCAGGTTTGGCTGAACCCAAGTTTGGACAAAACCCAAGCTCAATACTACTAATAACCACTGTTTCTGGTACATATTAGGTCAATGATGTGTCTCTGGCCATATAACGCTCCAAGCATCCTGGGCCCTTTGATGACATGCAACTGTGGGGTGAGGAATATCCTGGTCGCAGCTATATGGCCCAAGAATGACAGTTGCCTTTTGGGTTTGGCCAAATCCAAGTATGGACCAAACCCAAGCTTGACACTACCGTCTTTGACCACTGTCTCTGGTACATATTAGGTCAATGACGTATCTCTGGCTATATTAGGTTAATGATGTGACAAGTATCCCTGGCCCTTTGAGTACATGCAGCTGTAGGGTGGATGATATGCTGGTCCAGCCTCATTGGCTCATTGTAGTAGAAAGCAAAGCCAAGCCGCTCCAGGTGAGAGCAATCCCACGCTTCAACCTCACGGTGCAGGTCCAGTCCGCAATCTGGATAGGAGCCACTGGAACAGGAAAAGGTTTGACCGCACTCACAGGTTTGAAGCAAAAGTGAAGTGTTTATTGAAGATAAAAATCATGTGCAGCTGTGGGTGAGGAATGTCCTGGTCGCAGCTCATTGGCTCAAGAATGACAGCTACCTTTCGGATTTAGCTGAACCCAAGTTTGGACAATACCCAAGCTCAATACTACTAATAACCACTGTTTCTGGTACATATTAGGTCAATTATGTGTCTCTGGCCATATAAAGTCAATGATGCCCCAAGCATCCTAGGCCCTTTGATGACAAGCAACTGCAAGGGGGGGGGGGCATATCATGGTCGCAGCTATATGGCCCAGGAATGACAGTTGCCTTTTGGGTTTGGCCAAATCCAAGTATGGACTACACAGACACAAATACAGAAATCAGCCAATTCTTTATGACCATTCACCTAATATTGAGACAGTCCCGTTGTGCTGTCAAAACAGCCCTTAACCCATTGAGGCATGGATTCCACTAGACCTCTTAAATTATGCTGTGGCATTTGGCACAAAGCTGTCAGTAGCAGATCCTGTCAGTTGCGAGGTGGGGCCTCCATGAATCAGACTTGTTTTTCCAGCACATCCCATAAATGCTCGATTGGATTGAGATCTTGAGAATTTAAAGGCCAAGTCAACACCTCAAACTCGTTGTGTTCCTTGAACCATTCTTTGCGGTGTGACAGGACGTATTTTCCAACATGAGGCAAAAAAAGTATATAAGATATAAATGTCTTTATTACAAAATTGACAAAAAAAATTGAGAGATAGACACTGACCATACAACAACACCTTCAACTAGACAAGGTCAACAGATACCCAAGTATCAAAAAGGGAGGCATGGATTTGATCAGAATAACATGGTGTCCATGAATTCCTCCAAGCTTGTAAAATCAACGTGTTTGGCATTAAATTGCTTCCTCAGGACATAACTGGGTAGGTGCTGATTGACCCTGAACATCAAGTATTGGGCAACATCACACAGGACGAATTAAAGGATAAAAACATGTTCCCACAACGGGCTAGAAATCCAATAGGCTGTCAATGTTTGTCAACCCAAATAGGGCCCCCAACTTTTAACAGATTCCACTCTCTGGTGATCAACACGGATGTAATTCTAATCAGGGTATAATGGTGTGAATAAGGTAGGGCTCAAGGTAGAAACTGGAAAATAAATGACTTGATCCAGTCGGTTCAAATCATGAATGAAAAAGAGGGCAGCCACCGAGACAAAAACACCCTTTAGATGTAATTAGTTACATCCCAGATGGAGCCTAGTCTCTAATGTATTCAAAATCCTCCACTTGGAGGCTCACCAATGGAGCCAACACCATACTGAGGAAGGGTGGAGGAACCTAGGAGTTCCACTAATGTAGGTCTGCCCAGAGAGTGGAATCCTTTAAAAGTTGGGGGCCCTTTTTGGGTTCACAAACGTTGACAGCCTATTGGATTTCTAGCCCGTTGTGGGAACATGTTTTTATCCTTTAATTCGTCCTGTGTGATGTTGCCCAATACTTGATGTTCAGGGTCAATCAGCACCTACCCAGTTATGTCTAGAGGAAGCAATTTAATGTGAAACACGTTGACTAGACAAGCCTGGAGGAATTCATGGACACCATCTTTTGATACACATGTATATTTATAATGGATTGTGCTATAATATTATTCTGATCAAATCCATGCCTCCTAGTTTAATATTTGGGTATCTGTTGACCTTGTCCAGTTGAGGGTGTTTCTGTATGTTCTAATCAGTGTCTAGTTCTCTATTTTGTTTTTTGTAAATTTTGTAATAAAGACATTTATATTTTATATACTCCTTTTGCCTCAAGTTGTGCCCACAAAGTCCTTTTTTTTCTTTGAGAAAGTTCTTTCTGCCTCAATCCTTTATATATTCACTTAACCTGTTAGTGGTTATAAAGTTATGGCTGATCAGTGTATGGTAGTCTATAGAGTACGATGACCTCATACCTGTACTTTTTTTTTTTTTTAGCATGCAAGGCCATTCCAGCCATGTGCTCTAACTATTATTCATCGTAACTTTAATAGGTGCTCCCTACTCAGCCTTGCTTTTAACGTAACCAATATGTACCATTTATTGCTCTCTGGAATCTCCTCTATGCTTGTACTTTTGCAAATTAGTCCTTAATTAGGATTTTCCTTTCCCAAGCAGCCTCGCAATTCATTCTCTCTGCGCACCGGATTCCCAGGACTCAAACGTCGGCATTTTGCCTAAAAACCTGGCCGGGACGCTGAGTCAACAATGTTTCAGACAAACAGTAGCTATGGGGATCCTTCTTCTTCTTCCCCTTTCCTCTGGAGACCACTTCTTTCGGCAGACTCTGACATCTGAGCTCAATTAAAACAGGAAAAGAGGGGGGAAAAAAACGTTTATTCATGATGTCATGTTTTCCACTACTTCACCAGAAAGCCATGAATCGCTTTTATTTTAAACAAAAAAAAAAAAAAGTTGGCCGCCTACTGTTTGGAAGGGGACTCCTCGGTCTGTATTAGAAAGCAGCGAAAACACAAAAGATCATTCGAGTGCAGAGGAGCCAACGTTACTTTGGTTTGGCCCAGACGGGTCTCCAGCATTCTGACAGCCAATGGATAATGTTGTAGACAAAACATAAATTAAGCCGACTTTTTGAAAGTTAAATGTTGGGTTAAGAAAAAAACAATACCGGCTGAAGGATCATTTTTCATGCGGGATGGACCCTAGAGATTGCGGAGTCTCATTACCAATGGCGATTATCATTCATTGGCAGTGGACTGTAATGATTTTAGAACTTGCGTTCCATATTCAACGAATACAAAAGAAAATGGAGCGATCAGAGCCAAAATGGGCTGTATTGACCCTTGGGAGCAGTACCGAGACATATTCATCTAGCTCCCAAGGCAATGGCGCCCCCTTCCTCCACTGTTATGCATGCCCTAGAAAGTTTTTACTGCCCTGTGTCCATTCTCTGCCCCTTACTCCCTTGTGCCCAGGGCAGCTGCCCCTCCTGTCCTGGCTCTGCTTAGGACCTTGTGACCCATTGTCATTCCGGCCTTCCCCTCAGTTTGGCAAAGCTGTACAGGCTCCTCTCCTGGACTGAAACAGCCCACTCTAAATTTTACCGCACACTGTAGAATGGGTTTACTGCCTTGTGTCCATTTTTTGCCCCCTTGCTCCACTATTCCCAGGGCAGCTGCCCTTTCTACCCACCCTTTGTCCCAGCCCTGCTAGGGACCTTATGACTCATTGACCCCCCCCGGTCTTCCCTTCAGTCTTGCACAGTTGTACAGGCTCCTCTCCTGGACTGAAACGGCTCACTCTGATTTCACTGCACACTGTAGAATGAGTTTACTGCCCTGTGTCCATTCCCTACTGTGCCCAGGGCAGCTTCCCCTTCTGCCCACCTTTGTCCCAGGCCTGCTTGGGACCTTAGGACCCATTGGCACTTTGGTCTTCCCTTAAGCCTTGCACAGTTGTACTGGCTCCTCTCCTTGACTGAAATGGCCTACTCTGATTTCATTGCACACTCTCGTTCACAGTGAAATTACGGCACCCCTGGGCTGCTACTCCAGGGGCACATGCACCACTGGCTTTTTTCAGGACCCGGCCTTTGGCCAGACCAGTGCAGCCCACATCCCCACCAGGAGTACCCTTCCGGCTTTCTCGGGGGGAGAACCTATTGCCGGCCTCCAAGTTCGTTAGGACACTTAGGGTTTGGTTCCCACAATGTGTCTTACTTGCAGCAGCTTCTAATGCAGAGCCCACCTCATTTTCTGGCCCAGCATCATCTAGCTGGAGGATGGCCAGCTTCATAATTTTCACTCCCCATGCCTCTCTGCCTTTCGGTTAAGATCAAGCGTAGTATCTGTTCTTATCAGTTGCCAAGAGGAGGCGCTGTGTTACTGCCCCGACTATGGTGGAGGTTGGGGTGGCGGCTATGCAAGTCCTCTGGTGTGATGATACCTAGATGGTTAGTATCGGTGGGAACCAAACCCTAAGTGTCCTAACGAACTTGGAGGCCGGCAATAGGTTCTCCCCCCGAGAAAGCCGGAAGGGTACTCCTGGTGGGGATGTGGGCTGCACTGGTCTGGCCAAAGGCCGGGTCCTGAAATAAGCCAGTGGTGCATGTGCCCCTGGAGTAGCAGCCCAGGGGTGCCGTAATTTCACTGTGAACGAGGGTCACTTTGAGTTAGGCACCAAGGTCACTGCACTTCCACACTTTTTTCACACCTCCCTCTAGGGCCGAGCCTTTTGGCTAGGACCAGAGGAGTTTTTTATTCCTGGCCAAAGGGCCGGCCATTGTAATGCACAATGGCACCTTTCACTTCTCCTCTCTACTTTCTTCCCCCCCCAGTTTATCTATTTATTGGTGTGGTTGATGTACACTTTTTCACGTTTGACTGGTAGGGTGTAGGTCCTCTGGCCTGCCCTAAATGTCTTGGGAGGGGGTGGACATGGCCTTCTGGCTTGGTTCGCCCTCTCTCATGGGGTCTCCCTTCGGGGGAGCCCCACCTAGTACTTGGGTTGGTCTGTTTCAGCCAGATGGACCATGTGAAGTACCCCAGTCCCTGTCTGGAGCCTAATGCCCCGGGGGATCAGGGTTAGGGTTCTTTCTCTTCGGAAGAGGACTATGTGTACACCCTGTGCACGTTTTGTGTTTCACTTTTTGGTGTGCATTTTTTTTTTTTGCACTGGGTGGAGTCTGAGTGTTTTCACACACCACTGGCTTAAAACAAATAAAAAAATTTCCTCCCCAGTGTGATTGGCCAATCCCTAAGCGGTGGGCCTGACAGGGGTCTAAGCCAACCCTTAAATATGGATGAGCCATGCCAGTAGGGGAGTCGGATGGAAGATGGAGATGCAGTGTTGAGGAGACTGTCAGTGGTACTCGAGCGACCCCTGCCAGGGAGGGGCTCTACCTCGGGCTGGGGCTCAGGTGGCTAATCTATGAGCCTGGCCCCTTATCTACATTCAGGGCACCTGGAAACACATGATTAGAGCCTGAGGCTCTAATTGGCTTTAGAATAGGGGGGTCTCAGGGCGCTAATGTCTTCCTGCTTCTCCTCTCGACTAATCAGAAAGCTGGTCCTGAGAGCCGATTGGCTTTGAGGCCTAGGCCTCCCGGCCACTCGAGTCTCAGGACCCACTTCCTGTTTGGCCGGGAGGAGAAGCATTGCCTGTTCGGCCGGGAGCCTGGAGCAAGGAGCAGCCTCCTAAAGTAAGGCTGGAGTGATTGCCGCCTTCCTGTCCATCTCCCATGAGGGTGGAGCTGAAGGCAGGTTTGTTTGCCACCCCCCAAAATATTGAGCACCAGCTGCCCAATAAAACATAAAAACAAAGCTCAAGGACTGTTCACTGTGTCTGGATAAAAGTGGAAGTTGTTGTGTGCCTGGCTGTGCAGTAGTGGGGAACCCTGACATCTGAAACCCCTACAGGGGTTACATTTGCAAACTGGAGAAAATTACCAAACTGGCCCGATCTTCAGTACTGCCTGGGTTCTCTCTTCTCCAACATCAACATCTACAGGTCTATCTATAAAAAAAATGAATTGCACAAATGTCAGAAGCATTCTTCAAGCTGAATAAAATGTCACCACAATTTTTCTACGAGATGAATTCCTGTATCATTAGCTCCACCTAGTGGCCGAAATGCAGCATTGTTTTCTCATTGAGTTATTTCAGAGAAACATGCTGCATTTTGGCCATTAGCACTAAGACAGGTGTGCCCAACCGCTGGGCCACGGGCCCGCCCACCTGTGACTAAGCCCTGAGGTCAGGACGAAACGCGTCAGAGGTGTTCTCCCTGATGGAGCTGGTCTAAGGCGCTATTTACTGGTCTATACTCGGGCTTATGTTGGTGTGAGGCACCTGGACCTTTTCTTTCTTTTAGACAGTACATTGAGCCGGAGACGAGCTCTTTCCATGCCGGTACCCTTCTAGTGGGAGTAACCAGAGATAATTGGATTGGAGACCTAGAGTGGCACCCAACGTCTTTTATGTATTGCCTTTACGTGAATGTTAATTAAATTCCCCGTGTGGTGGCTTAAAAATTGGGTTACTTTTGGAAACATTTATCCAATTTTTGTGCAATTTCGGATGTGGCACCCTTGTCTGCCCACTCTGGGGTACCAGGTAAATGTTTTTAACGGGTTTAGACCAGGGGTAGCAAGCTTAATTTCATCACGGGCCGCATCAGCTTTATTGTTGACCTCAAGGGGGCGGTTGTATGTTAGACTAGATATCCAGAGCAAGCAGGACAAGAGTTTATTTGGAGAGTCCGGTGGAGAAATAGAAGCTCGATGAAAATCTTTAAAACACATTTCCCAGCTGAAAGAGGATTTCATTCAATTCCGGAATAATTGCAAGTCATTAAGATAGACGGGATTGTGTTAAGTCCTCAGGGCAATGCTGAAGCTATTAGGCCAACGCCATCATTACTTCACAATAGTCTCATCATAATGTGCTTCTTAGAAACAAACAATTTACATAAAAATGTGCCGGCTACATTAGTAGTTGTAAATGTTACTCGATGGTTTTCCGAAAAGATGGGAAGGAATCAGGATGACACGAGGTCAACACCTTAGAGGGTCATCATCTCAAACAAGCAAGTTATTACAGAAAACAACAAAATCTAGGGGCTTTCTAGGACGGCGCCCAAGGACATATATTCAACAGATGAATTTTAAAAAAATTCCAGATTTATTTATCACATCATATAAATGTTTAATGGAATCACATATGGTGCACGCTACAATGTTCCTTTCATTGGGCTCATTTCTGTTCAGTGGATCAGGAAGGGAGGAGGCCTCTTCCAATACTTACATCTTGTGACAGAACAATAATACAGTATGTCCAGGACCTCTCTGTCCTTTAGTCCAGTGGTCTCCAAACTGTGGCCTGGGGGGCAGAATGTGGCCCTTTGCTTGCCTTTTATCAGGCCCTTAGGGTCTAATCCCACTGATATAAATGATGGGGCACTATTCCTCCCACTGATACCAATGATGGGGCACTATTCCTCCCACTGACACCAATAATAAATAATGAGGTACTATTCTTCCCACTGATACCAATGATGACACTCCATTGATACCAATTATGGGGCTCTATTCCTCCCACTAACACCAATGATGGGGCACTATTCCTCCCACTGATACCAATGATGGGTACTATTCCTCCCATTGATACCAATGATGGGGTACTATTCCTCCCACTGATACCAATGATGGGGCACTATTCCTCCCATTGATACCAATGATGGGGCACCATTCCTCCCACCGATACCAATGATGGGGCACTATTCCCTCCACTTATACCAATGATGAAGGCACTATTCCTCCCACTGATACCAATGATGGGGCACTATTCCTCCCACTGACACCAATGATGAGGCACTATCCCCCCCACTATTACCAATGATGAGGGCACTAATCCTCCCACTGATACCAATGATGGGGCACTATTCCTTCCACTGACACCAATGATGGGGCACTATTCCTCCCACTGATACCAATGATTGGACACTATTCCCCCCACTGATACCAATGATGGAGCACTATTCCTCCCACTGATACCAATGATGGGACACTATTCCTCCCACTGATACCAATGATGGGGCACTATTCCTTCCACTGATACCAATGATGGGGCACTATTCCCTCCACTGATACCAGTGATGGGGCACCATTCTTGCCACTGATACCAGTGACAGGGCACTATTCCGCTCACTGATACCAATGATGGGGCATTATTCCTTCCACTGACACCAATGGTGGGGCACTATTCCTCCCACTAATACCAATGATGGGGCATTATTCCTTCTACTGATACCAATGATGGGGCACTATTCCTTCTACTGATACCAATAATGGGGCACTATTCCTTCCACTGATACCAATAATGGGGCACTATTCCTCCCACTGGTATTGGGCACTGATAGACAGCATTGGTGGGCACTGTTGGGACTGCACTGATAATCAGGTCACTGATAATCATTGTCCTGCTTATCAGTGTAGATGTCCCTTCAACAGAAGTCGGTAAGGGGCTCTCCTCACGCTAACAGCGGGAAGAAAGGAAAACCGATAACCGACTTGTGTTTACATTGTGATCAGCTGTCATTGGACACAGCTGATCACATGGTAAAGGGCCACTGTGATTGGCCCTTTACTCCGATCTGTGAGCTGCTGAGTTTGAAGGAGTCAGGGATCACAGAGCACACTACCCCACGCGCCACAGCACGATCATGGGAGGACATCATATGACGCCCTCCCGGCAAAGTAAGCCTGCAACGTATTTGGCTATAGCTTAAAGACCAGTAGAAAGTGGTTAATATACACTTATTAGATTTTTTTTTTTTTTATCAAAGAACTGTAGCAAAATAAATTTTGGCCACAATTTATGAAGACATTCAATTTTTGTGTAATTTTTTTATTGGATATGTTTTATAGCAGAAAGTAAAATTGGATTGGAACTGAGAGACGGCAGCCTGTTTGAGGATCTGGGATCTGGCTTCTGAAACTTGCTGATTGTCAAGTCAGACTAGCCTCCCGCCAGCAAATAGTGAGCTGAACTACCCATCCTAAGCACCTGCCACAAACTGTCAGCCCGAATTCAGATGGCTCCTACTTAGCAGCTTATCTTTTTATTATCCACCCACACTCCTAAAGGCACAGTGCACCACCTAAAGAAGGGCCCCACTGAAAGCTGGCCAATGTTAATTACTAGGTGCCAGGTACTTTATACCACCTCTAGGCAGTTCTTAAAGGGGCGCTGCACCATGCATGTCTATAGGGGCTAACATGTTGTGGACTTCAATTCCCACAAGTCCCTGCCCCTGGAGTAGGGGAGCTTCAACGTGTTACCTGGCAAATTGTGCCAGATCTCGACGATCCAGAGAGGTGAGCGAAGGGTACAGGTCTGCTGTCAGGGTCTGTGCCCCACACCGGAGTGACCAGAGCCACCAGAAAGTAGCTAACAGGACCTGTCGCTGTGCCTGTTCATCCACATAAGGGATAGAGAACAGACCTGCATCTGACTTTGCCAAAGCTGCCTTCAGAGACTGAGTTTGAGAATAAGAGAGAGTCTCTGCATCTTCAGGATTGGAACTGAGAGACGGCAGCCTGTGTGAGGATCTGGGACCTGGCTTCTGGAACTTGATGATCGTCAAGCCAGACTAGCCTCACGCCAGAAGGGGTGAGCTGAACTACCCATCCTAAGCACCTGCCACAAACTGCCAGCCCAAATTCAGATGGCTCCTATTTAGCAGCTTATCTTTTTATTGTCCACCCACACTCCTAAAGGCACAGTGCACCACCTAAAGAAGGGCCCCACCGAAAGCTGGCCAAATGTTAATTACTAGGTGCCAGGTACTTTATACCAACTCTGGGCAATTCTTAAAGGGGCGCTGCACAATGCATGTCTATGGGGGCTAACAGGTTGTGGACTTCAGTTCCCACAAGTCACTGCCCCTGGAGTAGGGGAGCTTCGCCATGTTACCGGGCAAATTTTTGTTTTAAGTTAGGTATTGTTTTTATTTGTTTATCAGAAAATAAAAATCCCAGAGGTGATCAAATACCACCATAAGAAAGCTCTATTTGTGGGAACGAAATGATAAAAACTTAGTTTGGGTACAGTGCAGTGTAGCATGACCACGCAATTGTCATTCAAAGTGAGAGCGCTAAAAGCTTAAAATTGGTCTGGACAAGAAGGTGTATAAGTGCCCGGTATTGAATTGGTAATTCATAAAGGAATTTCATTCCAAAAAATTGTGTTTGAAAATTGCTGCGCAAATACCATGTGACATAAAAAGTTGCAACAACCACCATTTTATTCGCTAGGGTCTCAGCTAAAAAAAATAATATATATATATAATGTTTGGGGGTCCTGAGTAATTTTCTAGCAAGAAAAAAAAAAATGATGGTTTTTACATGTAGGAGAGAAGTGTCAGAATTGGATTGGGAGTCTGGTTAATAGCCGACGTAATGTTTGGACCGAAAACCTTGAGCTCATCCCTCTTTGGCACCTTTAAAGTCCCTTGTATGTAAAATACATAATTAAAGTATCTAATAAATTAAATTGTCGTAGTGCATTCAGAGACAATCCCCATCTGGCTAGTTCCAGCTGTGGTTTTAATATCATTCATTTCCTATTCTTATACACGTCATGTTACAGTGAAGAAGCGCGTCCGTCCCTTTATGGGGCCCCCCGTGTTCTACGACTTTCCCGTCTTTCCTCTAAATAAACAATTTCAAATTTAGTCTTCGGAGGTGATTTTATGTAAATATTGTTTTTTTGGTGTTTTCGGGTTGCTATGCACACAAATAGAAACATCGGCGTAATTAAACGGAAAATACTGGTAATTAATTCTAATTACAATCCATTAGCATGTTAAGTCTGTTTGTCTAAAATATAGCTGTTCCCTCTAAACCTTGTTAATCGGTAAATATTAGTGATTGTATTATGCGGAAGAGCCCCTTCACTGAACATTCGTGTTGTTGGAGTGCGGCAGATTGATGGAAAATGTAAATACGCCGGATCCGGTATATGCAAATGGCGGCAGGCGGGGGTCCAGAATTTTTATGTTCATTCAAAAATATATATATATATATATAAAAAAAATATATATACATATATATATAAATATATATTAATAAAAAATAAATAAATATATATATATATATATATATAAAATATATAAAAAATATGTATATATAATATATATATAAAAATATATATATATATACATACATATATATATATATATATATATATATATATATATATACATATATATATATATATATATATATATATATATATATATATATATATATACATATATATATATATATGTAAATATAAATATATATATATATATATACATATATGTATATATATATATATATATATATATATATATATATATATATGTGTAAATATAAATATATATATATACATACATATATATATATATATATATATATATATATATATATATATGTATGTATATATATATATATATATATATATATATTTTTATATATATATTATATATACATATTTTTTTATATATTTTATATATATATATATATATATATATATATATATATATATATATATATATATATATATATATATATATATATATATGTAAATATAAATATATATATATATATATATATATACATATATGTATATATATATATATATATATATATATATATATATATATATATATATATATGTGTGTATATATATGTTTGTGTATATATATATATATATATACATACACAGTACACACTATATCACCAAAAGTATTGAGACGCCTGCCTTTAAACACACATGTACATTAATGGCATCCCAGTCTTAGTCCGTAGGGTTCAATATTGAGTTGGCCCACCCTTTGCAGATACAACAGCCTCAACTCTTCTGGGAAGGCCGTCCACAAGGTTTAGGAGTGTGTCTATGGGAATGTTTGACCATTCTTCCAGAAGAACACTTGGGAGGTCAGGCACTGATGTTGGATGAGAAGGCCTGGCTCGCAGTCTACTCTCTAATCCATCCCAAAGGTGTTTTATGGGGTTGAGGTCAGGGCTTCGTGCAGGCCAGTCAGGCTCCTCCACCCCAAACTCGCTCATCCATGTCTTTACGGACCTTGCTTTGTGCACTGGTGTGCAGTCATGGTGGAACAGGAAGGGGCCATCCCCAAACTGTTTCCACAAAGTTGGGAGCATGGAATTGTCCAAAATGTCTTGGTATGCTGACGCCCTAAGAGTTCCCTTCACTGGAACTAAGGGGCCAAGCCCAACCCCTGAAAAACAACCCCACACCATAATCCCCCCCTCCACCAAATGATTTTGACCAGTGCACAAAACAAGGTCCATAAAGACACGGATGAGCGAGTTTGGGGTGGAGGAACTTGACTGGCCTGCACAGAGTCCTGACCTCAACCCGATAGAACCCATTTGGGATGAATTAGAGCGGAGGCCATGAGCCAGGCCTTCTTGTTCAACATCAGTGCCTGACCTCACAAATGCTCTTCTGGAAGAATGGTCAAACATTCCCATAGACACACTCCTAAACCTTGTGGACGGCCTTCCCAGAAGAGTTGAAGCTGTTATAGCTGCAAAGGGCGGGGCCAACTCAACATTGAACCCTACGGACTAAGACTGGGATGCCATTAAAGTGGTATGGATGCCATGTGTGTGTAAAGGCAGGTGTCCCAATACTGTTGGCAATATGGTGTATATGTAAAAGGTGTAAAAATATTAATGAACAAAGCAAACAAAAACAGAAAAAAAAGTTTAATATTAGTTAATAAAAATAGAAAAAAAAATCACCAGAAGAATTATAACTGGATGGAGAAGGAAAATAAATAGGGATGATTAGAGCAAACTAAGGGTTAATTATGGGTTCAACAGAGGAACGTTTAATTAAAAAAAAAAAAGTATTAGGTTGCTTTAACTGAAGTCATCTGCAGATTGAAGTTCATGCCTTTGATCTGTAGATGAATAAACAGAAAGTTACAAAATGAAAAACAAAAAAAAAATGTAATTGTATCTTTCTGTATTGGCAGCTGAGCAATGTTGTTGATAAACATTGCCAGACTGCTTTTTAGTTGACAGCTCCTGCTGCCGGGACCTTCTCTGTGTACTCGGCAATGCAGGTATCGGAGCTGAATTGCCATGTACTGGGTTCAGGGGGGACCCCGGCAGCACGGCAGAAGGACTGGACGTGCCGGACATGCCCAGTGTACAATGATTAATTTTTTTTTTTTTGCCCGTGTCTAGCACGCCCAGGGTCTGTAACTGGTAAAATTATTTATTTATTATTTATTTATATTTATTAAATTATTTATTTATTACATTTTACATTTTTATTACATTTTAAATGATTGGAAAATATATGTTTTATTATTTAATTATTACATGTTAAATGATTGGAAAATGCATTCTTAATTATTTATAATGAATACGTTTTAAATTATTGGAAATTGCATTCTTAATTATTTATAATTATTACGTTTTGAATGATAGGAAAATCAATTTTAAATGATTTTTTTTATCACAGTTTAAATTATTGGGAACTGCATTTTTAACTATTTATTTATTAAAAAAATGAAAGGAAAATCTATTGTAAATTATTTATTTATTACATTTTAAATGATTATTGAATTTTAAATAACCGAGAAATAAGCTCGGGTTGCTTTGATATCAATAACATCAGAATATAAATCTTGTTTTTTTTTTTTTTTTCCGAGCGATTCGGGTAAAATTCATGAAGTGGATATCTCTGTGGAATACATGCAGAACTGTCTATATAAGTTAAAGCTCTGTTTCAAGGTACATATTGCTTATCATTCTATGGAAAGTCTAACCTAATCCTTGGAAATATGGACGGAGAATATCAATAAATACTCAGCGCCTACTGCAACGTTTCTTCCAAGAATTCCAGATAAGAAAATTAGTCGGTAGCTGAATTTTTTTTGTGCTGGATGTATCTTTTGTAAACCAAAACGTCAAAGGCAATAAAAATGAAGTAGTCATCGCTATACAGTTCATGAGTATGTAAGTTTACAGTTCCGAGGAAAAATTGTGAACTTGGAATTATAATTGGACCCGCTGAAATTCCAGTGTTGGGTCTAATCTGCTATGGTGGATTCCAGGTATGGCAATTTTTACATGTAGCCAATGTAGGTATGGATTGTGCCATAACTATGGGATTCCCATGGAAGCCAGTGGTACCTACTACAATGATCTCCACTAGCTTCCGGGTCCCATGCCAAGTGGTTGCCTTGCTGCATTGAGAACACAGTATGGTGGATTCCAGGTATGGCAACTCTTACATAGTCGCATTGCTCCACCTTGGACCAATGTAGGTATGGATTGTGCCATAACTACAGGATTCCCATGGAAGCCAGTGGTACCTACTACAATGATCTCCACTAGCTTCCAGGTCCCATGCCAAGTGGATGCCTTGCTGCATTGAGAACACAGTATGGTGGATTCCAGGTATGGCAACTCTTACATAGTCGCATTGCTCCACCTTGGACCAATGTAGGTATGGATTGTGCCATAACTACAGGATTCCAGTGGGGCCTACTACAATGATCTTCACTAGCTTGTAGGTCCCATGTCAAGTGGCTGCTTTGCTGCATTGAGAACAGAGTATGGTGGATTCCAGGTATGGCAATTTTTACATAGTCACATGTAGCCAATGTAGGTACGGATTGTGCCATAACTACGGGATTCTCATGGAAGCCAGTGCTGCCTACTACAATGATCTCCATTAGCTTCCGGGTCCCATGCCAAGTGGATGCCTTGCTATATTGAGAACACAGTACGGTGGATTCCAGATATGGAAACCCTTACATAGTCGCATTGCTCCACCTTGGACCAATGTAGGTATGGATTGTGCCATAACTACAGGATTCCCATGGATCCAGTGGGGCCTACTACAATGATCTTCGCTAGCTTGTAGGTCCCATGTCAAGTGGCTGCTTTGCTGCATTGAGAAAAGAGTATGGTGGATTCCAGGTATGGCAATTCCTACATAGTCACATTGCTCTACCTTGGACCAATGTAGGTATGGATTGTGCCATAACTATAGGATTCCCATGGAAGCCAGTGGTGCCTTCTACAATGATCTCCACTAGCTTTCAGGTCCCATGCCAAGAAGTGGATGCCTTGCTGCATTGAGAACACAGTATGGTGGATTCCAGGTATGGCAATTCTTACATAGTCGCATTGCTCCACCTTGGACCAATGTAGGTATGGATTGTGCCATAACTACAGGATTCCCATGGAAGCCAGTGGGGCCTACTACAAAGATTTTCACTAGCTTGTAGGTCCCATGCCAAGTGGCTGCCTTGCTGCATTGAGAAAACAGTATGGTGGATTCCAGGTATGGCAATTCTTACATAGCCACTTTGTTCCACCTTGGACCAATGTAGGCATAGATTGGGCCGTACCTGTTGGATACCCATGGAAACCAGTGGTGCCTTCTACAATGATCTCCACTGACTTCTAGGTCCCATGCCAAGTGGCTGACTTGAGAACACAGTAGGCTGTTCACTTGAGGCACAAAAACTGCAGCACTAAATATATCTAAACATTATAATAATGTTGACATATCAGCTTAACAAAGTGCACAGTGCAAAATAAAAAAAATACAAATGGCATAACATCATCCATTTTAGTCCAAAAATAGTTAAAAAACAAAAGCTCATGTTCAGTAATTTTAGTGAAAGCAGAATCCAAAAGTTGACTTAAGGAGCCACCACGGTGAGCGCATCCATCACCCAGTAAAGAAGATTAAATACGCTTACCATAAGGCAGCTTTAATAAAGCATGTAGTAATGGTGATCAGGATGGTAGTCACAGGAATGGTATCCAGGAGTAGACCACAAGGTTCTCCACACCAGCCGAGCCACTTGTTAAATTATAAACTCCGATGTCTGCTGAACTTCAATGTAGACTACAGGCATTCTCTGCTACACATGGGGGGGGGAGGGGCGTGGCGTGGCGTGGCTGAAACAGCGGTGGACAGTTCAGCAAGACAATGATCCCAAACACAAAACCAAGGAAACCCTCAATTGGTTTCAAAGAAAGAAAATAAAGCTGCTAGAATGGCCCAGCCAATCACATGACTTGAATCCAAAAGAAAATCTATGAAAAGAACTAAAGATCAGAGTTCATAGAAGAGGTCCACCTTGGACCAATGTAGGTATGGATTGGGCCATAACTATGGGATTCCCATGGAAGCCAGTGGTGCCTACTACAATGATCTCCACTAGCTTCTAGGTTCTATGCCAAGTGGCTGCATTGAGAACACAGAATGGTGGATTCCAGAACTTATTTGTTTTGGTGTCTTTGTATGTATGGATTGCATTGGTTGTTACGGACATGTGGGGAAAATTTCATGGCAATAGAAATATATTTACCTAGAAAAATGATAGACAGACAGATAGATAGATAGATAGATAGATAGATAGATAGATAGATAGATAGATAGATAGATAGATAGATAGATAGATAGATAGATAGATAGATAGATAGATAGATAATCTTGACACAAGCCTTTTAGGGCTAGAATTTTACATTTCAGGTTCAGTCAGATGTAAAAGAACAAATTAACATGTCACGCACTCCTCTATGCAAGATTTTAATATCTTATAAATATTAATGATAACAGTAAGTGCTCGGTGTCTTGTTTTCGTGACTCTTCATTTATTACGGCGACCTTCAGGAAGACCTCAACAATATGGCTCAGTTTAATCTCTAAAATTGATGGAAAAGCAAGATAGAATTAAAGAATTCTTAATGTACAACAAGAAAAGAATACCGAGACGGCTATAATGAATCCAGCATGGCTTAGCCTTGTGTGTCACAAAAATCAGCTATTGTGGGCTGAATATTATATTGAATCCATATTTCCCTAATATGGATTTCAACAAGTAACACAATCCATGTCAAGCTCTGCGTTTCTGAAGAGTTTTGGAAAATCTCACCCCGTATATATAAAATATGTAAATGCCGATATATATATGGTATTTATTGGCCTTTTTCAACCAGGGTGCCTTGAGGTTTCTTCAAGGGTGCCTTGGCAAAATGCCTAAAAATTGCACCAAAATTGTATAGAAGCCGGTGGGTGGATGAAGCTTGCCTTTCAGCCATGGTCATTGTCCACCATTACAACCTTCCAGTGGCCAACCTCCTAACGATCATCAGTTGATAAGGAGGATGCCAGTTGCTTGCATATCATCCTTATTTGACCCTCCCTTGCCACTCTCCATCAGCTTTGGGGTCTCGTTGGCTAAGTGAAAACCTCAGGGAGAAGAGAAACATTGGAATACTAGTCAGTACCAGTGTGCAAAAGTGTATTGCTTTGGAAGAATAAATTACCTCTAACATTGGGGGTCCTACTTGTATTGATGTTGCTGCATTAAATAAAACTATTAGAATAATTTTTACAAGTGGCGCCTCAAGACTGTCCACAATTTTGGAGAGTGTCTTGACTGAAAAAAGGTTGAGAAACACTGTGTGTGTGTGTGTATATATATATATATATATATATATATATACATATATATATATATACATACAGTGCCTTGAAAAAGTATTCACACCCCTTAAAATTTTCCACATGTTGTCATGTTACAACCAAAAAACATAAATGTATGTTATTGGGATTTTATGTGATAGACCAACTCAAAGTGGCACATAATTGTGAAGTGGAAGGAAAATTATAAATGGTTTTCCAATTTTTTAACAAATAAATATGTGAAAAGTGTGTGGGGTACATTTGTATGGTGCCCCCCCCGGAGTCAATACTTTGTAGAACCCCCTTTCGCTGCCATTACAGCTGCAAGTCTTTTTGGGGATGTCTCTACCAGCTTTGCACATCTAGAGAGGGACATTTCTGCCCATTCTTCTTTGCAAAATATCTCAAGCTCTGTCAGGTTGGATGGAGAGCGTCTGTGATCAGCAATTTTCAAGTCTTGCCACAGATTCTCAATGGGATTTAGGTCTGGACTGTGACTGGGCCATTCTAACACATGAATATGCTTTGATCTAAACCATTCCATTGTAGCTCTGCCTGGATGTTTCGGGTCGTTGTCCTGCTGGAAGGTGAACCTCCGCCCCAGTCTCAAGTCTTTTGCAGACTCTAACAGGTTTTCT
Source organism: Lithobates clamitans (assembly GCA_037952925.1). Lineage (NCBI taxonomy): Eukaryota > Metazoa > Chordata > Amphibia > Anura > Ranidae > Lithobates > Lithobates clamitans. The sequence goes on from JBBGZY010001152.1 coordinate 369,879, forward strand.
TCTAAGATTGTCCTGTATTTGTCTCCATCCATCTTCCCATCAACTCTGACCAGCTTCCCTGTCCCTGCTGAAGAAAAGCATTCCCACAACATGATGCTGCCACCACCATGTTTCACGGTGGGGATGGTGTGTTCAGGGTGATGTGCAGTGTTCATTTTGACTTTTTGCTTTTAGACCAAAAAGTAAAATTTTGGTCTCATCTGACCAGAGCACCTTCTTCCACATGTTTGCTGTGTCCCCCAGCAGAACATTACCTCTACTTGGGGCCTTCACCGTTTGACCCAGGAAATTGTCCTGCATTCCATTTAATAACTGAAGCCCCTCAGTTGAGTGAGCAGTCCCATCGGGCCAATCAATATGGGGATAATTAAAGCCCCCCATGATTAAAACATTGTCCTGCCCTCTACCCCCTCCACCTTAAGAAGGAGGTTCATAGTCCTACACTGCCCTCAGGCCACCCACAGACAGGACCTTTGGGAAGAAGAGTACAGTGATGGATTAAGGAATAGGATAAGTAAGACACCTTAACCCTTGCTCCCCTAGATTAAAGTAGCATTTATTTCTGAGGGGGGCAGGATGGATACCTCTGCAAGTGTAGATTTTACCTAATTCCCGAAGTTCAGCTTTAAACATCTAGAAAAGAATTTGTGAGAAGAAGATGAATGGATGATTACTCCACTTTTGTTGAGAATTAAACAATCGACTCTGGGTGATTAATGTACCTTGCAGGGATTTAAGCCCTTTCTCACCTGCCCTGGCATCCCTTTAAAAAGTTCTGAATGTCAGAGGGCGGAAAAGATCGTCCAATCACGTGACCATTGTAATTGGCTGTCACAGTGGTCACATGATTGGGAGTCGGTCCTGCTGGCTACCGATCATTGCTGGGAACCAGGAGCTGTCTTTCTCATTACTGGGAGCGTGGACTGAGCTCACTCTCAGCATAGAAACATTGGCCACCCAGGGACACATATGAATTGTGTGTGGGCATTAAAGCTCACCCTTTTGCCACCACACATATGTATTAGTCGATCGTAAAGGGTTTAACCAACTTTGCAGCAGATTTCTTCCTTTTCTTGCTCTGAAGAAATAGCTGTTTATTTCACCATGTCCTGTTCTGACTGATTCTGAATGGGAGGGTCCAGTCCATTCTACTCACCTGGTGCACTCTCAATGTGAGGAAATCTGCAGGGTCTGCATCCCTTTAGAAAGTATTTAACCCTTGGGGAGTATCTCACAAAACTGAAATTCCTATTGCTGAGGATGCCTAAAATCTGACTTGTATCTTTGTGCTGACTGATTCTGAATGGGAGGGTCTGGTTCATTATAATCACCTGGTGCTCTCTCAGTGTTCTAATAAGGAAGCTGCTGGGTCTGCATCCCTTTATAAGTATTTAACCCTTGGGAAGTATGTTAACAAGACTGAAATTCCGATTGCAGAGAATGCCTAAAATCTGACTTGTATTTTAGTGCAGACCAGGTGTCTCCAAACTATGGCCCTCGAGTTGTTCAGAAACTACAATTTCCATCATGCCCAGTCATGTCTGTGAAAGTCAGAGTTTTACAATGCCTCCTGGGACAAGTATTTCCACAGCAGCTGGAGGGCCGTAGTTTGGAGATCCCTGGTGCAGACTGATTCTGAATGGGAGGGTTTGGTTCATCATAATCACCTGATGTGCTCTCAGTGTTCTGATGAGGAAAGCTCCAGGCTCTGCATCCCTTTAGAAGTATTTAACCCTTGGGGAGTATCTCACCAAAACTGAAATTCCTTTTGCAGAGGATGCCTAATATCTGACTTGTATCTTAGTGCCCACTGATTCTGAATGGGAGGGTCTGGTTCATTATAATCACCTGGTGCGTTCCCAGTGTTCTAATGAGGAAAGCTGCAGGGTCTGCATCCCTTTATAAGCATTTAACCCTTGGGAAGTATGTCACCAAGACTGAAATTCCTATTGCAGAGAATGCCTAATATCTGACTTGTATCTTAGTGCCGACTGATTCTGAATGGGAGGGTCTGGTTCATTATAATCACCTGGTGCTCTCTCAGTGTCCTAATGAGGAAAGCTGCTGGGTCTGCATCCCTTTATAAGTCTTTAACCCTTGGGAAGTATGTCGAAAAGACTGAAATTCCTATTGCAGTGAATGCCTAAAATCTGACTTGTATCTTAGTGCAGACCAGGTGTCTCCAAACTATGGCCCTCCAGTTGTTCAGGAACTACAACTTCCATCATGCCCAGTCACGTCTGTGAATGTCAGAGTTTTACAATGCCTCATGGGATGTGTAGTTCCACAACAGCTGGAGGACCATAGTTTGGAGATTTCCTGGTGCAGACTAATTCTGAATGGGAGGGTTTGGTTCATCATAATCACCTGATGTGCTCTCAGTGTTCTGATGAGGAAAGCTGCAGGGTCTGCATTCCTCTAGAAGTATTTAACCCTTGTTGGAGTGTCTCACCAAAACTAAAAATCCTATTGCCTAGGATGCCTAATATCTGACTTGTAGCTTAGTGCCGACTGATTCTGAATGGGAGGGTCTGGTTCATTATAATCACCTGGTGCGTTGCCAGTGTTCTATTGAGGAAAGCTGCAGGGTCTGCATTCCTCTAGAAGTATTTAACCCTTGTGGGGGTGTCTCACCAAAACTGAAATTCCTATTGCATAAGATGCCTAAAATATGACTTATATCTTAGCATAGATGTCTGGGAAAAAAATCAGCGAGCCAATCAAACAAGCAGGATATGACATTTAATGTGGTCGTTCTGTACACTGTTCTGTAACAGTCTACAGAATTCATCCAGGTTGCCATATTGCATTGAATTTTTCTGAAAATTGCTAACAATAATAAAAATAATGACAACAATAATAATAATAATAATAAAGATGATGATGATGATAAAAATAGAAATAATTAAGAACAACTATAATAATAATAAAGATGATGATGATGATAATAATAATATAAATAATAATAATAATAATAATGATAATATTAATAATAATAATAATACTATTATTATTATTATTATTATTATTATTATTATTACCATCATCAACTTTATTATTATTATTATTATTATTATTATTATTATTATTATTATTAATAATAATAATAAAGTTGATGATTGTAATAATAATAATAATAATAATAATAATTATCATTATTAATACCAATAATAATAATAATAATAATTAATTACAATAATACATTAATAATAATTAATAACAATAAATTACATGTATTGTATAGCAATTGTATATGCTATATTATTTGTTTATATTTTTTTTTTTTTTCATTTAATTTTTTTCAAGTAGAGTTACCCTTTAAAAAAAAACTGTTACAAAGTATAATTTCCTTTATTCAATTTTTTTTTTTTGAAGGAAAAAATAACAAATTCACTACCTTGTTTCAAACTAGTAAAACCATCAAGTTACTACAGATGTAGCCAATACATACGATGTCATGGTTCTCCGGGGCCGAAGGGTAAAAAGGAAGCTTGAACAGCAAAATGGATTTTCAGTCCTGCCCGTTAGAATGGTGAATGAATTAGATTCGATGCAGAGGAGTTTGCTGAGAGGTCATCACAATTGACTATTTTTAGATTTATGCCGAAGGTGGGAGATGCCAGCAAAACAGGAGCCCAGCCGGCTTGAAATACCAAACATCCCACCATGTCAGCGGGGTAATTATAATTAAATTAGTAATAAATCTTAAATCAGCCAATGAGAACTTGGGGAGTTATTATGATTGGTTGGGACAAGATTTCTCTACACATGGTAGCTTAGAAGCACAGTAATAATAGCTACTAAAGGACATTAAAATCAATAGCATAGCTGAGTCTTCAGGTTACATAACATTAATTATAGCCGCTCAATGTCTAGGTAATGTCTGGCCGTTCCAAATACTGTACAAGCATTATATGCTATTCCAATAAAAATGGTGTATGCTCTCTCTAGCTGAAGGTTCCCTGGTCATTAGAGCCTGGAAAAATATTAGCTACAATACCTATACACATGCAAACTGCAATGCCAGAGGGTGCAAATTTTGGTAAAATTTTGCAAAGAATGGAATATTGGGCTTAGAATTAAATTAATTAAATATTATTATTATAACTGATTTATTTATAACTTACCATTTTTTATTAAATGGGAATCAGTAATTGGCATAGGCTTTGACTTACTAATTGGCTGTTCGGGATATGAGAGGTGTTGGTCCTCAGAATTCCAGAAGATCCAACTAAGCAGGTAGGATGAGGACCTATGGTATGATTCAGAGTGCCCATTGGGAGATTAAGAGGAGAGGCAAGAAAGCCTTACTTACCATTTTTATTGAATGGAAATCAATAATAGGCATAGAATTCGACTTACCGATTGGCAAGAGGTGGTGGTCCTCAGAGTTCCAGAAGGCGAAACAAAAGAGGCAAAATGAGGACCCATAGTATGCATCTGACTTCCCACCGGAAAGAAAGGAGAAAGGAGAAAGCCCTTATAGTGCAGTGAGAATATTAATATATTAGTTACCATTTTTATTAAATGGTAATCAATAATGGGCATAGGGTTTGACTTACTAACTGGCTGTTAGGATACGAGAGGTGGTGGTCCTCAGAGTTCCAGAAGATCCAACCAACCAAGCAGAGTAAGGATCTATGGTATGGTTCTGAGTTCCCACCAAAAAAATAAGAGGAGAGGTGGGAAAGCCCTTAAAGCGCAGTGCATATCTATTACTTACCGTTTTTATTAAATGTGAATTGATATTAGGCATTACCTTTGACTTACCAATTTGGTGTTCAGGATACGAGAGTTGGTGGTCCTCAGCGTTCCAGAAGATCCAACCAAACAGGTAGAATGAGGACCTATGATATGGTTCCAAGTGCACACCAAAAATGGAGGAGAGGCGGTAAATTGGCTGTTCAGGATATGAGAGGTGTTGGTCCACAGAATTCCAGAAGATCCAACTAAACAGATAGGATGAAGACCTATGGTATGGTTCAGAGTGCCCACTGGGAAAATAAGAGGAGAGGCGAGATCTTCTTTGGTTTGGTTGGATCTTCCAGAAGATCCAACCAAACAGGTAGAATGAGGACCTATGATATGGTTCCAAGTGCACACCAAAAATGGAGGAGAGGCGGTAAAGCCCTTAAAGTGTAGTGTGCATCTATATATTATAATTTTTATAAAATGGGAATCAATAATAGGCAAAGGTTTGACTTCCCAACTGGCTATTCAGGATATGAGAAGTGGTGGCCCTAAGAAATCTAGAAGGCCCAACCGAACAGGCAGAATGAGGACCTATGGTATGGTTACAAGTGGCCATCAGAAAAATAAGAGAAGAGGCGAGACCTTACCAATTGGCTGTTCAGGATACGAGAGGTGGTGGTCTTCAGAGTTCCAGAGGATTCAACCAAACAGGCAGAATGTGGACTTATTGTAGGGTTCTGAGTTTCCACCGGAAAAATAAGAGGAGAGGCGGGAAAGCCCTTATATTGTGGCGCGTATCTATAAATTATTTAACATTTTTGTTAAACGAGAATCAGTAATATGCATAGGGTTCATATTACCAATTGGCTGTTCAGGATAGGAGAGGTGGTGATCCTCAGAGCTCCAGAAAATCCAACCAAACAGGCAGAATGAGGACCTATGATATGTTTGCAAGTGCCCTACCGGAAAAATAGGAAGGAGAGCCCTTATAGTGTAGTGCGTATCCATTTAGAGTTGTTGGCTCCGAAAAAAATATACAGTTTTGTGATAGTGTGGTTCCCTGTCACATTGTTAAAAGGCTTTTATGTCACCCAGGATTATCAGCTAGGCAGGTTGAGAGGCTCCAGGGTGCTTGTTTCATTTGAAGGAAGCTGGTTTTTCAGTTTCCTCAATGGTTGGTAAAACCTGGTTTGGGACCTGGAACTCGAAGATTTCGTAGAGATTCGGGAGGGAGGAAATCTCCAATCTTGGGACCAAGTTTTGCAGACAACTGGCACACTGATGGTACAGGTGAATCCTGGGTTTTTAGGTGGATTAGGACTAGAGTTCTGGGTTCCACCCTCCTAAGGAGTCCATGTGGTTGCAAGGGAGCAGCCAGAAGTGTGCATGTGTGCATGTGTGCATGGTGCAGTCTGTGATAGAACAGAGAGATGGTCCACGTTTGAGGGCCGGAGCAGCAGGGAGCTGCCAGAAAGAGGGCTGACAGAAGAACAGTGTTTGTACATGAACACAGGGTGGTAGATGGTCAGGAGGACCACCGGAGCACAAGGCCTGAGCAGCGGTGTTGCTAAAGAGAGCCAGGAGGCTGAATATTACTTAATTTTGTGTTGAATGGTGGAAACCACTGTGAGGAAAACCATTTTCTCTGTTGGACTTTTTCTTTCTGTTTTAATAAAAGTGGGCCAATCAAGCCCTTAAGCAGCATGCATGCCATGGACAATACTTACTGGTGAGCACTACACCTGAGCTACACCACCCCCAAACATCACAGGGTATTTAAGAGGAAGATAAAAGAAAAACAAGAATAATTTACATCTGGTGAGGTTACGGAAAAAAACCCTGTCCTTACACAGGATATTAACGGTTGCTCTTGATACCCCAGGGGTCCCAATCCTGCATCCTATGGGGCAATCTCAGCCGGGTGGTGTGCTTCTCGGTTAGGAGGAGGTCAAAAACACAATGGTCAAAATCCAATTATTAAAACAGGTTAAAACACCATCAACGCGTTTCGTAGCCCTTTAGTGGCCACTTTGTCGTAATGCACAGAGATCCCACCCATTCTAATGTTCTGTACACTTTTCCTGACAAAGTGGACACTAAAGAGCCACAAAACATGTAAATGATGCTTTTATGATCAATAAATACCAACCTTCCCGAAGAACCCACTTCTTTTCATTTAATGGGCGCATTTGCTGGCCACACCTTGGTTCCATATTGGGGCCTTATCCTCTATAACATTGTTCACCAGATCTGATCGCAGTCTTTTGCACTTTGGTATCTTTTCCCTGGGCATTGGATGACCTTATTCTGGCACTGGCATAGCTGACCTTGCAGAGCACAGAGGCAATAAAGGCTCCCACCCCAGCTGCACCCACTCCACCACAGCTCTGGTCTCCGCTACTTCCACAGGGTAATATTTGGGTTTGCAAAGGCATCTGGTGCACATAAAGTAGATTTATATCCTTTGTTTTGATTGAGGAATATATACAACCTTGAAACTGTTGGGCTACAGCAGCAGAAGACCACACCAGGTGCCACTCCTGTCAGCTAAGAACATGAAACTGAGGCTACAACTCACACAGGCTCACCAAAACTGGACAAAGAAGTTTGGAAAAACGTTGCCTGGTCTGATGAATCTGGATTTCAGCTGCGACATTCAGATGGTAGGGTCAGAATTTGGTGTAAACAACATGAATGCATGGATCTATCGTGCCTTGTATCAACGGTTCAGGCTGGTGGTGGTGGTGGTGTAATGGTGTGGGGAGATATTTTCTTGGCACACTTTGGGCCCCTTAGTACCAATTGACCATCGTTTAATCGCCACGGCCTACCTGAGTGTGGTTGCTGACCATGTCCATCCCTTTATGATAGGGTGACCAGACATCTTCGGTTTCCGTGGGACCATCCCCAGACTGAGGACACTGTCCCTAGATTTGTCCCCAGATTGCAGGGGCGGCACTAGCTGCAGGGCCGATCCTGGGCAGGTGCTGAGGCAGAGGGGGGGCGCCGAAGCCAGTGGCATACGAACGGGGGGCGGGCCTCCCCAGGTGCCACACACTGGGAGGTGTCAGGCCAGCGTCGCCCCCTGTGACAGCTTTAATTTGAATCGCTGGGCGCTCGCCGTCACACAGAGCCCCGCCTCCTGGTTTGGCTCCTTTGATAGATAGCACACTTTTCCAATGCCGGGACATGTGGTGTCTATCATAGGTAGGAATCGATCCAGGAGGTGGGACTGGTGAGGCTGCATAGATGGGCACTGGTAAAGGCTGCATTGCTGGGCACTGGTGAGGCCGTATAGATGGGCACTGGTGGGGCAGCATAGATGGGCACTGGTGGGGTTGCATTGATGGGCATTTGTGAGGCTGCATAGTTGGCACTTGAGGCTGCATAGATGGGCACTGGTAAGGCAGCATAGTTGGCACTTGTGGGGCTGCATAGATGGGCATAGATGGGCACTGATGAGGCTGCATAGATAGGCACTGGTGAGGCTGTATTGATGGGCACTGGTGAGGCTGCATTGATGGGCACTGGTGAGGCTGCATTGATGGGCACTGGTGAGGCTGTATAGATGGGAACTGGTGAGGCTGCATTGATGGGCACTGGTGAGGCTGCATTGATGGGCACTGGTGAGGCTGTATAGATGGGCACTGGTGAGGCTGCATAGATGGGCACTGGTGAGGCTCCATAGATGGGCACTGGTTAGGCTGCATAGATGGGCACTGGTGGGGCTGCATATATGGGCATAGATGGGCACTGGTGAGGCTTCATAGATGGGCACTGGTAAAGGCTGCATTGATGGGCACTGGTGAGGCTGCATTGATGGACACTGGTGAGGCTGCATTGATGAGCACTGGTGAGGCTGCATAGATGAGTACTGGTGAGGCTGCATAGATGGGCACTGTTGAGGCTGTACTGATGGTCACTGTTGAGGCTGTACTGATGGGCACTGGTGAGGCTGCATAGATGGGCATAGATGGGCACTGGTCAGGCTGCGTAGATGGGCACTGGTGAGGCTGCATAGATGGGCACTGCTGAGCCCTGCATTCTTTATATAGTGCACTGCTGAGCCCTGCATTCTTTATGTAGTGCACTCCTGAGCCCTGCATTCTTTATGTAGCATGCTCCTGAGCGCTACTTAGCCCTGCATTCTTTATGTATTGCACTCCTTAGCCCTGCATTCTTTATGTATTGCTCTCCTTAGCCCTTCATTCTTTATGTAGTGCACTCCTGAGCCCTGCATTCTTTATGTACTGTATTGTGCTCCTTAGCCCTGCATTCTTTATGTAGCGCGCTCCTTAGCTCTGCATTCTTTATGTAACACACTACTGAACTCTGCACTCTGTTTTTTCTCTATCTTAGCTTCATAACATTTGTTAGCCATATCTCAAAAAATTCTAAGAGGTACTGTATCTTTTTTTTTTATCTCATGGACAAAATGTGAGAAATAACGTATATATTAAACAATCGTTCCATAAACACATATCACATACACTGCATATATCATTTGAGGAAAATATGCTTAAAGAATAGTTTACCATTTGCCAATAAAAAAAAAAAATGTCCCCGGATTTCATTTAAAAAAATCTGGTCACCTTACTTTATGACTACAGTGTCCCCATCTTCTGATGGCTCCTTCCAGCAGGATAATGCACCATGTCACAAAGCTCCAATCATCTCACCACTGGACAATGAGGTCACTGTACTCCAATGGCCTCCACACTCACCACATCTAATCAAATAGAGCACCTTTGGGATGTGGTGGAACTGGAGCTTGGCATCATGGACGTGCAGCGGACAGATCTGCAGCAACTGGGTGATGCTATCATATCACTATGGAGCAAAATCTCTGAGGAATGTTTCCAACACCTTGTTGAATCTACGCCACGAATAATGAAGGCCAAAGGGGGTTCAACCTGGTACTAGTAAGGTCTAAGGTAGAAAAAGACTCACCCAAGCTCTACCGCATGTTTATAGGATGATGAGCTGAATAACGGTGCTTGGGCCATTGTGTCCCATACATCAAAATTGCAAAAAGAATGCCATCAACTCGATTGCTTCTTCTTAAATCTTTATTGAGCACAGACAGCAGTGCGACATCAAAAACGATAACATGTTTCGGCAAACGCCTTCCTCATGAGGAAGGCTTTTGCCGAAACATGTTAGCGTTTTGATGTCGCACCTCTGCACCTCATGAGGAAGGCTTTTGCAGAAACATGTTAGCGTTTTGATGTCGCACTGCTGTCTGCGCTCAATATGTATGGGATGTATGGAGCAAAACCTCTGAGGAACTTTTCCAACACCTTGTTGAATCTATGCCAAGAAGAATGAAGGCCAAAGGGGGTGTCCAACCTGGTACTGGTAAGGTCTATTGTAGAAAAAGACTCACCCAAGCTCTACCGCATGTTTATAGGATGATGAGCTGAATAACGGTGCTTGGGCCATTGTGTCCCATACATCAAAATTGCAAAAAGTATGCCGGCAACTCGATTGCTTCTTCTTAAATCTTTATTGAGCACAGACAGCAGTGCAAGATGAAAAACGCTAACATGTTTCGGCAAAAGCCTTCCTCATGAGGAAGGCTTTTGCCGAAACATGTTAGCGTTTTGATGTCGCACTGCTGTCTGTGCTCAATATGTATGGGATGTATGGAGCAAAACCTCTGAGGAACGTTTCCAACACCTTGTTGAATCTATGCCAAGAAGAATGAAGGCCAAAAGGGGTGTCCAACCTGGTACTGGTAAGGTCTAATGTAGAAAAAGACTCACCCAAGCTCTACCGCATGTTCATAGGATGATGAGCTGAATAACAGTGCTCAGGGCGGCCATTGTGTCCCATACATCAAAACTGCAAAAAGAATGCCGACAACTCGATTGCTTCTTCTTAAATCTTTATTGAGCACAGACAGCAGTGCAACATGAAAACGTTAACATGTTTCGGCAAAAGCCTTCCTCATGAGGAAGGCTTTTGCCGAAGCATGTTAGTGTTTTCATGTTGCACTGCTGTCTGTGCTCAATAAAGAATTAAGAAGAAGCAATCGAGTTGCCGGCAAGGTCTACCTAATAAAGTGGCCGGTGAGTGTAGATATCATTGCCTGGAGGTCAGCTTTACCATAAAATCTTGAGGTCCAAAATGAGCAACGTGGCTTTAGAAGCAACACAAGCCAATCAATTCATCGTGACCTGTAGATACTCTGAATGGGGAGGACATAATCTAATTAATTAGGCAATGTTTTTGTTTCTGTATTAATCTTACATTGCTCACATCCACAATTTGTTTCTATTGATGGGTCCACGGCGGAAATATTCAGATTATTTTTCCAGACATTGATTTATTTTTCGGTAATCTGGATATGGATTCATTTTAAATGTAATTTTTTTTTTTTTTAAGAAAAACAAGTCACAGAATCATTTGAGATGATTCTTCCAGACATGGATGGAGATCAGAAGGATTTTCCAGTATATACTTATCCTTCAAATCATACTTCACCTCTACTTGGTGCACATCGACGTCGGTCCTAATGATATCTCCAAACTCCAATAAATTATTCTTTCATCTTAATTACAGTATTTAGCCGACAATATAAGAATCCGCCGAGGAATATTTTATCCTTTAAAAGAGATGATTAGAGTATCTAGGATACATCCCTGGCATGGTTCCTCCGTTCCCAGATACTGCTCAGCTAACATTATTAATGGATTACATGAACGTAAAAATATTGATATCAGTATTTGTGTGTGCTAGGTTTGAATGTGCGTCTAAACCCACAGCTCCTTTAAAGAGCGATCTGCGTTAGGGGTCTGATGTAAAAAAAATCCAAATAGCCTTCTATCCAGTGATTCTGCGTGTACCTTAGTTCTGCGCAAATCGGCCAAAAACAAAGGTTCTTCAGGCTATTTTCTCTCACTTATTTTGGTCAAAAGTTAAGGACCGCATTATGGCCACCAGATGGAGTTGAGGAACATAGGAAATACATAGGTCTTTGTACCAAGAGATACAATGTAACAATTCTAGAGAACGCTGGAGGGAATTAGCAAATAACCTATATAAACAACCAATGGGTACTAATTCTGGTCACACAGCATGGTCCTGTCCTGATTGGTCCTGTCCTAATTTTTTTCATAGGTGTATTTTAAATGATAGAGACGGAATATCAACCAAAATTCCAGAAAAAAACACATAAAGCAAATGTTATAAATTGAGTTGCAGCTCAGTAAGTAAAATAAGTATTTGATCCCCAAGCAAAACATGACTTAGTACTCGGTGGAGAAACCCTTGTTGGCAAGCGCAGAAGTCAGACGTTTCTTGTAGATGGTGACCAGGTTTGCACACATCTCAGGAGGGATTTTGGTCCACTCTTCTATACTGATCTTCTCTAAATCCTTAAGGTTTCTTGGCTGTCGCTTGGAAACTCGAGGTTTCAGCTCCCTCCATAAATTTTCTATAGGATTAAGGTCTGGAGACTGACTAGGCCACTCCATGGCCTTAATGTGCTTCTTCTTGAGCCACTCCTTTGTTGCCTTGTCGGTATGTTTTGGGTCATTGTCATGCTGGAAGACCCATCCACAACCCATTATCAGTGTTCTGGCTGAGGGAAGAAGGTTCTCATCCAAGATTTTACAATACATGGCCCCGTCCTTTGGCCCCTCAATGCGGCAAAGTCGGCCTGTACCTTTAGCAGAGAAACAGCCCCAAAGCATCATGTTTCCACCTCCGTGCTTGACTGTAGGGATGGTGTTCTTAGGGTCATAGTCAGCATTTTTCTTCTTCCAAACACGGCGAGTCGAGTTAATGCCAAAGAGCTCAATTTTGGTCTCATCTGACCACAGCACTTTCTCCCAATCCTTCTCTGAATCATTTAGATGTTCATTGGCATGACTGTACATGGGCCTTCTTGAGGAGGGGGACTGTTTGGAGGAAGGAAAATGCAGAAAAATTATGGGGATCTCTCTGATGGAAATAATGGGACAGAAAGTGATGATGGAGGATCCCTCTGATGGGAACACGAGGACAGGAAGTAATGATGGGGATCGCTCTGATGGGAACACGAGGACAGGAAGTGATGATGGGGATCGCTCTGATGGGAACACAGGTACAAGAAGTGGTGATGGGGATCGCTCTGATGGGAACACGAGGACAGGAAGTGATGATGGGGATCGCTCTGATGGGAACACGGGGACAGGAAGTGATAATGGGGATCGCTCTGATGGGGACACGGGGACAGACAGTGAAGATGGGATCATTCTGATGGGGACACAGAGGCTGGAAGTGAAGATGGGGATCGCTCTGATGGGAATACAGGGACAGGAAGTGGTGATGGGTGATCGCTCTGAAGGGAACACGGGGACAGGAACTGAAGATGGGGATCGCTCTGATGGAAATAAAGGGACAGAAAGTGATGATGGGGGATCACTCTGATGGGAACACAAGGACAGGAAGTGATGATGGGGATCGCTCTGATGGGAACACAGGTACAAGAAGTGGTGATGGGGGATCGCTCTAATGGGAACATGGGGACAGGAAGTGATGATGGGGATCGCTCTGATGGAAACACGAGGACAGGAAGTGATAATGGGGATCGCTCTGATGGGGACACGGGGACAGGAAGTGATGATGGGGATCGCTCTGATGGGAACACAGGGACAGGAACTGAAGATGGGTATCGCTCTGATGGGAACATGGGGACAGGAAGTGATGATGGGGATCTCTCTGATGGGGACACGGGGACAGGCAGTGAAGATGGGATCGCTCTGATGGGGACACAGAGACAGGAAGTGAAGATGGGGATCGCTCTGATGGGAATACAGGGACAGGAAGTGATGATGGGGATCTCTCTGATGGGAACACATGCACAGGAAGTGATGATGGGGATCGCTCTGATGGGAACACAGGTACAAGAAGTGGTGATGGGGGATCGCTCTGATGGGAACACGAGGACAGGAAGTGATGATGGGGATCTCTCTGATGGGAACACATTTACAGAAAGTGGTGATGGGGGATCGCTCTGATGGGAACAAGGGGACAGGTAGTGATGATGGGGATCACTCTGATGGGAACACAGGGACAGGAAGTAATGATGGGGATCGCTCTGATGGGAACATGGGGACAGGAAGTGATGATGGGGATCACTCTGATGGGGACACGGGGACAGGCAGTGAAGATGGGATCGCTCTGATGGGGACACGAGGACAGGAAGTGGTGATGGGGGATCGCTCTAATGGGAACATGGGGACAGGAAGTGATGATGGGGATCGCTCTGATGGAAACAAGAGGACAGGAAGTGATAATGGGGATCGCTCTGATGGGGACACGGGGACAGGAAGTGATGATGGGGATCGCTCTGATGGGAACACAGGGACAGGAACTGAAGATGGGTATCGCTCTGATGGGAACATGGGGACAGGAAGTGATGATGGGGATCTCTCTGATGGGGACACGGGGACAGGCAGTGAAGATGGGATCGCTCTGATGGGGACACAGAGACAGGAAGTGAAGATGGGGATCTCTCTGATGGGAATACAGGGACAGGAAGTGATGATGGGGATCTCTCTGATGGGAACACATGCACAGGAAGTGATGATGGGGATCGCTCTGATGGGAACACGAGGACAGGAAGTGATGATGGGGATCTCTCTGATGGGAACACATTTACAGAAAGTGGTGATGGGGGATCGCTCTGATGGGAACAAGGGGACAGGTAGTGATGATGGGGATCACTCTGATGGGAACACAGGGACAGGAAGTAATGATGGGGATCGCTCTGATGGGAATACAGGGACAGGAAGTGATGATGGGGATCTCTCTGATGGGAACACATGCACAGGAAGTGATGATGGGGATCGCTCTGATGGGAACACAGGTACAAGAAGTGGTGATGGGGGATCGCTCTGATGGGAACACGAGGACAGGAAGTGATGATGGGGATCTCTCTGATGGGAACACATTTACAGAAAGTGGTGATGGGGGATCGCTCTGATGGGAACAAGGGGACAGGTAGTGATGATGGGGATCACTCTGATGGGAACACAGGGACAGGAAGTAATGATGGGGATCGCTCTGATGGGAATACAGGGACAGGAAGTAAAAAATTTTAAAGTGAAAGCACACAAATAACTTACAGAAAAAAAAACATAGAACATTAAGGGGTTTATTCATAAAAATAATTGTTGGATAAATGTGGCAAGCATTCAAACATCTTTGAGAGAAATTCTGATCATATTTTCATTAATAGAGTCATTTTCTATGATCATCAGCTCCATCTAGTGGCCATGATGCAATATTTATTCTGATTGGGAATCACTGTACTAAAATAATAATAAAAAATAATAAAATAAAATTTGGTCAGAATTTGTTTTAATGATGGGTAAATGTTTGTCACATTCGTTCAACGATAGAGAAGCCTTTTAAATCTGGGACTTGCTTCACCAACTCACACACACACACACACACACACACACACACACACACACACACACACACACACACACACACACACACACACACACACACCCCATACTCAGTTTTATTGGTTGAATAATGCTGGGTGTCATTCAACCTGGAAGACCAAGGACATCTTGTGGTGAAGAGGAATTATTGTGGGGACAGCCCCGAATAGGGGATCTTTAACATGATATGATGACCTCAGGTAATGGGTCCAGGTCCATATGCCCGGCAGCTACAGTATGTACTCAATCTTATGGGTTGTAGTCGTGGGTTGAAGAATACTGGAAGACCAAGGACATCTTTTAGTGAAGAGCAATTAACGTGGGGACATCCACAAATCAAGGCTGCTAGTGGACCTTTACCATGACATGATCACCTCAGGTGATGGATCCATGTCCATAATGTTCTGCAGCTACAGTATTTACTGAATCTTATTTGTTTAATAATGCTGGCTGTCATTCAACCTGGATGACTAAGGAGATCTTGTTGTGGTGAAGAGGAAGTACTGTGGGGACAGCCGGGAATAGAAGCTGCTAGGGGACCTTTAATATGACATGATGACCTCAGATGATGGGTCCAGGTTCATAATTCCCTGCAGCCACAGTATGTACTCAGTCTTATGGGTTGTAGTCGTGGGTTGAAGAATACTGGAAGACCAAGGACATCTTTTAGTGAAGAGCAATTAACGTGAGGACATCCCCGAATAAAGGCTGCTAGTGGACCTTTACCATGACATGATGACCTCAGGTGATGGATCCACGTCCATAATGCTCTTCAGCAACAGTATATAATGAATCTTATGGTTGAATAATGCTGGAAGACTAAGGACACCTTGTTGTGGTGAACAGGAATTATTGTGGGGGAAATCAGTCAATAGGAGCTCCTAGGGGACGTTTAACATGACATGATGAGCTAAGGCGACGGGTCCAGGTTCATAATGCCCTACAGCCATAGTATGTACTCAATCTTATGGGTTGTACTTGTGATGTGAAGAATGCTGGAAGACTAAGCACATCTTGTAGTGAAGGGGAATTACTGTGGGGACAGCCCTGAATAAAAGCTGCTAGGTAACCTTTACCGTGACATGATGACCTCAGGTAATGGGTCCAGGTCCATAATGCCCTGCAGCCAAAGTATGTAATCATTCTTATGGGATTGTACTTGTGGGTTGAAGAATGCTCGAAGACTAAAGACATCTTGTAGTGGAGATAGCCCCAAATAGGAGTTGCTAGGGGACCCTTAACAAAATAGCCCAGAGTTGGGCTTTGATAGAACTTTGTGCTCCTCATTCACAATCCACTTGCCAATTGTCCTACTACACTCACAGGCAACAACTGAGAGCATGGGAAAAAGAGAACACATTTCTGTTTATGCTTCAACCATTACCAAGTGTTTATGTCTTTCTTTTATGAACCGTAACAGAATGTCGGTTAAACTGACCTAAGAAAACAACACGGTCACCACGTTTCCCACATGTCAACAGGGATCTCCAGTCCCGGGACGGTAACCTGATCATGTGTTTCAAGTAAATCACCTCTACGGAAGCCTCTGTCAGCAAAGAAGAGATTTATTCCAAAGCATTTATTTCAAACAGTTCTTGGGAAGAGGATATTTGTATAGCTTTGCAAAGCCACAAAACACATTACGATTATGGTAGCCATTAGTAAGCAATCAATAGTTCACAAGGATTGGCTTATTATACAATTGAAAGTGTGTGGGTTGGATGTGCTGGATCTAGAGTTGGCCTAGTTCCTCACTGTGAAAGACATGTCCATGGTGTAGATCAGTGCTCCTCAAACTACAGCCCTCCAGCTGTTGCGGAACTACATATCCCATGAGGCATTGTAAAACTCTTACATTCACAGACATGACTAGGCATGATGGGACTCGTAGTTCCTGAACAGCTGGAGGGCCTTAGTTTGAAGACCCATGGTGTAGATTGTAATAACTCTTCTTCTGCATTTCTTTAACATAAAGGGGCCTGAACAGGAAGGTATAGGGATCAGCTTAGGAGGTAATAGTAAGTACTATTGCATAGTTACATATTTAGTCAGGTTGAAAAAAGACACAAATCCATCTAGTTCAACCAGCCAACAACAGAACTCAACTCTATGAGGACACGTGGGTGTCTGCCATGTGATCCAAGTGTTTCATCTACCTTTATTTTGTCTGGGCCATATCAATTTTGAGCCATTGTGGTTCTTTTGGGGCTTTGTTAATGTCACTGTAACACAGAAACTCTCTGCTACTTGCCTAGCAAACATGTCCTACCCCATTAGCGTAGCTTGCACAGCTGTCACTGTTGGTTTAGTTCCTCTTTACTGTAGATTGCAATGGCTCTTTTCAACATAAAGGGGCCTACACAAGAAGGTATAGGGATCAGCTTAGGAGGTATAGCGCTGCTACATAGTTACATAGCTAGTCAGGTTGAAAAGGGACACAAGTCCATCTATATCATCCAAGCAATAACAGAGTTCAACTCTTTGAAGACACATGGGTGTATGCCATCTGGTCCAAGTGCTTCACCTTTATTTTATCTAGGCCATATTACCTTTGAGCCATTGTGGTTCTTTTGGGGCTATGTCAATATCACTGTAGCCCAGACACTGTCTGCCACTTAGGATCTCGATTTTTCCAGGCAATAGAGCCCCCCACCTTCCACTGAGCTGGGACCTCAATGATTCCAGACATTAGGCCTACCACTGAGCTGGGACCTCTAAGATTCCAGACAATAGCCCTACCCAGTTCCCACTGAGCTGGGACCTCGACGATTCCAGACAATAGGGCTTCCCAGCTCTCACTGAGATGGGACCTCAATGACTCCAGACAATAGCCCCCCTCCCCCAGCTCCCACTGAGCTTGGACCCCAATGATTCCAGACAATAGTCCCCCCCAGATCCCACTGAGCTGGGACCTCATTGATTCCAGACATTAGGCCTACCACTGAGCTGGGACCTCGATGATTCCAGACAATAGTCCCCCCCAGCTCCCACTGAGCTTGGACCTTAATGATTCCAGAAAATAGGCCCCCCCAGCTCCCACTGAGCTGGGACCTCATTGATTCCAGACATTAGGCCTACCACTGAGCTGGGACCTCGATGATTCCAGACAATAGTCCCCCCCCAGCTCTCACTGAGCTGAGACCTTGATGATTCCAGACAATAGGGCCTTCCAGCTCCCACTGAGCTGGGACCTCAATGGTTCCAGTCACTATGGCCCCCAGCTCCTACTAAGATGGGACCTTGATTTTTCAGGGCAATAGACCCCCCCAGCTTCCACCGAGCTGGGACCTCAATGATTCCAGACATTAGGCCTACCACTGAGCTGGGATCTCAATGATTCCAGACAATAGCCCTCCTCAACTCCCACTGAGTTGGAACCACAATGATTCCAGACATTAGACCCCCACCCCAGCCCCCACTGAGCTGGATCCTGAATAGCCCCAGACAATAGTCCCCTCCCAGCTCCCACTGAGCTGGGACCTCAATAAACGCCTGCATGCTTCAGCTATCCTGCCCAGAAGGGCAGTAGCCCTTCAGGCTGGCATCTTCTCCTCCTAGACAAGAACCCTGCTGCTCCAGGCCTCAAACTATTTATGCCCTTCTCAGCCACCTAATGGGCACTCCCCCTACCGGGATTGGCTGAGACATAGTTGCCAACAGTCCCGATTTTCCCGGGGCAATCCCGATTTTGGGACCCTCGTCCCGATCGGAGGCTGTCCTGAATCAGGATTTTCGGGAAAATCGGGAATGTTTGTTTTTTATTTTTCTGAGCAGCTGGCTCCAGCAAAATGGCTGCCGCTAGATCTTCCCCCTTGTGTTCAGTGGAGAGAGGAAGGGGGCTCGATCCGTGCAGCCAATGAATTGGCTTCTTTAGCTGCACGGATCGGCCCCTCCCCTCTCCACTGAACACACGGCGCCAGTGGCCAGACACAGCACACAGCCACAAACACAATGATGGCTCCCGAATAGCCCGTCAAGAGAGAGGAAATGGCCGCCATGGAGGTGGACGGGCAGAGCGAGTATCTGCAGCACGGCAACAAAAAAAAATGTACAAGTTCCTCCCAGGGGCCGTAGTGCTGCCAGTCAGTCCCACTGCATTATCACATAGTACTCCATTCTGCTCTAATGGACATGTGCTGGGGGCGTTATGGGAGGGGAGGGTCTGCACTGGCACTGATAGAGGGGGGGGTCTGCACTGATGAAGGGGGGTCTGAACTGAGGGGGGTCTGCACTGATGAAGGGGGGTCTGAACTGAGGGGGTCTGCACTGAGGGGATCTGTACTGATGGAGGGGGGTCTGCACTGAGGGGGTCTGCATTGATGGAGGGGGGTCTGCACTAGGGGGGTCTGCACTGAGGGCATCTGCGCTGACGGAGGGGGGTCTGCACTGAGGGCGTCTGCACTGATGGAGGGGGGTCTGCACTGAGGGTGTCTGCACTGATGGAGGGGGTCTGCACTGAGGGGGTCTGCACTGATGGAGGGGGGTCTGCACTGATGGAGGGGGGTCTGCACTGAGGGGGTCTGCATTGATGGAGGGGGGTCTGCACTGAGGGGATCTGTACTGATGGAGGGGGGTCTGCACTGAGGGGGTCTGCATTGATGGAGGGGGGTCTGCACTAGGGGGGTCTGCACTGAGGGCATCTGCACTGATGGAGGGGGGTCTGCACTGAGGGCGTCTGCACTGATAGAGGGGGGTCTGCACTGAGGGGTCTGCATTGATGGAGGGGGGTCTGCACTGAGGGGGTCTGCACGATGGAGGGGGGTCTGCACTGGGGGGTCTGCACTGAGGAGGCCCTCTCCATCCCTCATTTATCTCAGACTCTAACCACACCCCCTGTTGAGCCACACACGTTTAAGCCACGCCCACTATTCCATGTAAACCACGCCCACTTTTCGACACAGTTTTTCCCCGCTAAGTCACGCCTACAAACGAATGCCCCGCCCCCTAATTATTGTACAGCTCCGCTGTGTCCCACATATTTTTTTTGCAATGTTGGCAACTATGCTGAGACCACATAAATCTTCAAGACCGGGGTCTGCCACTTTATTCTAGAATCCACTAGAAGGCAGGGAGAAGTAGTTGAGCCTGCAGCCTGTAAAACCCAGAACAACCAAAAATAATCACACACCGCTCCAATGTTTACAGAGGAGCCAAAAAGACAAAATTTACCTGAACCTCCCCAGCCACTTTTATTAGGAGGGTACTACATCATCACTAAGAAAAAGGTGTAGAATTAGGACACGTGTACGCCAGACCCAGAATCACTTCAATTTCTATCCATTATAATTTTTACCAATCTGTGAAGAATTAAAAAAAAAATATATATATATATATATATATATATATATATATATATATATATATATATATAAATAATTAGAAAAATATATATAAAGAATTAAAAAATAATAATAATAATTTATACTAGTCTGTGAAGAATTAAAAAAAAAATGTATAAAAACTGAAAAAAGAATAAAGAATTAAAAAAAATATATAAGGAATTAAAAAAAATCATTTATACTAGTCTGCGAAGAATTAAAAAAATTGGAAAAAAAATATATAAAGAATTAAAAAAAATGTATAAAAAATGAAAAAAGAATAAAGAATTAAAAAAATATATATAAAGAATTTTAAAAATATAAAGAATTAAAAAAAAATCATTTATACTAGTCTGTGAAGAATTAAAAAAAATGGAAAAAAATATATATAAAGAATTAAAAAAAAATATAAAGAATTAAAAAAAATCATTTATACTAGTCTGTGAAGAATTAAAAAAAATGTATCAAGAATTAAAAATAAAAAATATATAGAGAATTAGAAAAATATATATAAAGAATAATAAAAAAAAAACAATAATTTATACTAGTCTGTGAAGAATAAAAAAAATATATAAAAAATTAAAAAAGAATAAAGAATTAAAAAAAAATATATAAAGAATTTTAAAAATATAAAGAATTAAAAAAAAATCATTTATACTAGTCTGTGAAGAATTAAAAAAAATGGGAAAAAAATATATAAAGAATTAAAAATATATAAAGAATTAAAAAAAATCATTTATACTAGTCTGTGAAGAATTAAAAAAAATGTATAAAAAATGAAAAAAGAATAAAGAATTAAAAAAATATATATATAAAGAATTTTAAAAATATAAAGAATTTAAAAAAAAATCATTTATACTAGTCTGTGAAGAATTAAAAAAATTGAAAAAAAATATATAAAGAATTAAAAAAAATATAAAGAATTAAAAAAAATAATTTATACTAGTCTGTGAAGAATTAAAAAAAAATGTATAAAAAATGAAAAAAGAATAAAGAATTAAAAAAAATATATAAAGAATTTTAAAAATATAAAGAATTAAAAAAAAATCATTTATACTAGTCTGTGAAGAATTAAAAAAAATGGAAAAAAAATATATAAAGAATTAAAAATATATAAAGAATTAAAAAAAATCATTTATACTAGTCTGTGAAGAATTAAAAAAAATGTATAAAAAATGAAAAAAGAATAAAGAATTAAAAAAATATATATATAAAGAATTTTAAAAATATAAAGAATTTAAAAAAAAATCATTTATACTAGTCTGTGAAGAATTAAAAAAATTGAAAAAAAAATATATAAAGAATTAAAAAAAAATATAAAGAATTAAAAAAAATCATTTATACTAGTCTGTGAAGAATTAAAAAAAAATGTATAAAAAATGAAAAAAGAATAAAGAATTAAAAAAAATATATAAAGAATTTTAAAAATATAAAGAATTAAAAAAAAATCATTTATACTAGTCTGTGAAGAATTAAAAAAAATGGAAAAAAAATATATAAAGAATTAAAAAAAAAATATAAAGAATTAAAAAAAATCATTTATACTAGTCTGTGAAGAATTAAAAAAATTGGAAAAAAAAAATATAAAGAAATAAAAAAAAATATAAAGAATTAAAAAAAATCATTTATACTAGTCTGTGAAGAATTAAAAAAAATGTATCAAGAATTAAAAATAAAAAATATATAGAGAATTAGAAAAATATATATAAAGAATTAAAAAAAACAATAATTTATACTAGTCTGTGAAGAATAAAAAAAATATATAAAAAATTTAAAAAGAATAAAGAAATAAAAAAATATAAAGAATTAAAAAAATAATTTATACCAGCATGTGAAGAATTAAAAAAAATGAAAAAAAAAATATATAAAGAATTAAAAAAAATCTAAAGAATTAAAAAAAAAAATCATTTATACTAGCTGTGAAGAATTAAAAAAAAAATGAAAAAAAATATATAAAGAATTAAAAAATTTTTTAAAAAAAATCATTTATACCAGTCTGTGTTTTTTTTTTTTAATCAGTGCTCTTGGCGTCTGCCTTTTAATCATCTGCGCTTTGCTGCATCTTCGGCGCTCTCGTGCTCGGTAAACTTTTGCGGTTTGTAGAATTTATTTCTCTATTAACAGCTTGTCCTCGCCATTTTTTAAAAAACCTCGCGCAGCACATTCATGTGTTCCAGCAATAAAGCGCAATTTACATCTCGGTAATCCGGCAGTAAAACAACGAGATTCAAAGCACAAATACGGAATATGCCATGATCATATCATTTGCATAATCAGCAACATCTGTTGTAAACAGAGATTATCATCAAATCCCTCCTCCTGGGATTTTTTTATTTTTTTATTATTTTTTTTTTCTCGCTACCTTGCATGATATTATAAAGTTCTGAAGCATGAAATGAAAACCATGTAAAACTTTCCTCACCGAGAGTTATCAATATAATAAATTTACTTAAAGCCAAAAGCAAACATTTATTATATCGCAGCTTACGAGTTCTTAGCTGTGGTGGCTGCATTACTTTTCTTTTTTTTAGGCTTCTTTTCTTTTCTTTTCATCTGGTGATCCAGCCAGCAAGTCTGTTGTTGTTGTTTTTTTTTTTTCAAAAGCTCAAGCTCTCAAGCAGAATGTATCAGTTTACAGGGATGAGACAAACCATTTAACACTGACAGGGGTGCCTACAATGATCAGTATTTATGTAAAAACCTTTATCCCAAAAGGAAAAACAACTGTTAGTGTATCTGTGTATAAAGTGTTAGCTGGGTGGGTCACAGTTGTCACTCTTTGGTTAGTGTAGCCAAGGATGCAGCTATTCAAACACGATCTCAGCTTGAATAGCTGCATTGGAGGGCAAGGGGGACATTGGGGGATCTAATTTTTTAAAACATTTTTTAATTTTTAATTGTTTTTATTTATTTTTGTATTTGTATTATTTTTATTTACCTTATATGATTTTCTTACACGTTTTTCTCTTAATCTTTTATTTTCTTACACTGCGCTTTTTATTTATTTTTTATTGTACATTTAATTTTTTTTTATATTTTCATTATTTTTATTTATTTTATATCATTTTCTCACACTGCACTTTTTATATGGGGTGAGCACAGGCGTGGCAGAGGTGCTTTAAATATTTGTATTTATTTTATATTGTACATTTAATTTTTTTATTTCAATTATTTTTTTATTTATTTTATATCTTTTCTTACACTTTTGTTGTTCTTTATTCCTACCATAAGGGGCCTAACAAGGGGCACTGATGTAATGGGGGCTCTGATCTAAGGGGGGCTCTGATTTAAGGGGGGTTATGATGTAAGGGGGGCTATAATGTAAGGGGGGCTCTGATGTAAGGGTGGCTCTGATGTAAGAGTGGCTCTGATGTAAGGGGGCTCTGATATAAGGGGAGCTCTGATATAAGGGGGTCCTGATGTAAGGGGAGCTCTGATATAAGGGGGGCTCTGATGTAAGGAGGGCTCTGATATAAGGGGGTCCTGATGTAAGGGGGGCTCTGATGTAAGGGTGGCTCTGATGTAAGAGGGGCTATGATGTAAGAGGGTTATGATGTAAGGGGGGGCTATAATGTGAGGGGGGCTCTGATGTAAGGGGGGCTCTGATGTAAGGGGAGCTCAGATGTAAGGGGGGCTCTGATGTAAGGGGAGCTCAGATGTAAGGGGGGCTCTGATGTAAGGGGGCTCTGATGTAAGGGGGCTCTGATGTAAGGGGGCTCTGATGTAAGGGGGCTCTGATGTAAGGGGAGCTCTGATATAAGAGGGGGCTCTGATGTAAGGGGAGCTCTGATGTAAAAGGTACTCTGATGTGACGGTGGCTCTGATGTAAGGGGGGCCCTGATGTAAGGGGAGCTCTGATATAACGGGGTCCTGATGTAAGGGGGGCTCTGATGTAAGAGGGGCTCTGATGTAAGGGGGGTTATAATGTAAGGGGGGCTCTGATGTAAGGGGGGTTATGATGTAAGGGGGGCTATAATGTAAGGGGGGCTCTGATGTAAGGGGGGCTCTGATGTAAGAGTGGCTCTGATGTAAGGGGGCCCTGATGTAAGGGGAGCTCTGATATAAGGGGGGCTCTGATGTAAGAAGGGTTCTGATGAAAGGGGGGCTCTGATGTAAGAAGGGTTCTGATGAAAGGGGGGCTCTGATGTAAGGGGGGCTCTGATGAAAGGGGGCTCTGATGTAAGGGGGGCTCTGATGTAAGGGGGCTCTGATGTAAGGGGAGCTCTGATGTAAGGGGGGCTCTGATGTAAGGGGGCTCTGAAGTAAAGGGGGGCTCTGATGTAAGGGGGCTCTGAAGTAAAGGGGGGCTCGGATGTAAGGTGGGCTCTGATGTAAGAGGGGTCTCTCATGAGCTGAAGTTTGTTTGAAACGTCTTTTCTTTGTTTTACTAAAATGTATATATATATATATTCAGCATATCACACTGATAAAAACTTTTTTTATTAATTTAAATTTGAATTGTTTTTTTTTCTGCCTGCAAATATTTGTAAAATATACAGAGTCCCCCGGTAGATTGTTGATCTGATTGTCTTGGGGGAATAGAAAGGAGTTTTCTGCCGGCTTCAGCAAATTCTACTTTTCCTTGTAAGTTTTTTTTTATTTTTTTTTCTGCCTTCCTCTGGATTCACAGCAGGTTTTTGGGGGTTTTGTGGATGTGAGTTTTTAATGTA